>JADDOH010002296.1:0-57012 GCA_016648135.1 Agrypnia vestita
CATAACTTGGCGTGCGGCAGGATTGGAACTAAAAACCCGCCCCGCCCGCACCCGGCGGCAACCCCTCGCCCTCTAATTCAGTACAATTTTGTGTTTGTTCGGGAGCTGTGACATCTTGATTACCAATATACACTGAATTATTATGTCCAAAACAGTCCGGGGTGGTGCAAGAACAATTGCCAATGAAGTATTAAAGTTTTGCGAAGCTGAAAAAGCAAATAAAGGACCGATATTACCGTCTGATAGTTTGACAGATAGAGCGGCCGCCGCGGAGCGCGCTGTTACCCGACCAAATTTATATTGACACTGGTCACCGGACATTCAGTATATTATGTATTGTGTAATAAATTTACAACCTGGCAACTTTTGTTTCGCGACAGGGGCGACCTCCCTCGCACGCCAAGTTATCGTGGTGGCTCTAACAATAGGCGAAGTTACCATTTCGGATTCTGATAACAGGCCGCCCCTTCAGTCCGACTTTGAGCATTAACGTTTGTGCATGGCTTACTGTGTATTGTTTGACTACAAGTGCTTTTTATTAATGGATTCTTTAACCAGAGGTAATTATTTATTTATCATTGCATTTTAAACCACCAAAATATTTATGAATATTTAAGAATACTGTCTGAAAATATACCATTTTCAAAACAACAAAAAAACGCAAAAATTAACTTTGGACAGTCTTAAAGTATGTAGTCGTGCTGAGTCGTGCCATGATAAAGCTTTTAATTTATTCTCGCATCATTTATGTTTGCTGAGAATATAATTATTTTTTGCTATTATATGCGATTCTAGAGATTATTAATTTGTTTTTTTACAGGTGCCCAAAATTTTCAAACATCATTATTTGAAATTCAGAATATTTTGAGTTTGTTCAAATCTTTCAGAACAGTGCTGGATTTATGTCACAGAGACATTATTAATCAATTAGTGTATATTATAGATATCTCACAGAGACGAAACTGTATTAATTATGGGAAAGTAGGTATAGAAGTCATTTGGGTGTAACAGGACTTATGACCTGTCTTTTTATGGTTGGCTTAAGTGATCACTTTACACAATTGTAACATTCGCCATTTCCACCCATGATAGAATATACCATGCTTATTCATTTTTTGGAAGTTGTATATATGTTCAAATTGCGTGAAGCTTTCATATATGAGTTGTAAGCGCCTTTTCCATGCGGCCTGTACAAAGCCATTTTCATTCCCCTAAATCCCCACAGATGTCGCTAATGAGAAAATCTACAATTGATTTACGGAATTTTAGGAGCAATATACTTTATTGTGTGTAATGAAATTCATCCGAATACTTGCATTACACTAGGATACGCCAGGAAATATTATTTCCAATTCAGGTCATAAGTCCTGTTACACCCAAATGACTTCTATACCTACTTTCCCATAATTAATACAGTTTCGTCTCTGTGAGATATCTATAATATACACTAATTGATTAATAATGTCTCTGTGACATAAATCCAGCACTGTTCTGAAAGATTTGAACAAACTCAAAATATTCTGAATTAAATTAAGTTATAAAAATTAAAAATTAAGAAGGGATTTTAATAACATTTAAAAGTATTTATATATTGATTGTTTTTCATTGCATTATTGTGATTGTTTTTTGTAGAAGATGTAGAATTTTGCAAATAATCATTTGGTATAAATAGGGTATAATTCTCTAGCAAGCATAATTGGCAAATACTAAATACATGTAGACTAAGTGCCAGCGACTGCCAGACTTTCGTTATTTACTCAAGCCTGAAACTGTTACTGTAGATGCACTCTGTAGTAGGTAAGAAGGTTTGGATATTATTAAATTTGAGTTCGGAGGATTTTGGCCGATAACAGGTAATACAGGTACAAGAAATGTGTAAGTTAACCGTAAAAATAACAAACCTGATTTTTAAATATGTTTAACGGGACAGTACTATGCACTCGTATTAATGATTGCCAGGTGCTTTTTGCGAATCATTTTTTCCACCAGGCGCTTAGAATATATCTAT
This sequence comes from Agrypnia vestita, assembly GCA_016648135.1. Taxonomy (NCBI): domain Eukaryota; kingdom Metazoa; phylum Arthropoda; class Insecta; order Trichoptera; family Phryganeidae; genus Agrypnia; species Agrypnia vestita. The sequence goes on from JADDOH010002296.1 coordinate 2,009, forward strand.
AAATAATCATGACATTTACGTTATAGTAACAAATCTGATTTTTTAATATACTTTATTCTGGTTACTATTTAACAATATTACTTGATATCTTATATTTAAAAGTTTTACTTACAATTTTTTTCCTGTATTATGTGTTATCTGCAAAAATCTTCCGAACTCAAATGTCATAATATCTAAAACTTCTTACCTACCATATTGTACATCTAGAGAAGATATTTCAGGTTTGATACTATAACAAACGTCTGACGGTCGCGGAATCCTACTCTAATACCTATATTCCGTTCTGATTGAAACCTGGAAATCCTATTCACTAGTGTTAGACTAGATATTCTTTAATATCTAGTCTAATACTAGAAGTAAATTGGGAATTTCAAAAAACGGCAGCCTTCGTAAAAAATTCTTATATGTTAAATTGTAAACAAACAACAATTTATCAATCAACGATCTGTGGGTAGGTATATAAAAAACTAACCCATAAAAAACAAGTTTTTACTATACTCCCTTTCTCATTTGTATTGTTTCCAATTTGATATTCTATCAAAATTTTCCTCCTGCTTTAAGTTCACGTGGAAAATCTATTCCATGTATATTATTATCCTTAAAACTTATAGAATATTGAAAACGTAATAATTGGGGGAATAGGGAGGCACGGCGTCGGCAAAACCATCTGATCGGACCCATGGCTCGAGTCAGACTAGTTAAAACATGTTTCGCACCTTCTCCACGCGTCGGGCTCCTTTCTCATTTGTATGGTTTCCAATTAGAAAAAAACCGTTAAAATTTTGAAAAATCCAAAATTATACTATAATTAATTTCTTTTAAATGAAAATTTGTTAAATCATTTTTATCGTCGCCACGAGTCTGCCTGAAAAGATTCAGCTCGATTGGATCACGAGAAAAGGGTTAAAAATCCATCCAAAATTTTATCGGAAGACAAACAGATATGCAGCTACGAGTTAAAAGAAAGGGAGTAAAATTTATATGATTTATTAAAACAATTTTTTTGTACAATTTATATTTATAATTATTTAAATAAATTTATATATTTATAAATTAATGCCCTTAGGAAGAAATATAATTTATTATATACAGCTTAGTGAAGCGTGTATCACCTTTTACGGAGCGTTTGTATTCAAAAGGACCTTGAGGTTTAATAGGAAATTTAACATTTAAAAAGTGTCTGAGGAAACCTATTTTTGGAATAATTTTATTCATACTGTACGAACAATATGGAAATTTTATTTAAATTATCGCAATTTCAGACTTCAATGATGTCCGAAATTGAAAATTTTGATTTAAGGCCAAGTTTTTGGGTGTGTAAATAAATGATGTAATAATGTGACATTTATTTAGTTTTAGTTTGTTTTAATATTTGAAAATATCGTCGCTGGATATATAATTAATTCAATATGACATTTTAGTCTGTCGTTTCTGTGATAAACGAATAAAACTGTCTTAAAAAATAATTGCCCAGACCAGATTTATAAAAAATATTTTAAATAATTACTAGACAGACTTTCCAGATGATGGCAATGTTTTTTTTTCAGTATATCTCCATTATTTGTATGAAAAATTGACAAATTAATTCGTTCATCTCAGAATGTACTAAACGGCACATAGGATTTATTATATATACAGCGATGATAAGTTGATCTCACGGATTCCTTCATATCACCAGTAATATTCCAAACAAAATTTTCTTCTTCTATGAAACGGGACGTATTTCGAATTGGACGTATACCGAAGTACCAATGTAGTAATTAATTTTACGATTGCTTTGTGAGTGAATATTTATCTATATAAATAACGTTATTACTTCAAATAATGTTTGTATGTTAAGTATACATAATTTAATGAAATGTTTTTTGACATTTTCTAAATATTTTTGCAATTTTTGAAACAAAGACGATTGTAAAAACATCTTTCATTAATAGTGCATTTCTACGTAGAATCAACTCTCTTCATTTCGAATGTACGTCCGTCCATCCGTCTGTAATTTACTGGAATAACAACAAAAAAACTGATCAGCAACGAACATACACCAAAAATGTCGTCATTAAAGAGTTGCTGTTGTAAATATACTTAAAGTTTTATAACGATGAAATATGCTTATCTGAAAATAAGTTAATCTGAAATTTAAGTGAATAATAAAGTCAAATAATAAAATAAACAGTTTTGTATTCGCGGATTTTCGGCTTCAAAAACTCGCATCTATTGTGTCCCATGATTTTTCCCCGGTTTATGGCTAGTATTTAGGTCATAACACGAGACGACATCCGCACCGACATTTAGGCCTAAACACACTAGCGGTTGGCCGTGGAGCGGCGTGCCGTGGCGGCAAGCCGCAGTATACACGGTTTGCCGCAACGGCACGCCGTATTCCGGCTAACCGTATCGTCTATTGCGGTCAGCCGCAATCGTCAGTGCTTCTACAAATATTGGACATGATGGACGTCGAAGAAGTTGCTGCAGTTATTTATTTATACTATCGTGGAAAACGTCGTTGTAGAAATAAAGTAAATTTTGGATACACCCTCTACTGGAGACACGACATGACAGTAGAGAGTTTGATATTTTTATTTCAGAACTAAAGATATTTGAAGATAAGTTCTTTAGATAGATTTTGGATACACCCTCTACTGGAGACACGACATGACAGTAGAGAGTTTAATATTTTTATTTCAGAACTAAAGATATTTGAAGATAAGTTCTTTAGATGTACTAGGATGTCAGTAAAATCGTATGAAGAATTATTACCAAACCTATATTAATACACGTGCGCCCTGCGTACAGTGTCTAATGACTGAGTGGGGCGGAAAGCGAGCGGCGGTTGCGGCTAACCGCGCCAAGTGCGTGGAGGGAATGCGGTGCGCAGTATTATTCAACCGGTGCGACTCGTCGCATTCCCAAGCCAACCAAGGCGGCTGACGACTGGCCGCAAGTCAGTGCGTTGGTATCATGCGGTTTCATGTAAAAATCGAAGTGCGGCCTACCGCAACGGCACGCCGCACCACGGCCAGCCGCTAGTGCGTTTCAGGCCTTAGGCGTTCCAAGAACAACTGCAACACTTTTTTTTTTAAAATACTTTCGACATGTATCTGGTTGTATATCCGAGCAACACACCTCATGGATAATAATTAAAAATACTATACTATTGAAGAATCGTGTAAACAATAATATTAATGTCTTGCTACGCTTGCTACTCGTTTTTTGTGATCTGCTGGCTGCTTTTATACTACTTACTGTTTTTCTGGCTTATACTTACTGTTTCCATATTTATTTTATATATAATTATCTACCAGGACAAACTTATTAGGATGTCTATTTACTCATTTTATAATATGTTGCTTACTTCTGTACTGTTGCTTTTAAAATATTCTTCTTTTCTTGCACTCTTATCTTACTGCTTGCGTACTTATTTGAATGTATAATATATAATATATGGTGTATTAGTGTTTTACGTTATCTGTGAAAAAATGTAATAAACATTGTCTGTCTCGACACAGATTTTTCTAGTTAGACAGTTATAGTCCAATCAAAATCGGTAAAATTTTTGATATAGAAATATATAAATAAATAAATATGACTTACAGACTACTGTTCATTAGTTAGTGGCGTAAGCATTAGCTGCAAAGAAATACGCGATAATAATTGCAGTAAACAGCTGTTTGAGTGTAATGAGTGGCGCTTGTTACGAGAGGTCATCGTCCAACACTGGACGGACACGGACTTAAGTTAAATAAACAAATAATTTGCGTTGAACATAAAATAAATATTAGTTCATGTATCACACTTGGGAATGCATCAGCGAATTACATAGCACGTTATGGCTCTCTCTGCCGTAAAAAATGTGCACATGTACATGTCTAGACAAATAAAAGATTTGCATGGGCGTGAAGTTTGCGTGTGTCGTTAATAATAGATTTTTTCATCTAGTAAGACTAGATTTATGACCCAACATCTATTGCGAAGCAGACATGGTAAGAAATTTATTATTTATATTTAGTTTCCAGAGATGAGGACACCACCTCTGCTTTTATATTTAGCGCTTTATAAAGAGTGGAGATATGGAATCTAAGAAAGAAAGAAAGGACTAAATGCACTACGCTAGGTTACATTTGAGATGTGATGTTGGAGATAATGAGTGGGTTGCAAAGCGAATGAGATTTTCTTTTCCCTATGAAAGAAAATTTAGCATCGTCGTGTATGAAATAGATTTTCTTGTATTTTGTATACATACATCGTCCGAAGATATATCACTGGAAGAATAGAAAGGTGACCTTTATTAAGTCGATCAGAACAAATTCTCATTATGTCCGAGGACCGAAAGGAGAGGAGGCAAATATTCGATGTACTTCCATCTATTATTGGCTAAACAATCAGATAGAAGAAAAATAAGAAGTTGACGTAATCAATATAAATGTATATAAGGAGGGCCAGAACTTAATTAGTAAATATGTATGAAAAATTTGGTCCAGGTAGGTAGGTAGTGACGATGAGGTAGTGACTATATTTTCATTGGGATTTTTGGGACGGATGAAATTCAATGTAATCGTTTATATCACGGGGATCTTTGTTATTTATATGAATGAATTTCAAATGAATTTATGAAACAGATAAAATGCGTTGTGACTTTTCCGACAATCCAATAAGATGGCAAAGGATGAAAAAACATTTTAAAGTCTCACCTTAGAAATGAGAAAAGGAATGATTCTTCCTTATTTATGGTTCGATTTGGGTGGATATTAGTATGCGTAGTGGAGCCTAACAGTACTACATATGTGCGGAATGAGGAGGATAACAGGATCAAATAATTGTAAATCACACCCTCTGCCTGTACTTGGGGTGAGATCCCAGGGGACATGTGCAACATTAAGGTAGAACAGTTCAGTTATTGAGAATTATTTGATGAATGAATTGTAATTAAAAAAATAGCGCAATATTAATCAATTCATAAATAATATATCGTTAACTTACTTAACACATATTTTCGAAGCTTGATTTTAAATTGAGATGTTTTTTGTTGATTCCTCATTCCCTCTGGCATTTCACTGAAGATCTTAATGGCATTGAAAATCATACCTCTTTTAAGATTTTGACTTTTTCTTGAATGGTGGTATCAAAATTTTTATTTTATTGTATTAGGTTCGCCGCTACGGAGAACGAAATGAAAGGAACACAAGTCACTGGACGCTAACTTTTGCTGGAACACTATTCCGTAATTCGCACTAATTTATATTTGCTGAAGAGTTCCGCTAAGCTCTGGTGAACTTTAAACTTGTCACAGAATATGCCACCCGTATGTGGAACAATTTCTTCGCGCCATTTCACTGTTTGCTTGTCTTTTCACCGAGTTTCTAACGGACCATTTTCCGTGGTTTATGCAGCTGGTAAATTTTACTGACTTAGTGCGCGATACGTAGTTTTTATAAAAATGGTCTTTCGAATCTTTCCGATCTTTCTTGTCTTGTCTTGTCTTTCGAATCTTCCCGCACATTCGATTGGCTTTCACATTTTTCTAAAAAAATTCCTAAACTTCCAGACTATTTCCAAAACCCTCGATTATGTGCAGTTCTTATTGTTTAAGAATCTTGTGATAGTATGATTCATTAAGGCGACACATTTAATTTAAATGCATATTTCGGTGTTTTTTTCTAAAATAAAGGTTTTTATTATTCATTTTTATCAGAAAGGATTTGCTATACTGCAATTTTTTTAGGACGATAACTTGAATAGAATTTTGTTCTAATATACGTATGTAATATATGACGTATTTCGATAGTCATACCTACACGTTCACAAAGGTAGAGATGACTTTGGTGGCGGCTCTTTAATTTTTTCAGATAATTTTTCACCATAAAATGGAAAAAAGCTAATAATAAACAAAAAGGAACGCATGATGTGAAAGTAAAATTTTTATTGCGTTTTACTGTTAAATAAACTGGGATTAGTGAAAGCTAATGTAATAACTTCTCCCTAAAACCCATTCCTAGCAGGCTCCAAGATTGTATCACCTGAATAAGATAACAGTTACAGTACACACTGATAGATTTGTATTCGTGTATTCCATTATTCTACATAACGAATGAAGTACGTCATTACCTCGCAATACGGATGCTCTTTGTACGGCTTTTCACTTTAACGGCTTTTAAAAATCATTGTTCAGTTTTGATTTGCGGCACACCATTTTTCGATTTGCGATCAAAAAATACTTTAAATATATTTTTAAGTTATAGTTAAGTTTATAGAACTCCATAATTACACATATGAAAATAAAAAACTCTTTTTTAAACAAAACATTAATAATACCCCCACACGGCGTCTCACAAAAAAAGGTGTTTTTATTTCCATAAACATTAAATATACTTCCAGCAATTTTTTTTACAATCAATCGTTTGTATTCTTTTCTATAACCCTTGATAGCGTATAGCAATAGGTTCCTAATTAATGACTCTGTAATATGTAACTCTGGTTCGGGTTTCCTACAGGGGAAAATTGAACTAGAAATTCTCTAGATATGAAGATGCCACTTACCAGTTTGCAGGCGACTTTGGCGTTGTTTGGTCCGATTTCCGTTCTCTTCGTCCAGTTATTCCAAATCCGTTGACAGCACCACTTTAACACACCAAATGTTTAATTATATTATATAGTTTTTATCCGCCGTGATCAAATTCAACCAGGTTCGAGATGTCCCAAACGATCTGTTTCGTAGCAACTGTCACACACAGAGAACTCCGCGCTCGTAGCTATTTCCTTTTATAAAATTCCCGACCAGAGACTAACACATTTTTTGCTCGAACACCCATTGCCATCCCAATACATCATATTTAAATTTCCAACCTCATATTCCTAAAATGCAGGACTAGGACTGTCACCTCGTGAGCCGACAGAGTGTGGTCAGGTTTATATTGAAGTTTCTCCGCCCTCGCAACTAGCCTAGCATATCGTCTTTCGATCGAATCGAATTTCTAACAGAAGCGAATCGCCGCGAGAAACCGTGTATTCAAGCGGTAAACTTGAAAATTAAAAGTGTTAGACTAGCCACAATATCGGAGAGACGTTCCTAAATGGAACCAGCCCGGAAGCGCGAAAGAGGAAGTCGGAAGTTGGAGGTAAGTCTTGCGTATTTCGGTCTGAATACTTTTCGATTTGTTCCACTGTCGCCGACGTGCCGTGCACTTCTCCAACAATTCAATTGTCTTCTTTATGGCAGTGAAAACCATTTTTTTTTACCTTTTATGAAACGAGAATAATATTTTTGCCTGTCGAAGCGAAGAAAATTGGGATCGTGGGAAAAACATAAATTAATATCTTTAATTAATTAATTAATATCTTTTAAATTTAATTAATATAAAAAAAAGAACAAATTAATATCTGTTATTCCCCCCTTTTAAATATGTTTAATACTACATAATTGTTTTGAGATACCAAATATCTATTATATATATACATAATTATTATTTAAGAAATCAATTGTTTGTATTCCTATTATTTCCACTTAAATTAAACAATATATGTTCACTCATTTTATATTAGCTGAAATATTCCCATAATGATCAAATTTTGTGAAGTTCTTTTAACCACTTAACACACCTGTATTTTGTTTTCATTGTCCAGATTATTGTTTGTAGTAACCATGTTATTCCCTACTTTATGATATTTAAAATTTAAGTACCCAATTTAGATAATGTGTTTTAGAAACTATTCTTTGTATTAAATATACTTGAGGTTTTTCCGAATTTGCACCCAATTTAGATAATGTATTCTTTGTAATATACTTGAGGTTTTTCCAAATTTGCACCCAATTTAGATAATGTATTCTTTGTAATATACTTGAGGTTTTTCCAAATTTGCACCCAATTTAGATAATGTATTCTTTGTAATATACTTGAGGTTTTTCCAAATTTGCACCCAATTTAGATAATGTATTCTTTGTAATATACTTGAGGGTTTGTCCAAATTTGCACCAAATGTTTTGTATATAAACTCAATAATATGTACTACGTTCATCAGTTGATAAAGGCTTAATAAGCCGAAACGATCGTCCTGTGTGTGGTAAAATAAATTTGAACTCAAAAAAATCGTTTTTTGATATTTTATTTTTGAATTTAAAAAATTTTTTTTTGAAATTGTTGGAATTGCCTGTGGTATAAATAATCTAATATTGTCAAACAACTAAAAAGGTAATTTTATATGAAATAACCCCGTGATAAAGGAGCCAGCTCTTGCAAAACGAATATGCACATTATCTGCCTGTCGCCAGGTGACTATGGTTGAGTCGATGGTTCTTCTTTCTCTTCTTTTGTAAAATTTTGCAGAATATCACCTTCCGAATAAGACTGTAGCGATGAATCTGTTTAACGACACGACAATGTCAAATTTCTCTAAATCCTCAATAGGAAGTGTCATTGGATGGGTTTCTTGTAAAAGCCGTACAAAAAGAAATATACTTCAATAAACCAACAGATAACAGTGATTCCGTTAGTGACAGTTAAATTTGTCCTACATAATTTAAAATAAAATTTGAAGAATGAAAATATAAAAAAGTAACCCATAAAAACCAAGTTTTTACAATTCTAATTTTCGGGTTTCGTGTCTACATGCGTCGGAATCTCCATACAACTTGTATGAAAAAACCATTAAAAATTTGAAAAATCCAAAATTATACTTTAATTATTATTATTTTTTAACGAAAATTTGATAGATCTTCTTGATCGTCGCCACGAGTCTGCTTGCAAAGTTTCAGCTCGATTGGATCACGGGAAAATGGTTAAAAATCGATCCAAAGTGTTTTCGTCAAGGAAACAAGCAAGCAGACGCCATGAGTTAAAAGAAAGGAAGTAATAATATACTTTGTATTGTAACGGGGTTCAGCGCGGAGTAGAACGAAATGAAACATTCGTAAGTAGGTTATTCCAAAATTTTATTAAACACAAATCACAAGATGCAGACTTTAGCTGGGATACTATTCCGTAATTCAGGCTAGAATGTTCCACTTGTCTCTGGTTCACTTTATATTCTTTGTCTAGAGCTTTCCGAAGAAGTCACCACCCGTCTGTGGAACATTTCGTTCACGCAGTTTGTCATTTCGCACGGATTAACAATTATTCACTTACCTACAAGATTCCCCATCTTTTGAACAACGACTGTTCTCAGTGTGATGACGTCGCCGTTTATATAGAAATTTTACTTCTCGAATCTTCTCGTATATTTTCGTATATTCACCGGTTTCAAGATTAATAAAATTTTCAAAAATGATTCAAACCGTTCGAAAATCATTGATTATGTGTAGTTCTTTTTGTTTCTAGAATCTCGTGATAGTAATAATCTTTTTTTATATGAATACTAGCCATACAACCGTGAAAAATACAGAACATTAAATGGTTAACGTCTTTGCTAAGTCCTAGTATAAATAATATATTTTTGACGGTCAACGGAGAGGCGGTGGTAGCAATGTCACTAGGGTGCTGCGCTGGTATTGGCGCATCCGAGTTTCGCGCCGTACTTTCAGCCGTGTTATTTCGTTTTTTAGTCGTGAATTTGAAAGAAGTACAGTCGTTGCAGGAAGTTATAGACATACAGACAACGAAATTATTATGTTTGATTTCGAGTTTTGGAAAGAGATTTTTATCATCAAGTATTTCATTTATTTTTATCATCAATCATTTCGTTGTCTGTCCCCGTAACTTCGCGTAACATCCGTAATTTCGTTCGAATTCACGGCTAAAAAACGGCCGGAGATGGCTGAAACCCCGGGCCACTAAACTCGAACCGGCCGTTTCACGCGTGTAGCCACGGCCGCCTCCCCGTGGAGCGCCAAAAAGATGCTATAAATATATTTGAGGGCTTAGCAGAGACGCGAATCAATGTTGCGTCATTTTTGATGGGTTGCAGCTAGTTATTTATTATTCGCTTTGATCGAAGAGTTCTTTGGATTATAAACACATTTCCTAGACAAAATGTGCTCACAATACAATGTTTCACTGCATTGAGTGACGCGAAGACAAAACGTCCCATGATAACACAAAAAAAATAAAACTTGCTGAAAACTTTATGTGTTGTGATATTTTTCTTCTATATTTAAATTATTTGTTTTTTCTCCTTGGATAAAAACCCTGGTTAATCATTTTTTGAGAAGCAGAATTTAATTTTCACAATTACTGTTAACGGTGGCACCACTGATTATTATCAAACACTTGACAGTTGTTTAATCTTTTGTTTTTCAGTACAATTCCGTTAACAAGCACAAGCGCTGACATTTTCCCTACCGCAGCTGAAATTTATGAGTTTTGGAACGTTTCGTTTAATTATTATTAACATTTTTATTTAATCCTTTTCAGAAAACATTTCATGATGAAACTATGGTATTAATTTGGTTTATATTTGAATTTTAAACCATCTTGCGTATCGTAGTTTCTATTATATATTTATATTGTATTTACATATTAAATAAATTGTAAAAGCAAGTCTCACCAAAGGTAACAATACGTATTTATTTAATTGATGTGCCTTAAGAAATACAAAAAGATTAATTACACAGAACGATTAATTAGATTAACAATTTAATGTAAAGGTTGAATTATATTAAGTTATTGTAATATTGACAATAAATTTCCATTACCAAATATCGAACATCTGATGTCACAACTGTCAAACGCGGCCATCTTCTCTAAACTAGACTTAAAAAGCGCACACGCGCAGTTAGAACTGTCGGACACGTCAAAACAATATACGACAATCTCGACGCATATTGGGTTGTTCCAATACAACAGGTTAATATATGGTTTAAAATCGGCACCAAGTATTTTTTCAGAAGTAATCGCATACCTACAAGAGGACAAATTGGAATCAGCGGGACAGATCTTGTGGGCGTTCGCTGCCGAGGCTAAGTCTGTTAAGCGGCTGGTGGAATACGGGAGCAGTACTGAGGAGCGGGCTGCAGAAAGAAGTAGAAGAGGGACCACGACGAGAACGTGTGGAAGCTTGGGAGCGTTTGCAGAACCAAAAGGGTGCAGAGTACTTCAGTGCCCAGCGAATCCAGATTCCTCGGAGTAATATTGTACCTAGTTGCTATCAGTCATACATATAAATAAAGTAAAGTTGCATCTCTGTCACTCAAAGTATTACTAATTAATTACTACCCGCCTGACCCAGTACGAGTACATCATAGTTATATTATAATTTATTTAGATAATATACTTAATTGAGATGTTAAAATTTTATTCCAAAAATTATACAATATGAAGTCGTAGGTACCTCGCTTGTACGGCGGGTTACATTCCAACGTTCACCGTCGTAAAACGAATACCGTCATAAAGTGAATCACAGCATTTTCTCACATATCTGAGTATATGAAAGCATATTCACATACTTAAACTATCATTTATTAAGTGCCTTGGGTCTAAAAAACCGACGTATGGACAAACACATAACAAAAATAGTAAATAATGGTTGATATTTGTATATCCACGAGATGCGAAAATTCTGTATGTCGATAGACAGAGCATGGGATATCATAAAGGCGTAGAATAACTGAGCCGGCTGAAATGTCACGTGACTTAAATCGAGTCATGTGATGTTGCCGCAGTGTCAACACTGCGCCGTAAGAGCGATGCAAATCCAAAAATTTCAAAGCGGCGAAGTGCCGTATAACGAGGTATACCTGAACATGAAACATTCATAAAAACTAAGAAAATAAAAATCAATCAATACAGTGTGTGTAGTAGTGAAATAAAATAATTGAATATAATAGAAGATTTTAAAAAAGTACACGTACAGAAAATAATAAAAAAATATTTGTATGGTAAATTACTAAATTTTCGACATTACAAATAAAAACATATAATTAACCTTCGTTGAAAAATGTAATGTGAAGATGTAACGTAAATATGAGAAATATATGTCTCATAGATTACTGTCTGGCGTGAAGTGGTCATATAACTCTGTCTCTTTCTCGCGTAGACATCTTTCACGCACACTATTGACGTGCATTGGTACATGAGAGAATAAATATTGACGTGTCTTGGTACACAACATATTCTTAAAGTGCCATGCCAAAAAAGCAATCTGTAGTATGTCACACATTTCAATCCAAGTGAGATAAAAATACGTTATCATTTCTGCAAACCTAATCAGTAATGTATTAAGCAACAATTATCAACAACAACGATCCATATTATGAATGTTGAATATTTAAGTGATAAGACATAACCAAAAATTTTTTGGCAATATTTCAGTAGGTACAATAGTAGGTACCTACTGTTAATATTAAATATTTTTTATTGGTAATCCGTAGTCAACATAAATGTTTCTACTGTTTTTCAAACTACGCCAGGAGCTTGAACTTGAGAAATAAGACTAACACCGTGATGTTCCAAGAAGTGCTCGATCACTCTAAATAATATCACTCTAATTCAAATAAAGTCACCCTAAATCAAATCACTAGTAAAGCAAAAACGCACTTGATACATTCTATCGGTGATGTATGCGATTTTTTAATTTGATTAATTAAAATAATATTGATAATATCATAAAAATAATTTTGGAAGTTATCCATTATTTTAACATATTTAAAAAATATAATAAATATAAATATAATAAATTGGTGAACGTTACATTGTATAAAGGCACCACTTAAGCCAGCCGTAAGACAGATCGTAAGCCCTATAAATACCCAAAAATATATACTTTCTCATACAAAAAAGCTTTTCTCTATGAGATATTTATAATATACCTACCTTGTAAATGACGTCCCCCAGGGAATAATATCCAGTATTTGTTATTGAAAATTTGTAATTATTTTATTTTTATCTTCTTTAATAAGAGCAAAATGCTTTTGTGGTGATATTATTAATATAATTAATAAGAATTTTCATTATTTTCACCACTTATTATTTGAAAGTACCAACATGCTTTAGTATTTTATATGTTGGGATTTTCAACTAATTAACGTTGAAAACAAAGCATATTTTTATTAGGTAATTATTATAAATTATTTTATCATTAAAATTATGTAATATTCATTTATTCATAAAAGCAGTCCATGAAACGGAAGAATTATCTCGAAAAATAATAGTATATAAACGGGTGCTAGTAAGGTACGGTTAGAAAAGGTTTTATTTTTGTATGGAAATGCCACAAGTGTATCTTACACACCTACACGTAAATAATTCATGCCCTAGTACGAAAGAATAATACTTAATCATTATATTATACTACTTACTCGTGAAGAACAGTTGAAATGTCTCTGGAAGGCTTTTTCTTTTCAATATGTAATATATTGTAAGTTAAACGTAATAGGTATAACATTTGAATAAAATTATCTTTTTTATTAATGATTGATTATAACATGTCCTAGATCTTTTTTCCTAGTTTACTAGTCTAGTCTAGTTTCCTAGTTTTCCCAGTCCTAGCTTTGTTGAAAAATTAGTGACAAGAATAAAAATGACAGATCTTGTCTTTTAACACAAAATAAATGGAACGTATGGAGGTATATAAAGAGGTTAAGGTTGTGAGTGTGTAAGTGTGGATGTAGAATATAATCTCTAAAACTACTCATCCGATTTACAAAATTCTTTCACTAATATTTAGAATGCACTTTCAAAGTGGTTAAAGGTTATATATTATCCTTTTAAAATAAAGGGATTTTTCGTGGTAACCTAATATACCACTAAAGTCGACAAAAAAATGGTCGAGCGATGCATTTTTTTTACGAACGCTACCTTAACGGCAAGAGATATTTAAATACTTTATAAAAACAAGCTGTAGAACTCAAAAAGTTATATAGAAAAGTCTGCAACAGCATACATCTATATATTAGGGTAAATATACAAATTGATAAAATATGAATAAAATTTATATTTAAAATAAATTTTAATCTGTCGGGGGTAATTTAAGTATGTAATGTTAAATTCTTATCAAAATAAATTTGCTTATCGTCAGGGAAATTTTATTTCACATATTTTCATTGGTATTTGTAATATTGAAATGTTCATATTGTGAGCAAGGAATAAATGTTAGTTTTTTATTTTGTTTATTTTGATGGTCTGTGGTCACAGCAACGATAATTTTGATTTGAATTTTTAATAACCTGAAGTGAATAATTGAAGGTAAACGGTTATTTGTACAGTTTGAATGATGAAAAATACTTATTATATATTAAATCCCATTCCAAAGATTTTTTCCTTTAAATGTATTTTTTATCCATCTTACTATCGTCGGAAATTTTTATGAAAGTACTTTTTCGCCTTAATTAATTCAAGTAAGTTCACTAAGATCATGTATTACTTGAAATTACGTCTATATATTATAACAAGCAGGACGTGTACTTATAGTTCCTTCTATCTTATAATCACATTTTACTCCATAAATTTCTATCAAAGAAAACTTGTATTCTTATATTCTCCCTGAATTTGACAGGTCAATTAGTTAGGTACCTTGGACTTGAATAATCAATTAGTCACTTCAAAAGTAATTATGTGTAATAATCCTCACTTCAATGTGTGATATATATAAACAGTACTAAGGTATTAAATACAAATAATTTTTTTTTTATAATTTTTTAAATATATTTTTAAAATTGCGTGCATTTCCAGGTACTTACATAAATATCATATACAAATGTAACAGAGCAACCCAACAATACTTAATAGGTAGATCTGTGCCTAAATTACGAATCAAAAATGTTAGAATATCACGTATTTCAATAGTTATGGAGATAAACGACAAATTTAATATGCATTTTTTTTTCAATATTTCTTACTTATCGTCCGTGTAGGATTGGACCACCGTGAAAGTAACTCAAATATAAATTAAAAATTAATTCGTTTCAAGGAGTTACACCTACTTGAAGCATCAAAAAATACACTCAAATTCGAAACAAATATTTTCACTTAATATATTAGTTTTATCAGCATTGTTCACGGCACGTGATTTATGTACTGTCCTGTAAAGGTTCTTCTCCGTGATGCTCCATTAGATAACTATGTCATTAGGTTTGAGTCAAATGAAAAAATGAATTATTTAATTGCTAAGTGATGTAATGTAGTAGATATGTCGAAAAAAAATTGTGGGTTGAAAATATTTTTCTGCATGGTTTTAAATAACTGTAAATAAGAGAATATTCAATCTATGAAGCGTTTTTGATAGACCAATGAAATGTTGAAAAAATATTTAAACTTTGGAATAGCTTTTCTTCACAACTATTGAGTGAGAATGTGACATTCTAACATTTTTGACTTCATACGCTATTGTTTCGCTGTCACGCGCCTGGCCCTATATGTATGTCCGTGTATCGAGGCATTGAAGATCCTAGTTCTTTCCAGTGTTTAGGAGAAGATTCTTGTAGCTTCTAGATTCTTACAGATGTTTCCCGAATATTTTAGATACCTTCCGAAAGTCGTAGAACACCGTAGACCATTCTCGATTCTTCGATAGTGTTGTGACAACTTAAAACAACTGTCACTTGACAGGAGTGCGCAATACTTTTTAGCCTCGTTACAATACATTTTTACTACTAACACTCTTATTTTGTTTTGTACTCACACGTAAAATAAATAAATATGGTTAAGTATAATGATTTGTATTACATAATTATAGAGGTATTTATTTGATGTTCGTTAATTTTTTTTATTCTTATATTCTCAATTTTTTTTTATTCTCTTTCTTACTGTTTCATAGTCATATTTTATAACTAGTTCAAGTGTCAGTATTCAATGTTCAATGAAATATTTAGTTGTTGACTTTTCATCGCATTATGTATAAACTTTGGTTAAATATTGGTACGGATTTGCTGTTTACGAATATCCGTCATTAATTTCGTACCAGAGCTTTCTTCTCTCAGATGTATCTTATTATTTTTATATATTTTTAAAACCAAATTAATTAATCGATTAGAAAGACATACAGAAAAAACTAATCCATAAAAAAATATTTTGGTTACTACCGGGATTCAAACCCGGGTTACCTCCTTTCCGGGGCCGGTGCTCTGACCACTAAGCTATATTTAATTTTATATATTTGTTTACTTTTTTAAAATTCAATATATATATTTTGTAAAGGGCCCATCTGGAGCCGTTAATAAATAATAAAATTAAAACAATAAAAATTAATAATTTATATTTTTTATTAGCATACTTTAATTCATTTTTTCCCATTTAATTTTAATTCATTCACTCTAAATCATTTTACAAACGCATTCTTGAACATTTTGTGACTAAAGAAACATAAAATAATGTTGAAGATAGTCAAAAACCTGGGGGAGCTGTCTAGATCGCCCACTGGACCTTCCGAGTGAAAACCGCAACAGGCATTGCACTCGTAGCTCGTTGAAAACTGCAGGAAAACTGCTGAAAGGAACGGAGGGATATCGTTAGAAGGGTCATCGAGAAACTTCACGGAGATTGCAACCCTCAATCATAAGTCCAAATCAACTCGGAAAGTTCAAGCACTTATTGGAAAATGGTGATTCATCTACCCGGAAAAATATATATATATATATATATTACAATCGTTTTAACAATATTTTCAATGCATTGTAAAGGATTTGCCGCAGTGAGGTCAGAATAAAACATTTATAATTTTTTTTTTTTTTATTGGTAATGAAAGTCTCTGCACTCAAACATAATCTGAATCACTGTTCCATAATTCGCACTGATTTTCATGAATTCGTAGAATATTTCAATGGTTTCTGGTCATACTTGATCAGCTTTCATCAGATTCGTTTCTTCTTTGACGTAAATCGCAAAATATAAATCTCGAATCGTACAAAATAAATCGAAATGGAAATTTAATATTTTTGTATATTTGAAAGAAACGAAAGAAAATATTTTTGTTTATCTTAACCTCTTTTACTACACACTACATTCACTAGAGAGTGGAGCAGAGCAACTTGCTAATTTATAAATTCATTAAAAAAAAGAATGCAGATATTTATTTAATTCTTAAAACTTATACTTTATGTTTACACAGTTTTATAGATGATATATGGCAGATGGCGTCCATTATTCACAATACACTACGTTAATCAAACTCTGAAATTTATTGGATATGTTGGCGACAACTTGACGAATGTTGTCTTCAGATGAGCCAAAATCTTAGAACTATCGCTGTAAACTAGTAATTTAAGATATATATAAAAAATAGCCACAGGGGACTAAATCAGGCAAAATGTGTACGGAGCGCACGTTGTGTGGCGATGATTGAGCGACCGTTAGAAAATAATGCCTCAACAGCAAACGCGCGCTCAACCTTGTCCACTACATGACGCTGACTAAACCAAGCGGAGCTACAACTTTACGCCATGCCCTCTAGAATATGTCTACCCTCACTCCCCCTCACTTTGCGCTAGCTTCTATGATTGCAGGCTGTTAAAAGTCAACAATACGCAAACAAACAATTCGCGCTGGGCCTTTTAAACCAAACAAGAAAGACAAAGACTCCTAAATGGATTTGTAACCGTTGAAATAAATAAATAAATACAACTCTCGCCCCAACCACATTCATACATCTTCGCATGCAAGCTCGACACTTGTTGAGGTTTCTAATGGATCTAATCTTCCAGTATCTGGTTAATCTGGTCGGCACCGTCAACACTTGCGTCATATATCTTTCTTACCATTCTTTCCTCATTCATTCTCCCGACCACCTGAGCGATCCTTTTTTATTTCTATTAATTATACTAGGATCAACTTTACATTCATACCTAATATCAACATTATTTACTCTATCATAAATGGATTTGCCACACATACGTCTAAGGGATTTCATCTCCACTGTATTCAGTCTACTTTCGTTCCGCTTCTGTCAGCTCCAGGCTTCACTTCCATACATTAGTGTTGGTACCAGAATTCCATTGTGACTAGTCTTGCCTCGGTAGACATATTTCTATTAGAAATTATCTTCTCGATATCTTTCTCAACCTTTCTTCTGTGGTTTGACATTACAATAAATGGATGAAAGTAGAAGCATCTCTTTCATTTTTAACGTTTTATAAATCATTTTGGTGATATACCTATTCGACTAAGGGAATATCCCATTCAGAATATTCCGTTCATTAAAAGGATCAAATGTGCTTTGTGTAATAAGTGTGATAAGAGAGGAACAATTTGCTTGAGATCGAAGATCATTGTGACCAATGGGAAACATCGCCTTGGTTGACTACGATTCAAACCAAATCTCAATGCTCGTAATTATACGCCATTGTTATTTATAATAATAAACTTCAAATTTGCCCAAAATTTAATCTGAAAATTTGTTAAATTCTGCATTAAAATTATTGTTATTAGATTTTCTGAGTAATGTTGTTATTTCATTAAATTTCGATTACGCCCGTTTTACGAAAAGTAGTTAATATTTTCCTCGGATAATACAATACGAACACAATTTCTCAGATTAAGCGGGCGTTTTAATAATTATTATCAACACGAATAACAAAACAGCTGTCACAATGGGGGGTTAACAAGTAAGACCTCGAATTTCTAATTAATTACTTTCTCGACTAACTTCTTCTGAATAAGTCTTATCCGATTTATCATTACTTTTGAGATACGACGCCCGTCTGCGATAGTCGGAAAGAAATAACTTTAGTACTTTGGATTCCCGACAGGCGTCCGATGTCAAGATTCTTAGGTCCAGTTTTCTCATAATATACGACTCAAGTTTTCTATTAGTTGTTTTGCACACGGCGTTGGCCTCTCTTTGGATAAAATCAATCTCCTGGTTTATTTTGAATCTATGGACGGGCAGGGGGATGTCCCCCGATAAAATATGTTCGTAGTTATAATTTTGTATGTGTAGCCATAAGTTCACGACATTAAAACTTTTATACACATCTTTAGTGAGGAGGCAGTTGGAGTACAGTACAGTAGCTTGATGCTGTATTTGCTATACTATAGAGTACATACAATAGAAAAAGTACAAAACACATTTTTGAGATTCGTCAGCAATAAATTAATTGTTTTTTTTTTAAAATAGATATGCGATATGCGAACCCAGAATACGTGCCACATCAATATTCTTATTATTCTCAAACTAAGCCGAAAGCCTGTTCTACGAAAATAGGACTAATTTGATGGTATGCTGGAATGGGGCTCAAACCACCGACCTTCTCTGTTAAGTATAATGAGTATTTTAAAGTGAAAGATGAACATATATGTATGTAAAAAGGATACATACAGGCTCTTCTTATTTTTTACAAGTAAAGCACAAGAATCAATATTAAAAGACTCGATGTCGCAGAATGAGCACAGTACGGATGTTCATTTATTTGTCGGAAGTGGCGTGGTGCGTTTAGTCTGTGCATTTTAAAGCCGTCCTATCAATATACTCGGGTGAAATGTTATTTTCAAATAATTACGAAAAACGATGGAGTGATAGTTGCTCATCCATATCCATAAAGCAGGAGCCGAGAAATAATAAGACATCCTGATCGTCCTAACACAAGTAGAAGTAGAAGAAGAGTTACTAATAAAATTTTCTAATTCTTTTTCATGTGCTCAATACGGGGCAATCATGGTCCCCATCTTTTCATATTTCCTTATATCAACCATCCCTATAATCACAGGCTTCTCGAGACTCAATCGAATCTTCTTGTAAAATGTTAAAAATATGCAAACATCCTGTTAATTAAAAAGTTTACCTATTATTAAACCGAGTCTCTGACAGCTAGCAGAAATATAATAATTACTTTACAGACATCCAATAAGTCTATCCAGTAATATGCAGCTTCGCAAATATCTGAAAGACCAAATACTAACTATTATACCTACCTTGCAACACTAAATATTAGTCAGCAGCAGGGTAACACTCGCGCTCCGATACAATCAACGTTTTTCTCTATGGTTTATGCTTCTTTTCTCTTGTAGCATTAAATATAATGAGCTTCTTGTATTATTTAATAAAAGAAATATTAATTAATTATCCACCTTTTGATAAGTACATACAACATTCATTGTAAGTAACAATCGGCTTCACCAACTTCCGATAGATCACTTTGTAACACTGGTCACTCAGAAAGGCCTATACAGCTAGGCCAGCTACGTTAGCATCCAAAAAGCTTGGCAGGTACATTATTTATTTATTCTGTAGGTAAGGCATACCTTTATTTTATTCGTTTCTTTTTGTATCTCCCAGTGGACTAACATATTGTCTTATTTGCGTAAAAAGATGATGGATTTCAGCCGTATTTTTATTCTTTAGAATACGTGAAAACAAAGCAAGAAAAGTAAGACAAAATGAACGTCTTCTGACAAATATATTTATTCGTTTCGTGAAAATTTACTTTATTCTAAATAAAATGATTGATATTTATAGTAATTTCACATTAATGTGGGAATAAATTAATATTAAAATAAACGTAAGCACATTAGACAGCTAAAAAATAAATGAAACAGTATTTTATTTTTTGTGACACCAGAAAATAAATTGCAGTAAGTAGATTTGTTTACAACCATATGGAATTTGTTTTATGATTTTGATTGTTTTAAGACCGGTCTGTTAAAAAATATAATAATAAAATAAATAATTAGTGGAAGCCTGTTGGTAAAAAAATTGAGTAAAAATATCAACAGCTATTTAATTTTTAATCAATGCATCCATCTTCAAGATATGTAACAGGATATATTTTCTCAAAAAGTTGAAATTGAATCGGATAAATTAATTCGCTGAATTTTTGGTACCAACCTACTTAAGGGTTAGTATAACTGTTTTTATTCTGAATTTCTGAATGTCATTAAATTCATTAAACCTTAGGCAGGTAACGATCAATACAACTGTGCAATTTGATATAACATTTACTAGAATGAATGAGATAACTAGTCTTTAGACAATATTTTCTAAGAGATACTACATACACCACTATCATAAATTATTGTTATGATGTAAGAAATTATTTATACTCTAATTTTCTGAACCAAAAGTGAAAACGATCAACGTCATGCCGGTTTCTTTATCACATTTACTCCCCATGCTGTTGCTAAATATTTAGAAATAATAATAATTTTCAAAATAAAATAAAGAAATTTTTCATTTTCCTCTTTCTAATATACATCTTCAGAAGCCCGAATTTGCATAAATCATTTCAATTAATATCGGTCAGGCATGTTATTATTTTAATTAAATGTACATTAAGTCTACTGCGAGTCAGGCATTCACTCAGAAATAATCATATTTGTATTTGTAATTGATTCTCGAAGTAATAATGATAATTAATTGTAGATTGTGATAACGAGTTGATTTTTTATGAATTTATTTTTTCACCTATCAGTTGCCACTTTGGCGATTTAAACTCATGTTACAAAATTATTTTGCAAGATAAATCTTCTAATCAATAAAGAAAACTATGTTTCACATATAATTTACAATTATTTTTACACAAAGACCTTACACTGTTACTCAAACATAAATGTCAATACTGTGATAGAGTTATTCCATTAAAATGTTGGTGCGTTTTTTGAAGCGAATTCGTTAGATATATGAATATCGACTAAATTGAATTCAATAATATTATACGATATTATTGAATTGTAAACATTTAAATAGGTTTTATAGAAAAATCCCTTCACCTAGCCACAGCTGGAAGGCACAGACCTAAATAGCGAAGGAGGGACCGGCCAACAGATTAAATTGGTCGTGTTCTAGTGGCGGAGTGTTACAGGACGTGGTAGGCGCGGCGCTCGACACTCCCGTGACGCTAACATACCCCATGTCCATAGATGAATCCATGTCAAGGCAAATTGTGCTGCCACAAAAACATAGCCACTTGCAGTGACATTCGGGAAAGCCAAAGGTAAGGGAGATCTGGACAAAAAAAGCCATATATACATACGAAAAAAATGTGTAAAAATTTAAATAATTTTCAGACGTATTATAGTGTATTTGTTATTTATTCAGATAAACACATACAAAAATAATATTGCTTCATACTCTGGTCAAAAATATATATCTCATTACCATTAGCGATATCTATATACTGGTTCATGGGGATGGCATGAACCAAAATATAGATCAAACACAGAAAAGGCAAGTATTACTCATTTAACCTTTTTGTATTTATACATCTGAAGATAAATGGGTCAAGAATTTTTCATATCTATTGTATTTTTTTACATTTATGATGCTCAGATATCTATGACAGCTCAAACTTGACTTGATCTCTGCTTAATACCTACAAAACTATTAATTACTATCAAAAATTGTTACTTTTTTGTTTGTTTTACTAAAAATTGATCTGACGTCATCTTTAAAATTGCGACATTTTAATCTATAAATCTATTACACTGCAACTGAAAGAAATATAAAATATTTTCGCTCATTTTATTTCACCATTACTTTCATTAATGTTTACCTTTTAGTAGGCCTCTAAAGAAACAAGGGAAAATCTCCCGTTTGGAAACAGCCCTAAGTGGAAAATTCTTCCCTTAACTTTTAGGGACCACAAGAGAGGACGGAATAAACTTTCAAGGAGTAACCTTAGTAAACCAGTCAGCGTATATTTAGCCGAAACAAAGGCTTAATAACCCCTTGAATGCCAATATTATGTCAAAATGTAGCGAAAAGAGCAAAAAGTCCCTTTTTAGTTTGTTTTGTAAACATCGATACTAATCAAGTTGGTTAAGAATTTAAGAAGAAAATCTTGTGATTTTTGTTGTTATTTGGAAACACGAAAATAATATTTAATCATACGATTTACAACACTAATCATATAAATTTTAGGAGCTGTTTGTAAAAAAATTATGAAAGAAATTTTCAGAATTAAATGTTTATATTTATGGCTTTTAATTACATACTGGTTTCATAATTAATAATTATAGTAAATAAATGATAGGTTATTGTAAAACCTAATCCCAGATCTCCATTAGAACCACCAAGAATGATAATTTATTTATATTTTTAAATTTAAAATGGCTTTATTTTGTCATATTTGAGGGTTCAAACGATAAAAATGCCTTGATCTATAAGCAACGCTAAAGAGTGCCATTGATCTGCTTTAAAACTGCTCTTAATAAACAAAATCATGTTTTCAAAATCAGTTATTAATTTTTGCCAGACACTGACACTGACACTCTTTGCCAGGTAATCATATTAGACAAGCATGCTTTCAAAATCAGCTGTTTTCTAATAATTATGATTACGTATGTAATTATTATTATCTAACACTCTATGTTAGATAATCATAATTAAATGCGTCACACTGTAAAAATAAAGGGGACCTTTTGCTTTTTATCCCTTTATGTGAAATATTTATTCATTTTGCATTCACACTTTTACTTAATATTTCATCTAGTACGCTCCTTTTTGCAGTCATGCATTTCTTCAGCACTCTTCAAATAGTATTATTAATAGTAGTAATAATTTAAGCCTGCGACTTAAAACATTTGGTTTATTTAATCTAGAAACACGTTATACTTAAGTAAGATTTAGGGTGAATACACTTACCAGCGGAAAAAATAAGATCGTTTATGAAAATGTACATATCGATTTCTTTCTCATTTAATGTCTTTCTTGAAGAGATTAGAATATTAAATAGTGAATATAATTTTCTAATCATTAAATCAAATCTGAATATTTTTTAATGATCTGTACATCTCACTTCTTTAACATTTTTTCAAACGATTTCGTTACTTTTTGGAAACTGTAAATAGCAATGTGCATGCTGCATTCTTCGATTTTGCAACAATTATAATAAAGATTTTTTTAAAACAGTTTACATTATTCAATTAGAAAGATAAACAAAACAAAAATAGTATTCATCCAAAAATTGTTGTCTATCAGTTAAGTTGATACATAATATATAGATGCATCGTTTAGAAAAAAACTACATTAAACAACATCATAAAATAATTTCTACTATTTTCATTTAACATGGTATTTTTTTATTTTTAAAGGAGTGTGAAAACGTATCATTTTATCAAAGAAAGGTGGCAAAACAACAAACAAGCGAAGGTTAATTACTGTAGTAAGTTGACAAGAAATTATGGAACAAGTTGTATGAAGTTTGCTTTGAACAGATCACGTGTCAATTATAGCAATAACCTTGCTAACTTTAATATTAGAGTGTGGAGCTATTGTCAGACTTGAGTACGAAAAACATTAAGAACTTAGTACTTAAAGCTAGTACTTTGTATATAATAATCGGTATTTCAAAATAATATATTAACGTAAAATTTAATATAGTAATTTTATGACTGTAATCTTCTTAGTTTATATTTTAAACGATTTTTATAAAAAAACACACATATTACGAGAGTTGTGCGATTCATGCCCGTGTTAGGTAAGGAAAAGGATTTTTAATTTTTCTTTCAAATTTATTGGTCACCCTTAGCGATGTAGCTTACTCCATATGATAAGCGAGAGCTGTGCGATTCGTATCCGTTTTAGGTAAGGAAAAGGTTTTTTAAATATATTTTTTAAATTTATTGGTCTTCATTACTGACGTAACCTACTTTAAATATTTTTTCAAGTTTATTAGTCGCCTTACTGACATAGCCTACTTTAAATATATTTCAAATTTATTGGTCGCCCTTACTGACGTAGCTTACTCCATATGATAATCGAGAGCTGTGCGATTCGTACCCGTTTTAGGTAAGGAAAAGGTTTTTTAAATATATTTTTTAAATTTATTGGTCTTCATTACTGACGTAACCTACTTTAAATATTTTTTCAAGTTTATTAGTCGCCTTACTGACGTAGCTTACTCCATATGATAAGCGAGAGCTGTGCGATTCGTACCCGTTTTAGGTAAGGAAAAGGTTTTTTAAATATATTTTTTAAATTTATTGGTCTTCATTACTGACGTAACCTACTTAAAATATTTTTTCAAGTTTATTAGTCGCCTTACTGACATAGCCTACTTTAAATATTTTTTCAAATTTATTGGTCGGCCTTACTGACGTAGCTTACTCCATATGATAAGCGAGAGCTGTGCGATTCGTACCCGTTTTAGGTAAGGAAAAGGTTTTTTAAATATATTTTTTAAATTTATTGGTCTTCATTACTGACGTAACCTACTTTAAATATTTTTTCAAGTTTATTAGTCGCCTTACTGACATAGCCTACTTTAAATATTTTTTCAAATTTATTGGTCGCCCTTACTGACGTAGCTTACTCCATATGATAAGCGAGAGCTGTGCGATTCGTACCCGTTTTAGGTAAGGAAAAGGTTTTTTAAATATATTTTTTTAAATTTATTGGTCTTCATTACTGACGTAGCCTACTTTAAATATTTTTTCAAGTTTATTAGTCGCCTTACTGACATAGCCTACTTTAAATATTTTTTCAAATTTATTGGTCGCCCTTACTGACGTAGCTTACTCCATATGATAAGCGAGAGCTGTGCGATTCGTACCCGTTTTAGGTAAGGAAAAGGTTTTTTAAATATATTTTTTAAATTTATTGGTCTTCATTACTGACGTAGCCTACTTTAAATATTTTTTCAAGTTTATTAGACGCCTTGCTGACATAGCCTACTTTAAATATTTTTTCAAATTTATTGGTCGCCCTTACTGACGTAGCTTAAACCATGTGATAAGCAAGAGCTGTGCGATTTGTGCTCGTGTTAGGTAAGAAAAATGTTTTTTAAATATATTTTTTTAATTTATTGGTCGTCCTTACTGACATAGCCTACTCCATGTGATAAGCCCACAGGTAAAAAATCTTTTTTTTATAGTAAAGAAAATAAGTTGGTTGATATCCGTCCATTTGTTCTATTAAATATACGCTTATCTAGTTTTACCCCCACAAACAGCAATAGACTGTCTGTTCAATTATTTCTGTGGGTTTATATAATAATAAATTATTAAATAATTTTTTTTACGTTTACTTTTATTTTCTAAAAAAATTGTAATTCTTTCCTTTTAATGTTTTAAACTATAACGTTCATATTTCTGACATGTTTTACTTTCAGTCACCGACAAAAGATTTACAATATTTGAAATTACTCATACTGTGGATTTTTTGTATATATATTTGGTAGGAAAATCATTTTTTTTTTGATTTTTATCACAAACACTTTATAGTTATTAATTATAATCAAATTTATTCTAAACTATTAACCACATGAATTTTTATATTTGTGCTTACAAAATTACATGTTAAAAATATTCTTACAATTACATTAAATAATTGAACTTTCGAGATGCATTATATGCATTGTAGAAATCTATACACATTAGTACAAAAGGAATACACTGATCAAAGATATTGAGATATTGAAATATTGAGAGTCCGAAGATATTGAGAAATCCTTACATTGCTAAAAAAATCTCGTCTTTTGCAGAATTTTATGTGGTGTGGTGAAAAGTGTGATTCTCTTTCCCAATTTTAGAACTCGACTAAAAATTGTACACATATTATTCAATTTTCTCCATTGCTAACTCATTCTAAAACAATTGTATTAAGGTCTTAGCTCACATTGCTTAGGTTTTTTTTAAATCGGTATTACTCGAGAAATGTTCAAGACCCGTTAGTATCAATTCAGTTTTAGGTTGTGATTTTTTAAAATAATCTACAAGAATATAATGAAGCGATTCTAAGTTGACTGTTACTAAAAAACGTAAAACGAGCAATGTTGAGTATCTAACTGAGAGACAAAAAGACCAATCAACCAAGATCGACATAAAAAATTAACCCATAAAACAAAGTTTTCATTATAAATACTTTTTATCCGAGGTCTCGTTTTCAGCTTGTCTACAATTTAATTATGCTTGATTAACTCATTAATTAAACTCGTTAGGATTTTCATGCCACTCCAACTTTTTGTTGTATCATTGTTATTTTTGGTTTAACTGATAGATAATATTATGTAGTAGATATCCACTCTGCAGTTACAGTTTTATAATTTTTTCACTTTTTTTAATTCATAACAAATAAAATAATTTTACAGAATAACAACCAGGTTTTGTTCTGTAGCAATTTTAAATAGAGAGATTTATTCTAGAATATCCATGATTCAATTAATTTTAGAAAGTAGGTAAGATAGCAACGGAAAAAATAATTAAATGAAGATCTTTTTTAATATTATTAAATATTTATAAGCTTTTGTTTCCATATCTCTCATGTAATGAACTTTGAATTCACAGTGCGATAGAGATTTCGCATTCACTCGTCAAAAAATGCGTCGGAACAAATAGTGCAGTATTTCAGGTACCAAGTATTTCTTATTCAATATTCGGGGGTTTTTGAAAATAAGGGTTTAAGCACGTCGGCATCTTCTGGGGCTAAAACTTTCCCGTCACGTGACCGGCGCGAGGGTCCGGCGGTGACGTAATGTCCGAAGCGCCGAGATGAATTCCAAAATACTAATCGTCCGTCCATTATAAATACCTGCCGACACTTTTCCTCGGTGGAATGCAATTACAGAACTTTTCAGCGGAAAACCATTTTCCGAAGCGCGCCAGTAATGCTGTTTAATTAAAAACCCTGGAGTTTTCCGCGCCAGAGATGCGAGATGTGATCTCGACTTGCAGACTCCCTTTGTCTGTCGGAATGAGTCATAATGACTTACTTTTGTACTTACAAATAACTTATCTGATTACCGACCCATTGCCGAGGAATCAAATAACTTTTACTACCTTCAGGAATCAGCCCTAGACTGATTGACTGCGGTTCCGACATTTTATATAAATTAAAAAATTAAGTACTGCTTGTTTGTTTCCTAAACTTAAAATATTTTTTTGTAATGCTGCCGGAGTATTTGAAATCTATATAGTTTTGAGTTCACGTAAACTTCTTTTTCGATATTATAAGAGTGTATTATAATAAAGATTCTATTATGGATGTGTACATATTTCTTTATTTTTTAAATCACATTTTTCATCATCATATTCATTCCTTTGTGGGGCCCAAGACTAGACAAGGTGTTTTCATATTCTACAGTTTTTGTGTTGCTTCCATATGAGTTAAGCAGTCCATACTCAATCTGTTTTCATACACATTTTTTCTTGTTTCTCACAGCTTAATCTGGGGCGATTCACCGGTCGTCTTCCTTTCGGGGTTGCCAAGAGGATATTTCTAGGTATTCGTTCCTCTGGCATTATTAGCATATTACATTTCATTTTTCGTAAACTTTTCGAGTCGACCGATATTTAAAAAAAAAATTATCACAAATCTAAACATTGTGATTATTCATTTCAATCAATTTTTTTTACATTGATGAAGGATATGATTGTTTTATTAACTGGTTGGTTAAAATATATTATTAACTCGCAAGTATATAATATATAAACAGAGTACGTTATAAAGTAGATAAACTAAT
This sequence comes from Agrypnia vestita, assembly GCA_016648135.1. NCBI lineage: Eukaryota > Metazoa > Arthropoda > Insecta > Trichoptera > Phryganeidae > Agrypnia > Agrypnia vestita. Next base: position 30,258 of record JADDOH010002296.1, read on the forward strand.
AATTTTGTAAGAATAGAACCATGTAGCAAAGGAAGTATCTCCTTACTTCCAAACAACGCTATTAAGCAAACATTTATTTTCCGAGAATTTTATATACTAGAGTTTTACTAAAATGTTTTTTAACCGACAAAGGCAGAACAACAGAATTATAATCACATTTCAATATATTATGTTACGTAAATCTAGTAGGAACAAATGGTGGGGTTTTAAATAACAAGTAAACGAATTACAGAAAATTAATAATGTGTTAATAAGTACAAAAAGGTAGTCCCAATTAAACGCACCTTGAAATTTTGTTCAAATTAATCTCGAAAATCTTCTTCCCCATTTTAATAGGATTGGACCCGGATTAGCTAAATGAAGGGTACTTACAAATGTGTGTATATAGATTATATGCTTGGCAGATTTATATTTTTAAGAGAAATTGGATTGGAATACGGAATTATACAATATTATAATTTGATACGGCAGTTACTTTGTGGTGCTTCATGATTATTTTAATTTTAACTAGACTACAAATTGTAGGTACTTAACGCAGTTGAATTATCTACTATTGAATACTATCGTTTTAAGAAGAGTAGTTAGTTCTTTTCTTCATTAGGCGTATTAAACTTATGAGATGTGCCAACAATTTTGTTTTTCTCAACTTGACACCAACTATTTAAGCCCAAAAATTAATAAAACTTATAAGATATAGGAAAGCGGTGATACTATGTTTTAAATATATATAATGTATATTTACTATATATAAAATATATATACTATGTTTTAAAATAGAAAAAAAACATTATAATTTTTGTTGTAAAAAAATAAAAAAGCAGGAAAAAGGCATTTTTAAAAACTTGTTAGTTGATCCATAAATAAATCTCAGAATATTGTCTTTCCTTTTCTGTATCAACCTTAATACTTCTCTTTTAAACTCTTCTGCAGTGTCATAAAATCATTCGAATCCCATTTCTTTTCTTACATATGAGGTCATTATTCTAACCGAAACCCACATTCCTACAACTTTTACCTTTTTTCCACAACAGCAAAATCCAGAGAATGAGATGCGAGTAAAAAAAAGTGTGTAGAAAATTGAAATATTACGTAATTAACTAAAACTTAAAAAAAATATTTTCTCTAACAATACACATTTAACCGTGCATCCACGGATGTAATTTTAGCTTCCCAACTTAGAGATGGACATTAAAATAAATCGATTTTAATACGATGTATTGAGAAATACATCCGAAAATACATCCGGACATGTTTAGGCTAAAAATATAACAAATTTAAGGAAAAGCTTTGGCAACCAAAAAAAAGAAAAAGGTCACCGGAAAAAATACATCGATATATAAATTTGGCGACCAAAAAAAAAGGTCGCTGGCAAAAAAAATATCGAACAAAATACTAATTTGATACTCGAAAAGTTCTATACTCATAGACACTCATCTCATAGTTTAGTATTCGATGCATCGAATAAAAAAACATCGATGTATATTCGATGTTGAAGTACTAACGATACAATGGTTGAACACGATGCGTCGTTACTATACATCGAGTGTTTAGAATACATCGATGTATATCGTCCATCCCTATCCCAACTATTGTAAAGGACAACACAGTTGTCGAGCGCGGAGCAAGCTATCATTTTTTGTCTTTATTTTTTTTGCATAGAAGTGACCAACCAAATCAAGTATCATCCATGTATACTGCATATAAAACTGCATAATGTATTAAATAACACGAAAAAACATTTCTAGAACTCTAGAATAAAATTATGACAAACTAATTCACAAATAATATATTAGTATAGTAAATTATTTGGTGAAATGTGCTTGCTATTTTACTGTTCTTTTTGAGCTCAACGAGAAATGGAAGCCTACAGTCAAGTTTAGTGTATTACGTATGTAAGTTCGGCTTCAAAACCCGCTTAATATTTAAATACCATTAAACTTTTGAACTTTTTATCGGTATACACCGGCGTATTATTTCAACGATAATGGTGAAATGAGTCTTGGAATTGTGGAATAAGAAATGGCGGTATTAAGAAGGAATACGGCATATTTTACTTACATAAAGTTGAACTTAAAATACCAATCGGATATGTAAAGGTTTTGTCTACCACGACATTTCTTTGTACAATTGAGCAAATTGATGTTTAATAGATAGTATACATTATAAAAAAAAATCCATATGTACATCAAGGAAGAATAAGTAATATTACTTGAAAAAATGCATCATATTAAATTATTGAAAATGTCTTCAGTTTTTTTACGGCAGTTCAGAATCATCAGGTTTGAGTATTCAGGGATTCGTCTTGTATTATGTGTGTATCTATGACCTATTTTTTCGTTCTTATTCATATAACAGAATATCACATTATTGTGTAAATATAAAAACAAATAGAGTTACATAAACTGAATAGTACATTTATATTTTTTATTTCATTTATTAAATCCAAAAGAAAATAAACAAAATATAATATATATTACATACATTATGATTATATTAAATCCTGTAAAAGTAAACACATACCTACCTATACTTAGATTCGGGAGATGGAAAGTTAGACATATGTAATGATTTACACACGACTAAAACTCATTAAAAACTATATAAATTAGAAACTAGTGACTAATATTAATACCTATCTTTCGAAATAGAGGCTAGAATGATAGTTGTATGATGATTGAAATATACATTTATAAGGATATCAGAGGTTCTTGCTTGAATGCTGAATTGAATAAAATAAAATGAGCACAACAAAAGAGAAGAAAGCTTCAATTATAACTGCTGCTATTGAGATTAAAATTTTCCTTACTGACAAACTGAACATCAATGGTAATTACAACACTATAGGTTTGATCATACGGGAACTAAAAAAAATTGGGAGTTCGTTCCAAAAAATCACATGCGAGTATAATCTGCTTCCCAAAGATTGTCTCGAGTCAAAAATCTCAGAGAATAGCGACCATTATAAGGTCTTGTAATGGCGAATGAAATGTATTTTTAGTAAGCGCGTCACATCAGGGATGTTGGTGCCAGTTTTCAATCTTGATAGGGACTTATGTTGAAGCGTCTAGCTGTCAAATCACATTTCGCAAACACGATAAGGCTTGACGCTCTGGATGTCACAGATAACGAAGACTAACGAATATTCGAGGAATAAAATATTTGTTGGACAATGAGAAGAATTTGGTGTTGGTCATGTGGTTGGATCCCGCTCAACAGCGGCTAGGAATGATTATATCAAAACAAAAGTCGTGTTGTGATTTTCGTTTAATTTAAAGGCACTTAGTGCTTACTACTGTTGTGTATAAATGTATGACGATGCCTCGCGGTTCGACGAATTTGTGAAAAATATTTGAACGTTCCAACCGCCCGCGTTCCACATCACCAGGTGTGTCGCACAAACGCTTTTGCACTTATCAAGGAGTTACTCACCCTTGGAAGGTTAAATGTATGCAGATTTTTTTTTTTACTAGGTGATTAATTATAATTAATATTGGCGTGACACTCAGTAAAATGGTGTTATTATTACCATTAATCCAAACATATGTACGTACAAATCCATATACACACGCATACGTTAAGTATATTAATATGCACATACACATATATATACCCATAACTACCCATAACCTGCCGGCGCCACACTAGGCGTGTCTTCCGTCGCGTCTTTGACGTCGCAGAACGCCAGAATCGGTCGATCCGATGACGAAACTGTCGCTTCGGCGTCTGTTTAGTTCTACGCCCGCGGAACTTACGTCAACATAAAATCGGTTACGTCGCGTCTCATGTTTTTAAATGCAAAGCACCACATTTTACGGATCGTCAGCGTGTCTTTGTTATAGACTGAATTCGTCGCGGAATATTGTATGTGACTGATTCGGTTATGGATTTGACGCGACGGAAGATGCGCTCAGTATGACGCCGGCCTAAGTAGAGAAATAGTTGGGTGGGGGGAAAAGTGCCACGGGTAAGAAGTGCCACCCGGCGTATTTCCTTCTCGTTGCTTTAAAGTGTAATTTGCGGGGCAAATTATACTTTTAAGGCGTATTTTTACCTTAAAATCACTAAGCATTGACTCTGTATTCGGACCTCAGTCGCTATCCATCGATCCATGCGGTCACACGAGCGTGTCGAAATTTTTCTCAAGGAAAAGTATTTTTTCGGATCGCGAAGAATTTCGGATGTATCGTAACTTTGAAGATATTATCGCGTCACGTAAGTTTATTCGAATAACTTCATTGTTGATAATTAAACTTCTATATAAAAAATGTGTAATTTATCTTATGTTTTATTGTTAAATTAGTATTAAGTACCTTTATTTGTAAACAAGGATTTTTTAAAATAAATAAATAAATATAAGAATAACTAAATACCGTTATTCTTATATTTATTTATTTTTATTTATGTTGTATTTAAGCCAGTACTAATTTGAAGATTTTGAATTCTTTAATTTAAAAATATAACAATTTTTTTTTTAATTAAAATGAAATTACTGAGATGTTAATATTAAGAGTGGTGTTATCTAAATAAAATATAAACGAAAATAGTGGCACTTTCATCTAGATTTTAAATTGATCGAAGTCTTACTGGGCATGTTATGTTATGGCATTAATATTTATAAAAAAACCTAATAAAAGTTAAAAGTAAGAGTACAAGGTTAAATGTCATGAAAATGATATACTTATTTGAAAAAAAATGGAATTTGTCAAAAAAAATCACCAAAATGAAAACTTGAATTTAAAAAAAAAGATAAAATAAAAATGATAAAAATTATTATTAATATTTTTAATATTTAAAGCATTAAATTTGTGGTCAGACATAATAAACGAGTGTTAAATTTTTATAAACTACTACCAGATTTTAGGTTTACCAGTTTCGAGACGTACCCGTCTCTTCGTCAGGACCAACACTACACTACTATGTTCACAACAACGTCTCGAAACCGGTAAACCTAAAATCTGGTAGTGATTTATACAAATTTAACTAACACTCTGTTATGTAAAAAATATTTCGAAAGTGTTGTATGTTAGACAATATCCGTACGCATGTAAATAATAAAACAACACAAACCCAATATTTAAGTAATTTACTTGAAACATTTCCTTTACCAAAATTAAATTCAGTTGACATATCGTCATAAGATTAAATCTTACATTATGTTACAATCGTTTTTTTATGAGTTGTTACACTGTTATTTTGTATTTTTTTTTATGATATTACGTTTTCTTGTAAGGGATTATTATACCGAGAGTGCTATCATTTATTTGCAATATTTTACTAGAAAAATGGAAACAACGCCATGAAAAGAAAATCCAACACAAATAATCAGTTGAAACGTCGTGTTAATCAGTGTATCCTTTTCAGATCCTTACTTTTAGTTGACAGTATCCTCGCAGTAAAGCCTGCTAATACCCCGGTACTTCCATTCGAGTCAGCGGAAAAAGTTTGCAAATGATACCCAAGCGGTAAAAAAATTGAAAGTAGTTCGTTCGTCATCATATATAGCTTTTTAAGAAATCTTCAAGGATTTAATCATCATCATCATCTTCATTCTCTTATTCTAGTAGAGTAGATGGCCCAAAGACTCGACAAGGTGCTTCCATATTTCTCTGTCTTGTAGTGCTTCCATATGTTAATCACTCAAGAGTGACTCATAAGCCTCCAAATATTGATTCCAACTATTCGAATGTCGAATATTTAATGATAATATATTCGAATATTCGAGTATATTCGTAAAAATTTTAAGACAGGAATAATTTACCTCGGATGATAAAAACATTCGATATGTAAAAAAAAAACACACTAATTGTAGTATGTTATAAAACAACAACAAAAAATATATTGAAAAATAATGTTGAATTAAGAAATACAAATTAAAAAAAACACACAAAAAATATCTCGATAACTGACATGTTTATATTACCGATATTTTTATATTACCAGCTTCATATCTCACACCCCACGTGCAAGTTTTTTGAAAATTATTTTGTATATAACTTCTTCTTTGTCGGTTCAAATATTTGTGAATGCTTAATACTAAAGAATAATTGAAAGCCGACAAAACAAAGCGTTTTAAACGTAAGTTCTTATTGTAATATAACTATAAAGATAAGCATGACTTTAAAAAAAAGGCAAATGCAAAAGACGCTGACTTCATTATATAGCCCATAGCGGTATACCTGAAATGACTTTCATCGCTTGCAAATGACTTTCAGGGTTTGTAACCTTTGTTTCATTTGGAAAAATATTAAAAATTTTATAATATAAATATGAGAGAATACTTTACAAATACTTTCGAATAACAAATACTTAAAAACAGCAGAATATATTCGAGGTTCGAATATTCGGATTGGAGGCTCTACAAGACCCATTTTCTTTTCATATAAGTACTTGTTTTTCAGTTATACATCTTTTGGCGCATTCAGGGTACACTTTTTATTGTAACGGAAGTTGCGCACGCAGCATGTAGCGGAAATGTATAAAAAAGTGTAGCTTGCTGGTGTAATGACGCCCGCGTGATCTGGTAGTCGGTGATTTGAGCCTCATTCCTGGATACCAGCAAGTAAGTCCTAATAGCATAGCACAAGCGTTTAGCTTAGTTTGAAAATAGTAAGATTATTGGTGCAACATGTGTTCGCATCTCTATTTGAAAAAAAAGCGATACCAGAACCAACGATGCCATATTGAATTCTTGTCAGCTGTCAGATTCTGTTTACATGAAAGTTTACGAATGTTTCGATCGTTTTTTAAGAACGTTTTTGATTGCCATAATTTTTTTAAATATTCGAGGTAACATTACTGTAAGTATGAGATTTAATTATTTTCATGATACTCAATAAAATAAACGATAATTATCATTGTAGATTTTTATAACTCATAGTTAGAGCGTCATTTATATATAATATTGTATTTATTTTAGTTTTTAATTATAAATTCTACCGCGCGTGCAAGAATTTTTGTTACTTCACCGGTCGCCTTCCTTCCAGAGATACTTCTTGGTACTCATTCCTCTGGCGTTGTTAGTACATATTCAATCCACTATATTTGTCATTTCTCTACACCCCTAATAAAACTCATTTGAAAACCCATTATGGTCGTTGGATCAGCATACAAGGGATCCAGCTGTAGCAAGTCTAAAAATTGAAATACCTTGGGGTGGAATTTTGTAGTGACGGGAGGAAGGAAAGTGAAATAGATAGAAGAATCGGAGCTGCAGCCATCGTTCTACGTTCTCTATATAGTGCGGCGATAATCCGAACTCAGTGAGAGATTTTCAAATCTGTGTGCATGATCATCAAATTTGGATCCTGACGGAGAGAGTGAGAGCAAGGGTCCAGGCTGCCGATATGAGTTTTCTAAGGGGGGTAGCGGGAGTCACACTGATGGACAGAGTGAGAAGTGCCAACATAAGGAACACACCCGGCATGGAGCCCCTACTCCTAAACATAGAAAAGTCACAAATGAGGTGGCTTGGACATGCGCAAAGAATAACAGAGGAACGAATATCAAGAAGAATCCTCTTGGCAACCCCTGAAGGATACGGCTGGTGGGTCGTCGCAGACTGGAAGAAGCAACAAAAATGTGTATGAAAACAGAAAGGGTCTAGAACGGGTGACTCACGCGGAAGCAGCGCAAGACAGGGGAATATGGAAGCACCTTGTCGAGTCTTTGGGCCCCCGACCTTACTAGGACAAGGGGATGAAGATAATGATAATTATGAGGATTTGAATTTTTTTCATTGTGTTTATCGACGAGAATGGTCATGTAGTTCGACCGAGAATTCATTCAGAGTGGTGCAGGCAGGATTCAAAAATCTTCTAAATCGAATACAGCGTTAAGGTCGGCAATACGAGTTTCCGTTCATTTGGTTCTTAATACCTTCTGTACGCTAAGCACTGAGAATCGCCTACGTTTTTTTGACGGCTTAGTAATGAGACAGGAGGGAACTAGCACGGATTTACGGGAAAAGAGACTCATTCAAGGATAAATGTTTTGCTAGCCACACAACTGACAAGAGTAATCTTATTATCCGAGGAACTAACGTGTCACGCTTCTAAAATGATATTTGCAAAGAAAAAGAATATACCTTTTTATATCGTATTATTTTGAGAAATGCTTTTTGTTTGTTTTATTATCTTTTATAATTATGATGAGATGAATGAGTTTAAAAACAAATGCTATAATTATTGTAAAAATAGTATAGAATAGTTGAGAATAAGATGTATAATAATATAATATTATATATAGATTGTGCTATAGATTACAGGTGAGGTTATATTATGGATAAATATGTATTATTGATTGTGTAATATTATACAATATGTGAATGTAAGTTATTATAGTTATTATATTAGTTATATATTGTAAAATATAAAATGTAAAATACTAGTTACCTAGTATACTGGTATATCATATTAACTAACTTAATAAATACAAAAAAAGTAACCCATAAAAACCAAGTTTTTATTATACTACCTTTCTTTGTAAAATATAACAACAATTAAAGACGAATTAAAACATATAACATAACACTAAACTTACAGTAATTTAATATATTTCTAAAATGTCAGATGTTTTGAGCTTTGATAAGACACTTCATGCTTTGAAGATTAAATTCTAAAACATTTGTCAGTCAATTTAGATTTTAGAAATTCGTAGTGAAGTACCTATCATGTATACCGACGGAGTAATTCAAATTTAGAAAATATTCCGCGATGTTATCGGGCAGCCATTGCTAGTAATCAAACTTTGGTAATGATTCCAATTTGAAAAAATCATTAAAATTTCTAAAAATCCGAAATTATACTATAATTATTATTTTTTTTAATGAAAAATTGATAGATTTTCTTGATCGTCGCCTCGAGTCTACTTGCCAAGTTTCAGCTCGATTGGATTACGGGAAAAGGGTAAAAATCGATCAAAAGTTTTTTCGACGGCAAGCTAGCAGACGCCATGAATTAAAAGGAAGGATGTAAAAAAATGATATTTGACCCGTTTGCTTGAACTATCGTTTGAGCATTTATAAAGAAATCAATTGAAAGATATTACTTTCTTCATCTATTATCATTAAATTATTCTATATATGTTTATACATAACTTATATTTTAATCGGAGTAATGGAGTTCTTATTTTATGAGTTTTACCTTCCAAATATTTCTAATGAATTTCTAAGGGAACAGAGTGCCCCAAATTAGGTACTTATTGTTTTGTCTTCATTAAATTTAAAAATGTTTTTTATGAATTGATTCATATTGTAATGAAATAATAATATTTTAAATCAAAATGTATTTACATATTTTTTTCTCAAAATACAGTGAAACCCTGGTTTACGAACAACCAACCTCTAACTTGATTTTTTTTAAATTCAAACAAAAATTCACCTCATCGGATAAATTTCTAGTAAAAAATACATGAGAATGAATCCTAGAAGGAGTATTTACCTCTACTCTTTAGAAGTGAAAATGATTATTGCTATACTTGAATTCGTTAAAATATTTATAAAACAATTTAAATGCGTGATTGAACATATTGAATATTAACTGTTGAAACAATAATTCGACATGTTTGTCGGTGTTACCAAAATCACTTCTAGTTATAAAATTTCCTAACTATCAAGCTTTAAGATGTTAGCTTAGTTTTAAAATCGTAAAAATGTTGAACTGATATATTTAAAAAGTATGCAACTCTGTTTAATAATTAAAATGCATAAGGAAAATGAAACACTTTAAATGGAATAACGTTTTATTTATTCACCCAAGGCACCGTTATTTGATTCTTGCCAATTTCGTAATTCGTACAAATTTCTTCTGAATATTTTTCAAACACGTAGTTGGTTACTTTTCCATTTCGTCTTACTCTTGTCTATCGCTTATTTATGGTCAAACGCGCAGATTCGCTAGTTGCTGTACAACGCATACACAGCATCTGATATTCTGCAACATTCCGGAATCTAGTATATTGTCCCAGACCTTTGCAGTAATTTCCAATTTATTGTAAAATGTGTAGAAGGATATATTCTAGTCATTTCATGTGAAATCACTTAATTTTATAATAAATCGATGCTCGACCGTTTCCGATATTTTTTTACCATAGCTAACCCCATTAGTGTGAAGCCTTAATACAATTTTTATTTTATTTTTATCTGCCACCATCTCGAATTAAGGCACAACTGTCTTAACGTAACAACGGAGCTTTGCAGAGGTTTTGAATAAAAAAATATTCTCCTCCCATAAAAGATAAAATATTCGGCTTATAATAAATTATAGAAAAAAATATATAATGTAGGATTTAGTGACCTTAAAATATGTCAAATTCGGGAGAATAATCACCATTTTTGATCACTTTTTAGGAGACTGGGGGTAGAAAAAACAAGACGAAAATTTTTGTGTTGTTACTGCTAATTACTGATTTCTTTAATAATAAACTTAACTGGTTAGTCATAAAAATAGTTTAATAAAAATTTGATTAAAAAATTATTATTACTTTAATTATTTTTTAATGTTAATGTTTTCAGGTTTTCACCTCCGTTCAGATTTTTTTGTATGTAGTATTCTGTGATATTGTGCCGTGTATATCTGACCTCTCTGGCCGATTTTTTTGATCTTATTGCAGGGTTAATCAACCCTGATGATGGACCCTATGATGGGATCCGAAATATTGGCCAGAGATGTCAGATATAAACGGCAGAATATACCAGAAAACTACACACAGAAGATTAAAAATTAATTACCACAGTATATTTATATGAAGGGGTTTATTCTTATTAAACAGATAGAAAAAAAATCTTTTGCGTGTTTTTCTTCTAAAATCCTCATAAATTAGGCCCAAAACGAATTTCCAAAAAATTCAAAAGTTTTATAAATAACTGGGCGTTAGGCCTTAGAGCTTTCATTATGACCTAAAATGTTATTATCAAACATTGTCTAATGATAATGTCTATATGTTCTGGATACGTGTGCAGTTTTAGGCAGGAGTCGCAGATTAACATTAAGTATGAAATTTTAAATATTATAAGTGTAATTAAATAAAATATAAAAAATAAAGTAAATATAATCGTACGTGAAACATTAAACGCGTTTCCTAAAAAATATTTTTTTCAAAATATCTACAACGAGATAAAAAATCAACTTTTTTTAAATAAATAAAAGCTTATTTTATTTGAAACAAGTTTTTTGTGGCCTTTGCTAGAATTATCATGTATAAAATATTTTATTTTGACTTCTAAAGTGCAAAAAATCATTAAATTCAAAATTTTCTATTTAACAAGATGCCATTTTATTTTGTGTTTTTTTAATTTAATTATATGATTACTTTTTAATTATCCTAGTACAAGCTGTAGCAAAAATTTTTCTGATTATATTTTTTTAAGATGATTACGACTGCCGCTGCTGTCATGGAAGTTTTCATAAAAAAGAAAATCGTTGTCCTTTGGTCCTCTAAGGTCTATATTATTATTTATTCACAAATTCCAAAATTTTTAGTTTATGTAACAATAAATATAGTAGAGAAGCCAGAACTTTAACACCGTACGAGTTATTCTCAAAAGAAATCCTGAGCTTCACATTTTTACTGTTTTAATGAAAGCCCTTAAAAAATCCACAAACACCTCAAATCTCGTTTGTTGACAAGAAGTATAAAATTACTGCTGTATAAAACATTGCTATGGCCAGTGCTCACATATGGTGCTGAACGCTAGGTCCTACGTGAGAGAGACGAAAATGTTTTTGAAAGAATGGTGTAGAGGAAAATCTTTGGACCCCTACTTTGAAAATGGAATATGGAGGATAAGGTGACATAACCATGAACTTAAAAACATAGCATCTCAGATGGTTGGGACATATACATCAAATGGAAGAAAATCGAATCTCGAAAACGATTCTCAACACACGACCGCACGGGAGAAGAAGTTTGGGAAGACCGAAGCTAAGATGGAATAGAGTGGGATCTAAGGGCAATTGGTGCTACAAACTGGGAAAGACGGGAGATGAACCGGGTGGATTGGGGACCAAGACTCAGAGAGGGCTGTAGCGCTAATGATGATGATGATGATGAAAATGAAAAATAATTCTTATTTATTAAATTTATAAACTTTCTTGATTAAGAGATCTCTGTTCTTCATAAACATAGAATAAACATTTAAAAATCTTACGTATTCCTCTTCAAGAGTGCGTAAAATTGTCGCCTAACGCGAAGTTTCGCATGAATATTTTAGCATTTCTGAATTATTTTTTTATCTTTTCTCCAGACAAACCTCGCAGAAAATGGAATGCTTTATTACTGAATTTTACTCGTCCTTCATTAAATTGATCGTAAAAGTTATCACTTTTGGGCAGACTTAGCATTAAAAGCTGCCTGCGATAACATTTCACTGATGAAAACTTTTAACTCTTCAAGATGTTCGAGTTTTTGTTACCTAATATTGGACTGCTTTTTCAGAGCGAATGAAATAAAATAGAGATATTTCTGTTCAACGGGCAATGAAAACACGTAGCATTGTCATTACGCCACAAACGTAAAAACTTAGATCTCTTCTATTTTTTAAGCATTTTATGTTCAAAATATATTATGTTACTAGCTATAACCCGTCAAAAATGACGGTACTCTTGCATGTCGGTGCCTAAAAATTTCGTAAAAAAAATTAAATTTTTTGAAAAAAAAATTACTATAATAAAGTAACATAGGTACGTTACACGAAATTACACAGACGAACGAACGGAAGGACAGACGACGAAATTATCATAATTACGATTTTATGCCTTTAACTTCATTATTTACCTAAAACAATACTTACTTGCACTAACTTACCATCGCGCCATTTTCCCAGAGGTCCATAGATAGCATAGAACAACTCATTCTTTTGTCCTGGAATATCACTTTCGCCTCGCCAATGTTCATACATCTCCTCATTCACGCCCTTGTCAAATTTGACAAAACCGTTTATCTTTTCACGCCAGGTCTTTCGCGTATGTTTTCTGTTTTTGTTGCCTTCAAAACTCATATTAAATAGTTAATTTACCATCTCTTCTCGTTTTCTTGAGTTCATTTTATCGAGAACTTACAACTGATTTTCTCGTTATAAGTTTACAATGATAAATCTAAATTTATTCATTTATTGAATAGATACCAAAAAAAATATTATAAATTAAATCACTGTTTTCAAGTTAATAAAAAAGATTTTATGTGTCATAATTTTATTAATTCATTGTATTTAACCAAATCTCATAAACAGGGTTAAGTTTATTTGTTACAACAATTATGCTGAATTTGATGCTTCCCAAGATTATAAACATGGCTGGTTACTTTCGGCTAGTAATTATGTATTAAAACAATAATTAAAAAAAATATACTCCATTTATTTCTTTTTAATCTTCCCAGATGACCATTTGAAATTAGGTTCAATAAGCGATCATTCAATTTCAATTATCATATAATATTTCGATCCAACTGAGCATTAAAGTATAATATTCATTTTATGACTTCCTTGGGATTTGTTTGGTTCATAACTCATTGCTGAAATTTAAAAATAATAACAGTTCATCACTTATAATAATATTTTTTTTTTTCTGATTTTGGACTTATATAATATTACTTATGGATACTATAACTCATACGCTTCTTTATATTTTTATATATACAAATTACCTTTGTGGAACCACTTTATAAATAAAACACATAATTATAGTTTGTGAAATGGGCAAAAGAGAGAGCGAAGCAGAGTGAGCGAGATAGGGCACGTAAGGTCGGGCGGGACCGCGTGAAAGCAGACTGATTGTAGCTACCGCATTGTGCGTCTAGCTCGTAATAGAATATGTATATTCTAGCTGTTCATACCCGGCGTTGCACGGGTTAAGGATTAAGTTTTAAATAAATTTGTGAGGGTTAACAAAAGTTAGATTCGAGCGGTATAGATTTGCATCGAAAATATATCAGCGGAGGGGAAGGATTGAAAGAATAGGGGGGAAGTGTCGAATATGTCACCCGCCAGGTCCTAAAGAATATGTTTCCAAATTTTGAGTCCGATCGGTGAAAAGGTGAAGATTTACATTAAAAATATATCAGGGGAGAGGAAGGGTTAAAAGAATAGGGGGAAACGTCGCGTATATTAAACACTGAGTCCTAAAGAATGAGTTTACAAATTTTGAGTCCAATCGGTCAAACGGTACAGATTTGCATCGAAAATATGTCAGGGGGAGGAGAAGGCGAATGAGAATAGGGAGGAAATGTTGCCCGCCGGGTTCTAAAGCAAAAGTATGCAAAATTTGAATCGAATCGGACAAACGGTGTGGATTTGTATAGAGAACAGGCAGACATTGAGTTTTATAGGTGTAGATATTACATTGTATTAAGTCGATCCAATAAAAGTTGTAACTCCACACGGAGTATTATTGGACACCACCATCCGCCGTTAAAAGACAAATACACCACATTTTCGTTAATTAGGTTTTTAATTTATTTTAATTTAATTAATTTATTTTAATTTATTTTTCAATGGTAACATTAATTTTCCTGAAGAAAGGAGCGTCGTACCCGAAACATGATGAATTTTTACAATAAAATATTATTGTGGTTGAAACAAAGTGTACATGATTTTATTACTCATACTCAAATCATACATCGATTTCTATTTGATCAACAGTTGATGTTATAAAAAAATATTACAAATGCTACTATAGATGAGCACATGGCAAATGCATTACATCAATATACTTACTGTTTTAAAACTGAGCTAAATATCCGTGCTATGAATAAATGAATAATTTGTTGGTCTGGAAGCGTCTTTACCACCATAATAATACCCACGTCTATAATTACTTTATGTTACTTCATGTTATTTCCTAAACCACTAACTAAATTTTTAAAATGATTGTAAGACAGTTTTAAAAAGAAAATTACTTTTTTGTCAAAAATTTTAGAAAGGTTTTTGATTTAAAAAAATCCTTTTTATCGATTTATTCAGGCCTTTTTTTCAAGGCCACGACGTGTGGAAATATTGAGTTAAGTTTAAATAAGATATTTTCATTGAAATTATATCATCAAAGTCATAAAATGAAATCCAAACCATTCAAAGTTGCGAAACTGTTCGTCCCCTAGGACTAGCGACTCACTGTCAGTCACTTTTCAATTCATGAGGAAAATTCGGAACTTTTGTCAAGTGATGTCTGTCTCCATCCCAAGTTTTTTTCAAGCGGGCTTACTTTTGTGATTCATAATATTGAACTTAGTAGAATTGGTAAGAAGAATTGTAGCAATTTCAAAGGTCAACCTTGATTTCTGTCACGTTAGAGCTATTCTATAATTATTAAATGTTTTTTTTCCTTTTTTGCTTCGAAAACTTTTGTCATTTAAATGGGTACATGGTTCTAAAAATGAATTCTAAGTTTTTCTGATACAATTTTATTAATGCTTATTGTATTATGGTCAAGGTTTGTACTAAATATTGTAACAAGATGCTAGAATCCGGATTGAATTGCGTACTCTCAGATTTCCTTGTAATATGACTTTTTTATTTATTTTTATTTTATTTTTATATATTATAATCATATCGTAATACATAATTTCATGAATTTAATAGCACATTCATACAATAAAAACGTTTTACTGGCCTTTAAAGTGCTGACGCTCGTACCTATGGGAGAAATAATCAAATTATTTAAAGAATATATAAGAAACAAAATAAATAAATATAAAGTAAAGCTCATTGGAACTTTAATGGGTTTTTAAATAATTAATTTTTTTAAGTTAATTTTTAAATGAAGTAATCTTTATCTCTTTAAAACACCACTATAGAATGCTCTAAAAAGATACTATAAAGTCATCTACAAACGTCTGGTGCAATTTGGCATCAACTGGAGCATTCTTGTAAGCACTGGAAATTTCGATAAATTGCTAGAAAGATAAAAATGTTCTCGAAGGTTTATAAAACCAAAATTTTCCGTATAAAAAGCCGTGTCGCGGCCATCACGTTTATTTTGCGTTTCTACCGATGCGGTATTAGAGACAAAAGGAGCGATCAGTGGGGTTAGCACAATTATAAAACGAGATAAATAAATTAAGCGAAATACCTATCTAAATACTTACGTGCGATAGTTGAACAGAATTTTTTCGAAAGCATTAACAAGCGATAATAAAGTGCTCATAGACCAGTGACAAATTTGAAAATAGTGTGAATTTAAGATAAGTGTTTAAATTTAACTGATATTAAAACACTTCATTTTTGACACTATATGGGGAAATTTTAATTTTTGAAACAAATTATTAACTCGTGTCACGCAGGGAGAAAGATAAAACCTTTTTTTTCAAATTAAGGAATAAAAATATTTAAATTTAATCTAAAATTCTTTATTGCCTGCTTAACTATGTTTAAAAAGTTACAAAAATTGCAAAAATAAAAATAGGATATTTCTGATATTTGATATCTGAACATTTTTTATATTTCTAGCAATTTATCGAAATTTTCAGTGCTTACGAGAATGCTCCAGTTGATTCCAGATTGTTTCAGAGGTTTGTAGATGATTTCAGAGTTTTAGAGCATTCTATAGTGTTGTTCTAAAGTAAAATATTACAAGAGATTCTGACAGTGCGTAATTCAATTAGATAATACTATAAATTTGAAAAGAAGAATTTACAGACCATCTATCGGAGATAGGCCACAGTTTTAAAAAAAGAAAACTACATCAAAATTGTATATACAAATAATAGAAGTCTTAGGTGAGGTTATTTAGACATTTTAAAAATCAAAATCACTCAACATCAAATCTAATAAAAATTAACAATAATAATATATGTAGGTAATTAACAACCAATTCAGTTGAACGAATAATCCATTATTTCATATATTCCCCATTTCAACATCTCACGTCAAACTTCACCCCTCTCCCTTACCAGGCACACCCCCACCTAACAATTGAAATTAAAAATTTAATTTATGGAAGTTAATGTGCGTCCATCCTGATGAAGATAAACTATGGTATTGAAACCGTTAGACATTTAAAAACAAACAATGTGATTAATGCAAAGTTTTTAGGTATTCTCTAATAGATAAAAATAAATTTAAACTAAAAATGTTTTATTATTTCTGAAAAAAGTAATGGAAGGAAGTGGAAAAAGGGAGAGTAAAAAGAATATTCATGTTAACAATGTTTTCTCCTTTTTATTGGGAAGTTTATATTTCTCACACTTTCTGCCCAATTATTTATTTTATTTTTAATTGCATGTGACATTCACTTTTATAATATTATTAGATTCGTTATCCATATTTAGTTGGTACAAATTATTTTCAAGTTCTCATAATTTTTATTGGTACAGCTAAAAAATGAATTTTAATTCGCATACATTATTAATAAATAGACTGGGTAAATTTGTTAAGTGCATCTGTAGTAGGAGTAACACAGTTAATAAAAGTGAAATGATATTTGAATATACGTCAAAAATGGTATGTCGAATATAAAAATGGTAACATGTGTTGCAACGATCATGTAATACAAAATAAGAATATGTGAGTAAATTTTGGTTATGATAACAATATTATAAATATCGCAAATGCTACGAGACCCCTGTATGTGTCGATTTGCTACTTTTTACAAAGCGGTACGCGCAACTTTATTCTTAGTGTGAGAGTTAAGCTTCCACATGTAATTACATTTAAAAGTTTACTTAATTTAAGCATGTAACAAGAGAATTAATTAATTAATTTAAACAGAACTTAAGCTAACAGATTCCAAAAACATGGAGACTTAATCTCCTTACCTCTAAGTCTTATAAAAGTACCTATAGCTTAATGTTACTCTTAGTACCTAGAGATTTTGATGTTTAATCATTCGAATTAAGATATGAGAGTTTATCTTAATTCAAATGATTAAGTGATAATTTTGAGCCGGACGATAATAATTCTTACTAGTTGAGTTGTGTAATAGTGAACAGAGAAAGGTGGTCAGAACGTAGAGGGAGGGAGAGGATAGTGATATTAAGGGGGGGGGGGTAAGGTTTTTAACTTTTTTTTTCAAATTTTTTTTCAAAATTTCAAGTCAATCGGAGCAAAATTGACGAAATTATGAACATTTGAGTGATGCTCAGACTGATTTTCTATACCTGCTCGGGCAGCTGAGAGACGCGCTCACCTGAGGACTACCGGACGTACTATTGTATTGGAAGAGTTTTGCGTAGACAAGGACAAAAAGATGCTGATGATGAAAGCTCTTTGCTGTGCGAATATGGCATCGACGATTATGTGTAAGTATAAAATAAGTTTCGAGTTTTATTTTGAATTTTACAGTGTGCAAAACTTTAAAGAGTTTTCCCCACATCTCACGTTTTCAAAGTCGGTATCCATCATAACTTCAAAACTGCTGCACCGATCCTTTTGAAATTTTGAACACTATTTCTGTACATAATTTACGAGGTAACGCTGGAGACATTTTTTCAAATTTGTTAATAATTTATATTTTTTAATAACAAATTAGCCGATTTTTTTGCAAAAAATCGCGTTTTTCCCTTCAAAGGGTTCCAAAAAAATGAAAAATTGAAATTTCAAAAAACCCTCCCAGAGTTACCTAGGGAAACCTATTATCTAACGAATGAACTTTGATTTTTTGATTTCAGATGATCCAGCAGTAAGTTATGATGG
This sequence comes from Agrypnia vestita, assembly GCA_016648135.1. Classification (NCBI taxonomy): domain Eukaryota; kingdom Metazoa; phylum Arthropoda; class Insecta; order Trichoptera; family Phryganeidae; genus Agrypnia; species Agrypnia vestita. The sequence continues at coordinate 48,877 of JADDOH010002296.1, forward strand.
ACACCGCAATTCTACTTTTTTCCGAGACACGTCCGAATAATTGCTGCCGTTGCCGTATTTTGTAATATTTCTTCTTGAAAATTTTACACAATATTCTTCGAATGTGATACTTTAATGTATCATTGGTTTTAATAAAGAGATTTTAACTGTGTCGTCACAAAAAATTCACAAAAACATGCCTTCTTTTGTACGAATTAACCTTACCCCCCTTAAGGGGATATACCTACCTAGACATTTCGAATAAATCGATATTTAAATTTTTGCACTAAAACTTGAGGTCTTAATTAAGAATGTTTGGTGAAAATATCAGGCTAAAATTAAAAAAATAACAAAGTTATAGGTAATAATAATGGCATCTCTTTGTTGTAACGGCGCCGCGGTACATGCAGGTAGCTGTCAGTCGGGCTCTTTCATAATAGAAACGTAAGACCTGTTTCTATTATATTTGTGAAGAGTGCTCGATGATATGAGAATTCTAAGCAAGGTGAAGGACTTATATTATGGACCAGGGATCAATGATTTTTATGTAAGTTGGAAGATTTCGCGATTTATTCATTGCTCAATTTTCAAACGCGTATTACTCGAAACCACGTTTTGAAAATCGATGACCAATAAATATATCTCGGCAACCAGTGAACCGATCAACTTGAAATATCTAGTGGTTATTTTATATATAATCTAGTCATTGTAGGATTTGATTTTTAAGTAATTTATCTTTTTTGTGTCTTTTTAAGTGACTTGTAAGATTTTAAATGATTTAGAGAAGTGAATATTTTTAAGTGACTTATTATTTAAATGTTTTTTTATCGACATAATAAAATCCAATATTTTTAAGTGACTTATTATTTAAATGTTTTTTTTATCAACATAATAAACTCGATTTCTCTAAAAAACGCTATTTTAAATTCAAACGCCCGCCATTTTGTCAAAAATCTATATTTAAAAAAAAACCCCTGCGTCAAAGACTAAATTATAGTGTCAATTTTGATAATTTTTTTTTTTATTCTGATGATTACAGATGAAATGGGAGTAGTCACCGCGGAAGACTTTTTTTTTGCTAAAGTCGACAAAACCCAAGAATTTTCCACCAATGTTGAAAATTTTTTTGTAAAAAAAATTTCAATTTTTTAAAAAGTTTGTTAATTCATGTAAAAATAATACCAATACCATAATTTATATAAGTTTTTTTAAAAAAATCACAAAAATTGCCTTTTTTCGCGCTTGGTAGGAAAGTTTTTCCCTTAATGCCAACAAATATTTATTCGCGTATACTTCCCGAAGCTAGTGTCATGTAAGTGGATATTGACGACAGTATTTGTTTTGAACGTCTGATCCGGGAGAATAGTTTATTTCGTCAATTTCTTCAAAATACACGGTATGAATTCATCTCTCATTCACGCTAAAGACATGCGGGCAATAAAAAAGAAATCACAGTCCTTGGCCCTACTCACCACTAGCGAGGAGTTGTAAAACGCTTATAAATGTTACATTAAATAACTTACGTTGATTTCAAAGTAATAATATATAATGTACTGTGAAATAGTTACCATATGTCATTCACGGATGCCGGTCAACTTTCCGACAGCCGTTTGCCCGACAAGCCGAATTATTGTTTAAATTAAAATTGTAAATATCTTCTTCTCTCTGAAGAAATTAAAACACAATATCGTAATATATTTTTTTTCTCTAGTGGATAACTCAAAGATAATTCATAAAATACCCAGAAATTATTTTGAATATTTGACGTGTTTTATTTATTTATTTATTTATTCATTTGGATAGGTTATATTATACTATGCCAGTCTCACTAGAGATCTCTATGTTCAGACAGGCAAAGTTTACAATAAGTATAACTTATATGCAAGTACATTTTATACAAAATAGGTTAAATAAGTACATTTTATACAAATAAGTTTAAAAAAATATTTATCATCGCCTACACTACATCGGCACATGTAAATATACCCTAATACAATCTCAATTTTTCTAATTCTCAATTTGTTTGGATGAGTTTCCCAATAACTGGTCGACCCATCTCTTTTATCAAAATTTTAATTGATGTTTTTACATTTTTCGGCTCGGCTTACTTACATCCATACATTTTTTCACGCTGTTTTTGATTTTTAACAGGACCATTTTCCAGTAATTGGTATACGTCGCATCTTCTAGTACCTTTAAAAATAGTGATATATTCATAGTGTTTTCCAATAATATCGAACGTTTGTTTTTTCCACCCAAACGAATGTTGCACGAGAAGTTTATTTTGTGAAAATGTGCACATGCGTTAAATTTTCCTGTTTGTAGTAATCATTATCAAAAGAAGTGAAGTTAGTTGGATTGTCAATTGTTATGAAAGGACAGAAGGTCTCTAGAAAGATATTGCATTAAATTTTTTCAAAAAGCTTGGCGATACTCGAGTGGCAACCATCATACAAGCTTTTGGGGATGATTATATGATAATCTCACAGATAAAAGAGTTGTACAATCGCTTTGAAGATGGCCGTACATCAGTTGATAGCAAACCGTATCCCCGTAGATCCCCAACAAGCCGAAACAACAGTGTTATTGACGAAGTGAAAACTTTGGTCATGCAGGATCGCATTCCAGTTCAAAAACTTACGAACGAGGTGGAGATAAGCGTTAGATCGATAAATTCTTTAGATTTAAAGAGAGAGTGAGACGACCGGATGTGTGGACAGTGAAAAGTTGACAGCTCAATCACGATAATCTTATACATTATTCGCATCTGTTTGATTCTGTTCCACTCGTTTATTAGGCACCCTACTCTCCCGACAAGGCTTCGTGTAATTTTTGGCTACTCCCTAAGTTCAAAATGCTGATGAAAAGGAGCCGATTTAAATCAAGAAAAGTCATCATGCGGAATGCGATGGCCCAACTGAACACATTTACGAAATACGCGTACTAGAAGTGGATTCGACAATGGCGGGACCACTGGGAGAAGTGAGTGCATTGTCAAGCGTCACTTTGTAGGAAATTAGAGGAAGTACTGTGTATGAAAAAATGTGTTTCTGCCGACAAAAGGTTCAACATTTTTGTAACATTTGTATCAATTTTTTTATGTCCTCGACCACTTTTTACGAATGGCATAATATATATTAAAGTTGTAAGGTAGTTTCCGCGATATATGTTTGTCACATCGAATTATTGACATTTGCCGTTTTTGCGTTTTTTGACTTTTTTTTCGCACATATTTACCGTTTTCTCCGCGAGTTTACGCGATATTTACATTTTTTTTTTAAAATACAAAGGAAAACTCTTTGACACGTGAGATTTTATAAAAAAAAAATTTCTTCTTCTTCTAATGTCGTTTCTATGCCCGTTAGAGTAAAAAGTCGTTTTTGCCTCATATCTTTGCGAGTTTTTCGAAATTTTGGAATTTTAAACTTGATTATGATGGACACGCCGATAACGCATGGTTTCCAATTCATCATTTTTTCCTTCTTATCCTTATACACTTTTTTATACACTTTTACACATTTTCGGCTTTTTTTGACAAAGCCGTTTTTTGGGGTTTTTTCGGCTTTTTTTTCGCACGTTTTTACCGTTTTCTCCGCGAGTATACAAGATAATAACAATTTTTAAAAAGAATACAAAGGGCAAATCTTTACCGCGTGTTTTTTTCTAAAAATTTATTTTCTTCTTTTTCTTTTTTAGTTTCTATGCTCGATGGCGTGAAATATCGTTTTTACTGCACATCTCGGTGTCTTGTGATCGGATTAAAAAAAAAATATTACGTTTTGTGCCGAATCCGGTCATCTTTTTTTCATACCTACATCAATTTTGCGTAGCTTTCTTTCTCGCCGAAATACAAAAATAAACCCCCGTTTTCAGTCCGTTTTCGCGAGGGCGCCGTTTCTGCGACTGTAGGCGTAGTTTTAACGAAATTAAAAAATCGAGTACCAGGTTCAAACAACAGTTGAAGGTGCCATCTTTTGCGCATATTTTTAAATTTTTTCACCCCCTCCACTTTTCTCGGTACGCAACCAAAGTCGAAATTTCCGTTTCTTTAATAACTCGGTCAAAAAAAAATCGCACAGACACGCAAGTGGCATCACCGCATGGCGCTTGACGGTGCGCATCTTTTCTATTGAAAATAATTGCTTCCAGACGCGTGTCCAAGCAGCGGCAATCTTTTTAGTGCGTTTTTTCGCCGTTTTTTATATTTTTGTATGCTCTTCAGCAACGGGGAGCGATATCTCAATCGATAGAGGAAAAGTGCAACGCTTCAAAATGAAACGTTCTTGCGTGACGGAAGCTTACATACGGATTTTACCATTTCAGCCGTAGCTTCGCAGCAGTAAGGCCAATTTCAAATTTAAAAATACGTTTTGTAGAGCCCAGCTTTTCACAGATGATCCTATTTTTAGATTTTTTAAATCTTTATTTTTAGAAAGTTATAAGCTAAACTAGACGATAAATTTGATATATATATATTCTAGCTTTTCATTTGTTTTCCAGAAACGCATCGTTCTCCACTGGAATGTATTTATTAATACGACTTATTTAATTCTCTTCAGTACCGGGAGACCTCCCATTGTACGCGGATGCCGCGCTCAATTTTTAAATATTTTTACGTAAATTTAATTGAATTTTTTTCGAATTACGATTATACTTTATCAAAGAATAATTGTACATACATTGAATACGTTGAAAATGTTTTTTAATATATCATTTTTAAAAATAATATTTTTCAGTACCTAAAAAATTTTTGCTAAATTTTTTCAATTCTCAAAAACTATAAGAATGCGATTTAAGGATTTTTGTTGGAAACATCTTAATTGTCAAAATCTAATCTATTAATTTGTTTGGAGACTTATCCTTTTATGGTTATTTATTAAATTATAACTTGGGCCTTTTTAATTTTGAAATTTTGTTAACTTCTTTATAGTATTTATATTTATATTTCTTTTATATTTACTTTTCTTTATATATCGGAATATCTTTTCCAAGTCATCTCTGTTTTTATTTAAATCATTTTGAAAAGTTTTTTGTTATTTTTTTAAAGGTCTCAATTGGATATATTTTATTTTATATTATTTAAAATTTTAACAGCTTATTCGTTAAAATAAATAAAACATATGTGGGGTATAAAAGCGAAGGCAGCAATATCGAAAAATAAAATTAAATGTAATCATCGAGGATTATTAATTTATAATATACTAAATTCGATATTTTATATGAAATAAATTTACAGAAAACATGATTTTGGAAGGGACAGATACATAAAATCTAAAATTTAGTACAATTTAAATGAGTCGATATCGGTGAATGCTTTCAAAACATTTTTTTAAATTTTTTGGACGTTGCTACCTTTGCTTTTATATATGAAACGCCACATATGTGATAAATAAAAATATTAAGGGCCTGTTGTTTGATCAGAAGTAAGAGTAATAGTTAAGAAAAAAGCATAGATTTTTGCATTCTCCTGCAATCAAAACACCCGTTTTCGTAAAAATCTATGCTTTTTTCATAACTCTTACTTCTGATCAAACAGGCCCTAAGCCAATTAAAATAATTCGCTTGATGAACTTAGAATTTATTGTAATAAAAGATATTATATATAGCAGATGTAATGAAAAGATTGAAGAAAGACATTGTTTGAATAAATGAGATATAGGAGTACATTCATTCATAAGGGGAGTACGTAAATTTATTTCCAGAGGGAAAGGAAGGTAGGCGGAAATGGATTTCTAGGGTTTCTACATGTAGTTTTTTTTTACAAAGCCGTATTTTGCGTTTTTTTTTTACTTTTTTCGGACATATTTACGATTTTCTCTGCAAATATGAAAGATAATGACAATTTAAAAAAATACGAAAGATAAGTCGTTGCCGCGTGGCATTTTTGTAAAATTTATTTTCTTCTTATTCTTATTTTGTTGCTTGGTTCATTTCGTTTTTACCTCATACTTTGATGTATTGTGATCGGATTCAAAATTGAAGTATGAGGTTTTGTGTCGAATTTGGCCATCTTTATTTTTTATATGCAATGATTGCTATATTTTTAAATTTTTTCTATCTTTGTTTATAAAAAAATTATAATCAAAAATTTTTTTTCGATACGTGTATTTGAAAGTTTTTCAATGAGATTTTATTTTTTATTTTGACGTAAACCGGATTTCGACAATTTAAAAATTGCATATCTTTCAGCTATTTTCGTCTCAGTGATCTCTCTTTTATAGTATTACATAAATTTTTTTCTCTCTTCGTTCTTTTCTGACAGATTTGAATTTTGAAAACTGTTTTGTTATTTTGTTTAATGTAGTGTTTTTTAAATTTATTTCTTACTTTTTTGGATAAGCCATTTTTTAAAAATAAACTAAAATATATTTTTTATAAAAAGTCGAAATTTTTTATTGATATGTTAATTTTAAATTTCATTTTAAAAAAGCATTTTTTTTAAATTCTAATTTGGATACATAATCTTTTATATATTCATTCATATTTTTCCATTTACGACCTAACCTAACCTGACCTATAATAAATAATTTTCTTTTACGCACACATTGATTTAAAAACTGACAAATCTATGAAAACACTCCAAGCTTCGGAGGCACGTTTTGACCGTACAGCGGTCGTCACGGCCGCGCATCGATCGCCTCGGCAGCGCAGCGGTCGCTACGGCTGCGCAGCGGTCGCTATGGCTGCGCAGCAGTCACCACGGCCGCGCAGTGGCACTCACGCAAAAAACCAAAATTAAAAAAAAAAACAAAAAAAAATTCAACAAAACAGAAATAAAATCAAAAACATTTTTTTTAAAGATTTTGCAAGATCGGCCATCCTTATATTATTATTTTTTGATAATTCAATTATCATAAAAGTATAATACATAAGAAAATATTTTCTTTCATCCGAGTTTCACGGTTTCGACCGTAGTTTCGCGGCGAGACTTTAATTTTTTTTCTGACATACACGATCTGTAGAATTTAAAATTACCTACCTTTCTACATTTTTTTCTAAGTTTATTTTAAGAAAAGATAGAAACGATTTCCATTTTTATAGATCAACTTAGACATCTGTTGAGTTTGTTTAAAAGCTCGAGTTTTCGATACATTTTTGATGTTGAGTTTTTTCGCTGTAACTCCGAAATGCCTAACCCCATTTTATTCGGCGATATGGCATGGTATTTTTAACATGGCAGGCTTCAAAATAATGTTCCCAGTTTTGCGGTTTTAGCCGTGGCTTCGCAATAAGGATGTAAAAAAAATATTAAATAAAATCTGTACAAGTTAACGTAATGTATCTTTCTGCATTTTTAGTTTTTTTCTATCTATTTTTTTAGATAAGTTATTAAAAAGAATTATTATTTCCATTTTTTCCGGTCCCAGGTAGACATCTATTGAGAATTTTTAGAACCTCGAGATATCGGTAAATTTTTGATGTTTAGTTTTTTGGCTGTAACTCCTAAACGCGTCATCCTATTTTAGTCATCGATATCTCGATCGATAAGGAAATAGTTATTCTATCGATCATATTGAAAATAATTTTGTTCCAATTACAGACTTTAGCATTACGTCCGCTTACAACAGAGTTTTGTGGTTTTGACTGTGGCTTCGCGGGAAAATTTTTAATTCTTATTCTTAAAACCACAATCTGTAGAATTTAACGTCATCTATCTTTAGGCATTTTTATTTATTTTTTATCACCATTTTGAGAAAATTTATAAAATAAAATTTAAAAAATTTCCATCTTCATAAATATTTTAAAACTTTTCTTGAAATAATGATAAAAAATAAATAAGAATGCAGAAATATAGACAACGTTAAATTATACAGACTGTCTTCTTTGGAATAGTAATATAAATATTCCCCGCAAAGCCACAGACAAAACAGCAAAACACGGATGAAAGCGGACGTAATTGTAAAGTCTGCCATTGTAAAAAAAATTTTTTTGGTAAGTTCGATAGGAGTACTATTTCCCTATCGATCGAAATATCGACGACTAAAATTGAATCATGCGTTTAGAAGTTATGGCTAAAAAACGTAAGGACAAAAATTTACATAAAACAATAACTTCTAAAAAAAATCAACAGATGTCTAATATAGGCCATGGTCAAATTGGATAAATATTTCATTCGTTTATAACTTTTCTATAAATAAAAATAGAAAAAAAGTAAAA
>JADDOH010002297.1:0-43530 GCA_016648135.1 Agrypnia vestita
GATCGAGTGTAAACGTATTACCTAAAAGGGTCTATGATGAAATTTTTTATAATATTCCGTTGCTATCTACTGATATAGCTATGATAATACAAATTTTGTTTTATGTGGTAAATTGTTTTTAAACGTGTTGTTTAAACATATCAGTCAACAGGTGGAATTCGTAGTAATTGAAAAAGGGTCAATGACCTTAGTTGGTATACCGTTCATGGAACAGTTTGATATTCAAGTATCAGGAATTAACACTTTAAGTGAAACGGTGGACTCGTATATTAATTTATTAAATGACAGTGAAGTATTACGATTGGATGTACGAACAATTAGTGAATATACATGTAATGATACGGTGTTACAACAAGTTTTAGACTTTTCGAGAACAAATTGGCCGGATAAAGTAAACAAAGAAGATGACATTTGGCATTTTTGGTTAAAAAGGTGGGAATTGTCGATCAGTGATAATTGTATTTTTTGGAAACATAGATTAATCATACCTACAGAATTACGTAAACAAGTATTAGATATGCTTCACAGAGCTCATTTGGGATCGGGAAAAACAAAAGGGTTAGCGCGTGGTTATGTATACTGGCCAAGAATAGATAAAGATATTGAGAATCTTGTGGCGGCGTGTGACATATGTTCCAGAATAGGTTCTGGTCCACCGAAGGATAACCTTCACAGTTGGCCTTTACAAGAAAATGTGTGGTCACGTATTCATATTGATTTTTTTGGACCTGTAGCAGGGAAATGTTTTTTAGTTATTTGTGACGCGACTTCAAAATGGCTCGAATGTTTAGAAACGCCAAGAATAAACACGGTATGCACTATCGCAGCGTTAAAAAAATTATTTACGCAATTCGGAGACGTGCAAGTCATTGTTTCGGATAACGGAACGGCGTTTATGTCAAACGAGTTCCAAAATTTTTGCCAGGAACGGGGAATAAAGCATTTGACATCGCCTGTATTTTCACTAGCCTCGAACGGTCAGGCTGAAAATACAGTTAAAACGTGTAAAAATTTTTTGAAGAAAATAACATTCGGTAACAAGTTTCCGTCAGATTACGCGGATAAATTGGAAAAATTTTTGATAGATTATAGAAATTCGCCACATAGTTCGTCAGGCTTGGAACCTGCGGTATTAATGTTTGGTAGAAGATTACGTACAACGTTCGACATGTTCATACCCATAGAAAAAGCGTGCAGTTCGAGAAAAGTGAACAAAGAAACGGTTAAGTGTTTAGAAAAAAGTCAGGACAGGCAATCTTTTTATTTTGGGGGGAGAAGGAGGAAATATTTGGATATTGAACAAAAATGTTGTGTTAAAGATTTCAGAGCAGTAAATAAGATTACATGGATTCCAGGGAAAATTATAAAGAAAGTAGAGAATTCCATTTATTTGGTCGAAATTGAAGGTACTCATCAAGTATGGAAAAGGCATGTTAATCAAATAAGAGCCAAGTAACGTTGTACGGTTGATGTTGGAAAAAGGGTTCGACCGACTGAAGCTTCAAGGATTGATTCAAGGATTGCGGACCGCTCCTCCAGGTTCGCTAAGGGTTGCTGACGGGTGCTTTCTGTTTCAGATGCAGTATCCGTGTGACCCCGCAGACAGAGGACACCTGCTCCGGAGGAGGGGCCTTCTCCACGGAAGATTTGTAGGAACCAGTAAAAGGGGGGGTTCGAAAGATAAGTGTGGGGGAGGTGTGACGAATGTGCGGACGCGTGGATGAGTGAGAGGCAAGCGTGCGAGCGAGACGCGTAGATGGGCCCGTGCTGTTGCGCCGCACCGGGCAGAACGAGATTCACCGGGGTCCGAATCAGTTGTACATATTGCATTATAAAGTAGTGTCTCCAATAAATGTTATTACCTACGTAACGAGTATTATTAGAAGAACCCGATTATTCCCAAGTGCGTAGGCCGAGTTATATTGCCTACGCACGCAAGAACATCACAGATTGTTTTGCTGTTAATTTTTCCCAAAACAAAATAAATAAATAAATAAACACACAAATACACACACTCACACAAACCCACTATTGGACATGTTTTTCTTATTTTTTTATCGATTGTGTATATGTGTTTTCTTGTAATTGGCCCAAAACTCTGTACATCAATTATTGTTTTTTTTTTCAAGATTGATTAATTATATGGCTGTAAGAAAACCAATAAATGAGAATAAATAAAATAAATAAACCTCCAGTGCAGCAGGCAAGGCGTCGGATCAATTCAGTGCTTATTTATTGCCAAGGTACTGGACGCCTCCGCTGATAACTATATACTACTCACCATGTTCTTAGAGGTGTGTTGAAAGATTGCTAGTATCTGTCGAATCGGTCTCAAGTAGTTGTCTGTATTTGTACGTATATCATTGTTACATGCTCTTGCTATATCCGTTCCACTTCACATTATTATTCCTCCCGTCTTTGAATTTCTATCACACTATGTTCTCCTATGTTTTGGTACTTATATACTTATAACACTTGTTCCAATTATGTTTTGTGGGTTATTACTACCAAACCCGGTGAAGTCTGAGCTAGAATAGCCAATCGTATACACGTTATCCGTTCTGATGAAACTACGCTAATGTCGGACAGGTTTGTAGTGATTACATAGTTAATATATTGTATCTATATTTGTGTATTTTCTTTTCTTGTTGTGCCATTAATATGCTTACACGTTAGCGTTATCCCTTTCCTAACTATATATACCGTCATTGCGCAATTACCTATCTGTTGTAAAAGCCTGAAGAGCGTTAGTCTACAGATAAATATAATAGAATTATAGTTAACTTTCCTATCTGCCTACGTTATCCGACTCCCGCGAAACGAAAATAAATCATTATTCGCTCACTTAAGGTCACCCCTCTGGTACATCATATACGTTTGATCTGTGCTTCGCGGCCAATTTCTTTAAATTATTTATGTGGCGCTTTCTCTCGCCGTCTCACTAATTAGGACCTGCCTTCCTTACTTTTGCTTATATCTCCCATCTCTCTTGCGCGGGAATCCACTTGAGAAGACGATTGACGACATTTAAACGGTTTCAAAAATCCAGTAAAAAAGACCATAATTCAGAAACCTCGTGGAAATGTCAATATCATCGTCACCTTGGAGTAGACGTTAATCGTTTTTTTAATGGCTCAAAAAGCCATATCCGCGCCCCAAATCCGTGAAAAACATGTTCGGTATATTTTATGGGGAACACGTGTGGACCGCTCAGACCGCATCGATCGTCAACCATTTGTACCAAACATGGCTTTACCTATAATTCTAGCCTTCACCACAAGATTAATATGATTTATAAGAATTAAATAGTGACTGCCCGTAGCCTATATCCGATCATTCGCTACCAACTCCCTCCCAATACTAGCGTTTCATCATTCCCAAATTTTGTAGCTCCAATACTCCGCCAGGTGAGTTTAGCTCAATTTTCCCCGCGTAGCATTTAAATCATCTTAGAATTAAAAATAAAAATAATAAAATAAAAAAATCTATCGAAACAGGTGATTCATCACAATATGGTCCGTTTTTTGTGTTTGTATATTTTTTAGCCCAATAATTTTATAATGATGATACGTTGTTTATCTCCGTTACTGTGTGGTCCGTTTTTTTATGATTTGTAATTAATAATAATACTTGGATAACTTATATAGCGCCGTTTTCGTGAATACTTACCTCAAGGGCGCTTTGCACAGAAAAATTATTATCTTACTAAACAACTTACTGCTAGAAAAGAAAAAAACTTATTTACTATTTATTACTTATACACTAGGTGGCATGCAAGAAATGGAATTAAAATTGAGTACTATAATAGTTGGGAGTGCCTGAAAGAATTAGGTGTTTTCGTGGAGTGCACAATAGGAGTGGAAAACATTAGCTAGCGTTGTTGTGATCAGATTCTATAGGTTTTTATAGGATTGTCTAAATAGATGCGTCTTAAGTTGTTTTTTGAACTGTGGTAAGCTGTCTATTTGTCTCAGTTTATTAGGTAGTTTGTTCCATAACTTTGGTCCAGCCACCGCAAAAGCACGATCACCGAAATTAGTTTTGTGGACACGATTTACTTCAGCTAACCTTTTTGTATTAGATGTTGATGCTGAGCGAAGTGTTAGTTGTCTGTTATTTGCGGAGAATGGAGTGCAGAAGTCGGTTATGTATTGAGGGGCCATGTTGTGAATAGCCTTAAATGTTGTAAGGCAAAGCTTATTTATATTCAATCCTCTCTGGACATCTAAGCCAGTGAAGGTTTTGAAGATGGTTTGAGATGTGCTCAAACTTTGAAACGCCGGTAATGAATCTTGCGGCGGCATTAAATACAGATTGTAATTTTTTTATTTCCTGTTTCGGGAGATGAGCGTAGATACCATTACAGTAGTCTAAGCGAAAGATAACGTATGCATTTATTATTTATATAGATTTAATGCGGCGTAAATGATAGAAGGCAGAGCTGGTTATGCTATTAATTTGTTTACTAAGAGACAAGCTTGAATCTAAGTAGACTCCAAGTAGTTTGACATTGATTTTGGGAATTATGTCAATATTTGAAATAGAGAGTGGGAGTTTTTCCAACAGGTGTTGGCGTCTTCGGGTAGCTGTCCAAAGGAACTCAGTTTTGATCGGGTTAAGTTTCAGTTTATTCGAGGACATCCAAAGGTTTACGTATTTTTGCACTGAATGGTAGATTGTTTTAGTATGTTTGTATCGTTTGGAGAACAATGGCAGTATAGTTGCCAGTCATCGGCATAACAGTGAGCTAGAAGTCCGTGTGGGGTAATGATATCAAATAAATCTTTTGTGTACATGATGAAAAGTAAAGGACTTAGTACCGATCCTTGTGGAACACCTGAATTCATACAAACCGGTGCTGATTCGATGTTATCAATAACTACCGTTTGGAAACGGTTCGATAGGATAGGATTGGAACCATTTAAGTGCTGTACCGCGTAGACCGTAAGATACTTCCATTCTTCTTAGCAAGAAGTCATGGTCAATTGTGTCAAAAGCGGCACTCATGTCAAGAAGAAAGACGAGTACTAGTTTGCCCGTATCTATTGCAAGTATGATGTCAGATAAAATTTAAAGGAGTCCGGTTTCTGCAGAGTGGTGTTTTCTGTAGGCTGATTGAAATTTACTAAATAAAATGTGTGCGTCCATATACGCATTCATCCGCGAAGACACAATTCTTTCAAACAGTTTAGCGATAAGTGGTAAATTGGATATAGTTATTGAGGTCTTCTGCATCTAGCGTAGGTTTTTTTAAAATTCGAGTCACTATTGCGCTTTTCAGAACGTCGGGAACTTCTCCAGTGCCTAGCGATATGTAAAGTTTACAATGAAAAAGTGCTAGTTCTTGTATGCAGGATTTGAAATGCCAAGTTGGTATGGGGTCCAGGGTACAATGCTTGGTTGGAGAGATTTTCGTAATACGTATAATTTCTGCAACATTAGTGTCTGACAGAGTGTCAAATATAGTATCACATGGTACGAATGATGGTTCTGTACTCGATAATGTTGATAGCCTAATTTTGTTTATCTTATCTTCGAAGAAGACTGACATTTTGCTTGGGGTGATATTTATAGATGGCGTTTTGTATGCTTGCGGTTTTCCTAAAACGGTGCTCAGTGAATTCCACATTTGTTGAGGGTTTCCACTCTCAGCAGCGATTTTTGTGGTCCAGTAAGTTCTCTTTTTGAATTTCACTTCCTCTCGATGTTCCATTTGTGCAGCAATCCATTGTAATCTTTGAGCTTTGGGATGAGGTTGCTTGTATGCTCGTTCTAGTTGACGCATTTTTCTTTTTTTTCTTCTGCATGCTTCGTCGAACCATTGATCGGAAATTCGCAAACGGCGTTTTTTAGTGATCTCCGGAGCATGCTTATTTAAAAGTTGCGATAAAACTAGATTATATAAGTTAATAAGTTCCTGAGGGGATGCATTCTGTGATGGTTTGAAGAGATCTGTCGTTTTGAGCTCGGATATAAATTTATCGATGTCGAATTTTCTCCAGTTTCTAGATTTGACTGTGTGATATTGTGGTGGTTGTCGCTTTTTATTTATTGTAGTTCTAATTAATCGATGATCGGAAAGACCGATATCGATAACTTCCGGAGGTTGTTCTTCGTTTTCCATTCTGGATATAAAGACATCAAGAAGCCCTCCAGCATCAGAGTTGGTTGCGACACTCTTTGTGTTAGGTCAAAGGAGTTAAGTAAATCTTTAAACCGGTTGCTTGATGTATTGAGTGCCTTTTCCAGATGAATATTTAGATCCCCTGTGATGAATAATTTAGTATATGAGGCTGTTGTTTCTAAAAGAGTTGATAACTCACAGAAAAATGTGTCGGTCAGCTGCTTTGAGCCGGGCCGGTATATGGTGACAAAGAAACAGGTGGAGATACCAGATGATATTTGGCAGCCAAGACATTCAAAGGTGGAATACTTCCCAGTGTTAATTTGGTTAGCCTCAAGCCTTGAGTTACTATGACTGCAATATCTCCGTAATTATTTAGTAGGTTATGTGAGTCTTCTATCTTTCTGGGCCTGGCTTCTTCGACTACTGACAATTCCTTAGAGCGAAGCTGTTTCAGAGAGATCGTATCGTAGTCTTCATGCCAAGTTTCGATAATCGCCAGTACATTTATTTTATAATCAGAAATGATATGAGATATGTCATCAGTCTTATTGTTCATCGAACGAGCATTCCAGTGATCTACTATAAGTTTTTGTGGTTGTGTTTTGTAGTGCCTTTCTGGTTTTAACGATTGAAGATTTTCTGGTTTATTATTGGTTGAAGGTGAAACTTGCGTGCTTAACTGTTTTGATATTTTGCTCCCGCGACAGCCTCGTATACGTGGTTTCTTTGTACTGCGTGACAGGTTATATGATGATATTTTTTGTTTTGTAGATGAATCAATACAGCTCGTTTTATTTCTCAGTGTCCGCAAAAAATCTGTATCATATTTAAAGAAATGCGTAAACTGAGTAATTTTCTTTGTCATGTTTTGTCATTGAGAAGGATAGGCGATAAAAATACGGAGGTGATACCTACCCCTGCGACGTAAAAACTCTGGTCGCTTGATGTCGCATATGGCAAACATCTGTGTTTTTTGTTTCACTTCACTTGTATGAACTGCCTATTCTCCCGCTACTCTAGTTTGAACTCATGTAGTCCGAACAGTGGCCAGTACAGACGATGCACATGTGGACCCACTTCCAAGAATTTATTTCTACCCTCGAACGCTGAAGTAAACTAGATCACAGGATTTAACACTAACTGAATTATGTTTGAGGATTGCGATTTTGTTTTTTCACTATTTATGCACTTAAATTATGTAAACACTTTGTCTAAATCGCGCGGTTTGTGTAAGTGGAAACCAAACAGTAAATTTTTATATTTAAAGAAGTCAAAAGTCCGTCGTAAAAACTAATCTTCCCCGGAGAGCAAAGAAATGCGCCCGGCTGCTAAGAAGCGCCAGGAAGATCCGCCAGGAAGAAGAATTGATGTTATTTATGCCATTTATGTTCAAGTTTAAGGGATTTTCTTTCTCTATCTCAAAGAAAGGTGGTGCGGAAATGATGTGCATGTTGTGTTATAATATTTACTATTGATCATGAGCGAAACCACCGCGATCTGCAAAAGAGAATCTTTTAATTTCTTTTTTTACATAAATGCAAAAAAAAACTTAATATAGAAATATACTTATACTAGATATATTTTCGACTGTTAATGATAGTTTTATTTTTTTTAAAAGCTGATATAAATAAAAGAATCACAGTTGGTTAACAAAAAAATTATGCTGCTCTATCAACATATAACAGATTTTTTTTTAAACGCGTGTAGTTGTTTCTAAGTAAATTCCTAATCTTATGAGATAAATTTAAATTGTCCAAAGGCGTACTTTTTCCAATGATGTATCTAATTAAAAGAAAATAAATTGTAAAATAATTAAACAGAATTGTTTTTGTTTCATTTGTAATTGCGTAAAATTGTGAATTCACCCGAACGTCGACTCGCGCATTGTAAAGGGAGATTTTCACCAATACATTTCATTGTATTTTTCTTTAGTAGTGGGTGTGTTGTGTGATCAATTAAAGTGTTCCGAATCTGTGCATGTTTTTGAAATCAAAGTAGTTTAAATTAAAATACGATGTCTGGCTCAATGATCGCTGAGTGTTCGGGGTTGTCACCTGTAAAGAAAAGGCTCAAACCATATATTTCCAGTGCAGAAAAAAGGTGTGTTATAATTTTTTTCAAAACGGCAATGGAACAAAATCCTCTTGACTTGACTTGATCCCATTTCGTTCAGAGTACCGGGTCACTAGTGAACCCCTTGCTCTTTCATCCTGATGTATTAGTGAAGGGGTTTCTTTACTTCACTTGAGAAAAAAGAAAAGGGGGTGGGTGTTACTGCGAGATTGGCGCAGGGGTTACTGCGGTGTAGCCGCGAGGGGGGGGGGAGGGCCCCCAGGAGGATCATCTTGGGTCTGCTGACGTGTCGTGGGGTGGTCTCATCATAGCGCGACAGAGTGTTGATGGTGGAGTTGTGGTGCGAAGTGATGCCTGCGTAGAAACGTTTGGCCATGTGTTTGATGTAGTCTTGTAGGGGCGAAATGCCCAAATCATGTTGTAGTTGAGTGATCATGATCCAACGCGGCGCATTCAGTGCTAGCCGAATGGCTTTGTTTTGCAAGATCTGTAATTTGTTCATGTGTGTAGGAACAAAATCCATTTATTTATTTAACTGATGTACAAAAATAGCAGCAATGGCAACTGGCATCAGCTACACGTCAGTACGAAGGATCATTAAAGAATACAAAGAAAATGGAATGTATCGATCGCCGAAAATGAAAAAATAATGCCAAATATTTTAAATGGCGTGGGTAAACGATTTTGATAAATGTGCGATAAGACGAATTGTTCATAACATTTTTCTGGAATGAAATTCCAACAATTGACAACATTTTTAAAGTAGTTAACGACTATGACAGTTTACCCAATTTTAGGAGAAGCATATTTTAAAATCTTTTAAAATCTCTTAGCATTAAGTATGAAAAAAGATCTCGCGACAGTATGCTTACTGAGCGTTCTGATATAATACTTTGGCGCCGAAAGTATTTAAAGGATATCAACAAATATCGTTCGAAGGCAGAAAAAATTATTATTGTGATGAAATTTTGGTGAACGCTGGTCATACCGTGACGAATATGGTGTGACGCATTAATAAAATCTCAATGGAAGCATTTTTATTTGGCCGGGTTTTTAACAACCGGGTTAAAAAACCCATCAGGTAAAGGGAAACGTTTCATCATGACCATGTTGGCAACGAGGACGGTCTTGTACCAGCTATATTACTAATGTTCGAATGACAAAAAGGTGATGGGGATAACCATCGAGAAATGAATGCGGATGTTTTCGAGAAATGGTTCGAAAAATTATTTATTCAGTTATTAATTTAAATAACGCTCCTTATCATAGCTGGCAGGCAGAAGCACTCCCCACATCTGCCTGGAGAAAAAAAATGAAATTTTAGCTTGGCTTAGCTCTAAAATTATTGATCATAATCCCACTACTATGGTAAAGGCACAATTGATCAAAATTGTGCAGGGATTGAAAAATCAATATAAATCATTTGTCGTTGATAATATTGCCACGAAATATATTAAAATTACTATTGCGAACTCAACTCATATGGGCGCAAGTGAAATCGCACGTCGCTAAAAATAACCTGACGTATAAGTTAAACGATGTGAAAATTCTTTTTGAACAAGGCATTCAGCTTATTACTCCAGCAAAATGGCAAAAATGTATAGAACACGTTATCCAAAAAGAAGAAAGGCGCATGTGGGATAAAAATATCGCAGTCGACAATATGACAGAAAATTTAGTGATAAATATGTTGGGAATATTTGTAGGTCGATGGAATGAAAGAGCGATTTGTTGTTACTGTTTATTTCTTCCCGGAGATAGGCCCCGGAAGCAAGTTAAAGTGTACAAGTAATATTTTATGTAATGACGAACAAAAAAAAATTCCGGAAGTCTGCCCGATCTTACGGCAGAAGCCCGACTGGTGTGGTGTCGCCAAGTCCCAAGCTCGACCCTTTTGTTTATATCGCGGAGATTTTTATTATGTTAAGGGGGGGTAAGGTTAATTCGTACAAAAAAGGCATGTTTTAGTGAATTTTTTGTGACGACACAGTTAAAATCTCTTTATTAAAACCAATAGTACATTAAAGTATGATATTTGAAGAATATTGTGTAAAATTTTCAAGACGAAATATTAAGAAATACGGCAATGGCAGCAATTATTCGGACGTGTCTCGGAAAAAAGTAGAATTGCGATGTCCATCATAACTTGGTGCTAAATTATCCGAAATCAAAAAATCAAAGTTCATTCGTTAGATAATAGATTTTCCTAGGTAACGCTGGGAGGGTATTTTAAATTTCAATTTTTCAATTTTTTGGAACACCTTGAAGGGAATAACGCGATTTTTTGCGAAAAATATCGACTAATTTGTTATTAAAAAATAAAAATTAATAACAAATTTGAAAAAAACTCGACAGCGTTATCTCGTAAATTATGTACAGAAATAGTATTCAAAATTTCAAAAGGATCGGTGCAGTAGTTTTGAAGTTATGATGGACACCGACTTTGAAAACGTGAGATGTGGGGAAAACGATTTAAAGTTTTGCACACTGTAAAATTCAAAATAAAACTCAACACTTATTTTATACTTACACATAATCGTCGATGCCATGTTCACACGGCAAAGAGCTTTCATCATCAGCATCTGTTTGTCCTTGTCTACGCAAAACCCAATGCAAATAGCACGTCCGGTAGTCCTCAGGTGAGCGCGTCTCTTAGCTGCCCGAGCAGGTATAGAAAATCAGTCTGAGTATCGCTCAAATGTTCATAATTTAGACAATTTTGCTCCGATTGACTTGAAATTTTGACACAATATTCTTACGATGTTATACATTCATCTAAAAAATTAAAAATAAAATGCAAAAAAAAAAAGTTAAAAACCTTACCTCCCCTTAATATAAACAAAACTCTGGGTCGGGCGATAGGTACATGGCACAGGGTTGAACAGGTACCGCTACAAATATAAATAATGAAAGTGAGATTTTTTATTTGATTTTTGATTTTTAAGTAATTTTTTTGACTACGTGGTTTTAGTGTATCTTTAACACAACAAAATACTTTAAAACATTATTTTCATACGTGTGTGACTGCCAATTATTCTTCGTTTGATATAAATTTTATTTGTTTATTTCTATTTAAGTTAAATATAAATTTTTTGGTTGAATGTGCCTGTCTCACTAGAGATATATGTGTTGAAATAGGCATTGTGATGGATCCTCTTCTTCGCCTTTCAGCTCGATCCTACTCCTGACTGAGTTTACGCCTTGTTAGAGGCAAACAGCTATCTATCTACGTCGGATGAAGGCTCTACGGTTTTTAACGTAGTATTTCCAAACACTCTCGCTTTATTCAAGACCTCCCCAGTTCACGTTGTATAATTTTTTGTTTCGAACTATAGGGGATGAATTGGTTTTGTGGTAACCCTAACGCAAGCTATAAGTAAATTAAATACTGGGGTATGAAGTTCGTGAATGTTCATGGAAAACGCAAACAAAACTACCTAGCACGTCAAATAAACCCTACGGTGCAATTACTAAACATACTATGTTCCGTGGCCCTATATTGATTACCTAACGTTCCTTCGGACTGGAGCCCCTGCATCTGGTGTAGCTGCGCATCCGGAATACGCGATCCTCTGCTCCCACGCCCTCTCCGCTCGATCCCCCATGGTCCTACCTGTATGGGATCGGTCGCCATCCACTGGAAAGGTTAGTAACGTGCCGTTATCACATGCGCATGCACATATAGGGTACAAAGATCCCTTGAAAGCCCTCGAGTCCTTCGTAGCCGCTCCTATGGATGGTTCCGTCTTCGACGCTCTCGCTAGTTAATATTTTATCTTCCGCCGTTATCTCGCTGTACTTATGCCTTATGATCCTTTATATTTACTCTGCATTATTTTTATATCAATTACATTGTTACGTTTATTTACTAGCCGGCCTAAGTTCCGTCACCTGTATCTGGCCCTATACCTCATTCTAGTGGTACGTTGGATTCTAATGGATGAAGGCGGTTGTGGAAGGTATGTGTAAATGTATGTGTACGCGAAAAATGTGTTTGCTTTAAATTCGGCCCCTCCATACCCAAAGGCTCATCGGTGACTGATCCCATCTTCCTTCTCCCGACACGAGTTCCGGATACGTTGACCTGAGCCTGGATGCGCCTTTTCATGTTGGGCCTCTTCTGTGCAAAGTACCGCACCATCCCTCGCGTCAGTGTCTGGCGTCCGGGCTCAGAGCCAGTTTGCCCCCCGAATTCCAACTCCTCCAGGTTAAACTAAGTTAAACTACGGTATATATATACTGAAGCTACTGTAAAGATGGTCCCGGGCCACCTGTCAAGTCAAAAATATGCGAGTGGGGAAGGGGAGTTTCCTAGGCTCCCCAACCCTCGCCTGTGAGCAACTGCAGCCCATTGGCCATTCGCGACACTACAGTGACTGCAACCACCCTCCCAGGTAGTACTTATTATAATCTGATATGCATCAATACGTTCAATCCATTCCAGACGAGGGAAGACATCCGCACGGGTGTTGTGCCACCCGTGAAGAGCCCCCTCATACACTACGTACGAATAGATACATACTAATAAAATATAATATACATACATATACTTACATATACAATACATAAATAAATACTTGTAATGGTTGGTTGCCATGTGGTTTCACGAGGCCATGACCCCTCGTATTAGTAGATGGAAAGGTGGATCTGGACAGTAGGGATATGCCTAGCCCCTGGCCAGGGATGTCGGTGTATTTTCTCCAAATGGTGTACAGCTAGAATCCTGCCATCGATGATGATGGGATCTGCCTAATTTTCTCCGACTGATGTGTAACTGGAACCCTGCCATCGCTGATGGAGATGATGTTGTCACTATCGAAACGTCTCCTGACGATATATAGCTGAACCACCGCTAGTGATGATGATGATAATGATACTATCGTAACGTCTCCTGACGATATATAGCTGGAACACCGCTAATGATGATGATGATACTATCGAAACGCCTCCTGACTATATATTACTGGGACACCGCTAATGATGATGATGATGATGATACTATTGAAACGTCTCCTGACGATATATAACTGGGACACTGCTAATGATGACGATGTTGATAATACTATCGAAACGCCTCCTGACGATATATAGCTGAACCACCGCTAGTGATGATGATGATGATGATACTATCGTAACGTCTCCTGACGATATATGGCTGAAACACCGCTAATGATGATGATGATGATACTATCGAAACGCCTCCTGACTATATATAACTGGGACACTGCTAATGATGATGATGATGATGGTGCTATCGAACGTTTCCTGGCGGTATATAGCTGAAACACCGCTAATGATGATGATACTATCGAAACGCCTCCTGACTATATATGACTGGGACACCGCTAATGATGATGATGATGATGATACTATCGAGACGCCTCCTGACGATATATAGCTGAACCACCGCTATTGATGATGATGATGATACTATCGTAACGCTTTCTGACTATATATGACTGGGACACTGCTAATGATGATGATGATGATGATACTATGGGAACGTCTCCTGACGATATATAACTGGAACGCGGCGATCGGTGGCGACGACGTAACATAGCGAGTAGTGTGTAATCGGAACGCGGCGTTCAGTGACGGTGATGTAATTTGGCGCGTGGTATATAGTTGGGACACGGCATTCGGTGGCGATGCTGATCTGACTATCCCCCCCCTGACGATGCACTGACGTATAAGTACGTAAATAAATAAATAAATTGATAAATAAATAAATAAATAAATTAATTAAAAGATTAATCAATTAATAAATTAATAAGTAAATAAACAAATGAATAAATAAATAAATAAACAAATAAATAAATATATGATTAATTAATTAATAAATCAATCAATCAAATAAATAAATGAATAAATAAATATATAATTAATTAACTAATCAATCAATTAAATAAATAAATAGATAAATAAATAATTTATAAATAAATGAATAAATAAATGAGTGAATGAATGAATAAATAAATAAATAAACAAATAAATAAATATATGATTAATCAATCAATCAATCAATCAATTAAATAAACAAGTAGATAAATAAATAATTTTTAAATAAATGAATAAATAGATGAATGAATGAATGAATGAATGAATGAATGAATGAATAAATAAATAATAAACAAAAAAATAAATATATGATTAATTGATTAATAGATCAATCAATCAAATAAATAAATGAATAAATAAATATATAATTAATCAATAAATCAATCAATCAATTAAATAAACAAGTAGATAAAAAAATAATTTATAAATAAATGAATAAATAGATGAATGAATGAAAGAATGAATGAATGAATAAATAAACAAACAAACAAACAAATAAATATATGAATAGACAAATAAATACCTAATTAATTAATTAATTATTCAATCAATCAATCAATTAAATAAATAAATAGAAGTAAATAAATAAGTTCGGCGTCGAGCACACGAGCCGCCCGATCCCTGGAAGTTCACACACATGCAGAGAAGGGTTAATTTGGCAAATTAATTCGCCCCTATTATGGTCAGTACGGATTCGACATGCAAACACCTGTGATTAAACATATATGTAAAGTTTACGGCACAGGGGTTAGCTTTCACTGTCGGCGCTTCTTCCGTCTCTGTCTGGGGTGTCGAACCCGAGACCATTCTTCTTAATCGTGCGCCACCTTTATATATCGTTATAATCTCAAAACGGAAAGAGGATGACATGACTTACCCATCTGCCCGCCGATTATATCCATTCCAGTGCATCGTAGTTTCACTTCATGTACCTCACTTTATACCTAAGGATTGCGGACACTTGCCTTGCACGCGCATGCGATTCACAGGCCCCTAATTAAATATAGTTCGCGACCTAACCTTTGATCCTGCCATTACGCGTTTATAAGTTTCCGTAGCTGGGGCTTAGTATCCAGCCTCTGCAACTATACGGTGCATATACTTTAATCAAACCGAAACTAGACATTATTTTCTTTTCTATAAATTTATATTCCTCGAGATACCGGAATTAGACTCTAGCTCGACAATTGTAAGTATTCATATATCTTAATAATACTGTAACATAGTCCTTATTTCCGTCTTACGCATCCGAACTTACCCGGTTCACCGAAACTAAACTCTAATTCTAATGATTATACTCTAATGATTATACGTATTTTTCATAAAACCATATTTTTCATAAAACCGTTACCCGTTATTTTCCGATGTTACATATTCTTATATTTATCCGAAATACCGGGATTAAGCTTTGAATCTAGGATTCCATGCATTTATAAGTTTTAACAAACTCGTGAAGCAACCACTTGTCCACTCGTTGTTGTTGAACAATTAATTGTTTCTATAATAAAACCCCACTAGTCTACATCTTTATAAGGTCAATACATATTACTTTTAGGGTCCGCCGATTTGGGTTTTGTCCTTAATATTATTCTTAATATAAATTTATTATCATCTCGAATTCAAAATATCTACTCTCCGGCAAATACTCCCCGGATAATTTTAATATAGTTTAAAATTAACGGGATTCTGTAATTTTTACAAGTATAAACAACCCCAATCTTACCGAAACCATTTTATGTAGTGAAAGACGCGGGATTTATATTCTTCATAAAATGTAAAATGAACCCGGTCTAGGTGAAACGTCCTTATTTAGTTTCAGGACAACGAGGTTTACGCGTTCCGCGAGGAATATGATCTAAACGAAGGTAATTTTATATAATTTTAGGACAGCGGGACTTACAAATTTCATAAAGTATATAGTGAAGCCAATCTAGGCGGAGACATTACGGATATTTTAAATAGAGTAAGAGTTTAAATTTTACCATCAATCAATACACCGCAAGAATGTTCTGTGCATAGTAAACAAAATAGCGATTAAAACTGTAGTGTTTCTATGTTCATATGTTTTTTTTTTAGCTCAAAACGAAATTTATAAGTTTCACATTTATAATACAAGACGCGAATTCTAAACGAAAGCATTTTGTATAACTAAATGCAACGAAATCTAGTCTAAAAAATATAGTTTATAAATAAGAAGACCCAGCCCCAGGCGATTTTTATATATTTTCAATATAACGAGGCCCTACATCTTTATAAGTATAATACATACCCGGTCTATCGAAACAATGTACTAGAAGTTTTTATATGTTTGAATACATGATATACGTTTTTTTTTATACGCGAGATTTACGTTTTTCGTACAATACAAAGTAACCCGAAATATACGAACGCAATTTTTATATAGGATCACAACCGCGAAGTTTACATCACTCCTAAAGTATAACCAGAACTAATTGAAACATTTTTTTTTCATAGTTTAAGTCCGCGAGGCAAATATCTTTCATAAAATATAAAATAACCCGAACCCAATTAAACATATTTTTATCTTATATACTTTCCCCAACGCGCAAAATAATCCCGGCCTCATGAAACGTTTTTATATGTTTTAATAGCGCGAGATCTATGTTTTTCTATATAATATAAGATAACCCGGGCCGAACGAAAGCAATTTTATATACTTTATAAAATGGTGAAACTTGTACATCTGTAAAACCGTAAATAAACCCCGTTCCTCACGAGATTATTTTATATAATTTTTTAGAATAATGGAATTTATACATCTGTAAAATCGTAAATAAGCCCCGATTCTCACGAGATTATTTTATATAATTTTCTAGAATAATGGAATTTATACATCTGTGAAATTGTAAATAAACCCCGATCCCCACGGAATTACTCTGTATAATTTTAAACGAAATGAAAATCTAGATTATTATAGGCTAAATCTGAAACCCCGCGAGAACAGCTATATATTTTTCACAAGACGTATTTTTAATCCCGGAATTTATTCGCTATAATTTTAACGGACTCTTACTATTAAACATAAACAAAAAAAATTATTAAAATAAACTAAATATTCTTTCAATAACTAAAATAAATCCGGTCTAATCGAAACATTTTATATAACGAAATATTATATGCCTTACAAATGTAAAAATTAAAATGAGACCTCGCGTATTTAGCAAAAGATAGGTATTTTTATAAGACTTATTTAAAATCGAATCTGTTAGTAACAACTCTTTTATCTTTTAACAATTTCCCGCGTGTTTAGCATAAAATAGGTATCTTTATAACGCACAGCTAGTTTCCGGAGATCTGCAAATATCAGTTCTATATATGCCGGACTAATCAACTTAATAAAGCGCAGTAATTTCCGAAGTTCTAATATGCCAAATTAATTACCCTTTATAAAATAAAATCAAACCCGTACCCCCCTTTTCTTTTATCGTGAGCAATCAACAATGTCGAAGAGTATAATTACCCGTGCACCACTTTCACTTGAAGCTAAACTATAATTTTCAAACACTGGGACACTCTAAGTCGACGGTAACTATCACTCCAAAAAAACAACCGACGCGGATTTTGGTGCTCCAAAGACGTCCACACCGACTGTCCAAAAACTGCTCTGTCTTAACATTTTAAAACCCCCCTCGCGGGAAAAGAGCCCATATCCAGCCTCTTTGGTTTCACTAATCTATGCCATCCCTGATATCACTAAGGTCTATTTGGTCTACTAAGGTCTATTTTGGCGGTCCACAACCCTGATACCACTCACAGCCGTCACAGCTGATTATGTTACAGCAACAGCAACAGAAGGTGCAGTCAACACTCCACCTTCTGTTGCTGTCTCTACCTTATGTTTTGGGCCGGACTTGGTGGCTTCGGACGATATATATACGCTTCGCAAGCGCGATAATTAATTTTTAATATTTAATTTCTAAGTTCAGTCCATATTGTCGTCTGATCAACCGTAACCACAATCTATCGGGTACTCCCCTAATCATAGTTGATGTTATGGTATCAATTTCCCTACACTCACCATGTACACACTGCATACCTAGATATAACAATCGTCCAAAGGTACTAATTTTAAATTACCTAATTTTAAATTAATTTTGGGCGATCCTTTCTCGTGGATCACCCAATGAATCCTGTCTTGCGCCCGCGGCTCCCCGCGCACAGGGATTATGTCCCTCCGTTGCGGAATTTAAACATTGAAGTTCTCCGGTTGTACCCAGGGCTCACGTAGCCATGTCGTCTATATATTAATTTGTAACCATTTATTATTATTTTTATTGGCAGTAAGATTGATCCACAAAATAACTATGTTACATAAACAGTGAATATTCTCGAACAATATAATACTGGAAGAATACTATTCGCTATAATACAATAAACTATTAATGTAAGTTAAAGTAAATTTTTAAATTCAATGGAAATTTTTTTTAGATTGTTTTGCTGTTAATTTTTCCCAAAACAAAATAAATAAACAAACACACAAATACACACACTCACACAAACCCACTATTGGACATGTATTTTCTTATTTTTTTTTATCGATTGTTTTCTTCTATTTGGCCCAAACCTCTGTATATCAATTATTGTTTTTTTTTTCAAGATTGATTAATTATATGGCTGTAAGAAAACCAATAAATGAAAATAAATAAAATAAATAAACCTCCAGTGCAGCAGGCAAGGCGTCGGATCAATTCAGTGCTTATTTATTGCCAAGGTACTGGACGCCTCCGCTGATAACTATATACTACTCACCATGTTCTTAGAGGTGTGTTGAAAGATTGCTAGTATCTGTCGAATCGGTCTCAAGTAGTTGTCTGTATTTGTACGTATATCATTATTACATGCTCTTGCTATATCCGTTCCACTTCATATTATTGTTCCTCCCGTCTTTGAATTTCTATCACACTATGTTCTCGTATGTTTTTGGTATTTATATACTTGCCTTTTCGCGTTATATTACATTTACTCCCATATATATTTGTTTCATTTATCCATCCATTCATAAGATCCCCATACGCTTTATCCTTTTATTTCATGTGTATATGGGCCGCAAATTCATATTATTTTATTTACAATATTTTTATCTAGATATACTTGTTCCAATTATGTTTTGTGGGTTATTACTACCAAACCCGGCGAAGTCTGAGCTAGAATAGCCAATCGTATACACGTTATCCGTTCTGATGAAACTATGCTAATGTCGGACAAGTTTGTAGTGATTACATAGTTAATATATTGCATCTATATTTGCGTATTTTCTTTTCTCGTTGTGCCATTAATATGCTTACACGTTATCGTTATCCCTTTCCTAACTATATATACCGCCATTGCGCAATTACCTATCTGTTGTAAAAGCCTGAAGAGCGTTAGTCTACAGATAAATATAATAGAATTATAGTTAACTTTCCTATCTGCCTACGTTATCCGACTCCCGCGAAACGAAAATAAATCATTATTGGCTCAATTAAGGTCACCCCTCTGGTACATCGTATACGTTTGATCTGTGCTTCGCGGCCAATTTCTTTAAATTATTTATGTGGCGCTTTCTCTCGCCATCTCACTAATTAGGACCTGCCTTCCTTACTTTTGCTTATATCTCCCATCTCTCTTGCGCGGGAATCCACTTGAGAAGACGATTGACGACATTTAAACGGTTTCAAAAATCCAATAAAAAAGCCCATAATTCAGAAACCTCGTGGAAATGTCAATATCATCATCACCTTGGAGTAGACGTTAATCGGTTTTTTAATAGTCCAAAACGCAATAACCGCGATCCAAATCTCTGAAAAACATGTTCGGTATATTTTTATGGGGAACACATGTGGACCGCTCGGACCGCATCGATCGTCAACCATTTGTACCAAACACGGCTTTACCTATAATTCTAGCCTCCACCACAAGATTAATATGATTTATAAGAATTAAATAGTAACTGCCCGTAGCCTATATCCGATCAATCGCTACCAACTCCCTCCCAATACCAGCGTTTTATCATTCCCAAATTTTTGTAGCTCCAATACTCCGCCAGGTGGGTTTAGCTCAATTTTCCCCGCGTAGCCTTTAAAGCATCTTAGAATTAAAATTAAAATAATAAAATAAAAAAATCTATAGAAACAGGTGATTCATCACAGCATAGATCAATGTTCGGGTGTTACAAATATTTTAGGTAAGTTTTCTTTAATTTAGTTATCATTATTACTTATATTTATTTGGTTATTACGATTTTCAGAGAAATATAAAAATCTTTTTGAATTTTGAAAAAAAAAACATTTTGATGGTTTTACAGTATACAACTATCTTGTATTTAATTTATTTATATTTAAAGTGTACAGAAACATGGTTGGCGGTGTATTTTTTCAATCTACTACTATTAGTCCAGGCGCCAGAGGTACTTGAGTATGCAAAATCTGAGGACCGCATTGTGATAATTGATTCAAGTTCAGAAAAGCCTATAGATTAACAATATGAATGTTGCCAGAAACCCAGGTGGTCCAACTTTTTTCATACCCACTCCCTGTACGCAGCAAGTAAATCGATTAAGTACACGCTAGTGAGCTATTTTAATGATTATATTAGTGTCATTAGTTGTTTTTTTTTTAATAATTAAAGGTAATAATATTTTGCCAAATAAAATTAAAATATAAATTATTGCTTAAAAATCATACTTTCTTGTTAAAAAAAATATTTAATGAGAAAAACAAATTTAATGATATACCTATTCCAGGCGCCAGAGGTACTTGAGTATGCAAAATATGATGACTGGCAACTATGCTATCAGTTTCATATACCTGAGACACCAACTAACAAAAAACTGGATGTTTTCAGCAGCTTTATTGGTCCCTTTCCCTTTTTCCCTAATTAAATAGCTCACCCCAAGCGCCAGAGCGCATAGCGTACCTAGTCGTTTACTGTTCTTGTGCAATAGTAGGATAAAAATCATTGTGAGTAACGCTATATTTTTTCGTGTTTATAAAATAGAATTTGAGTTTTGTCATTTTTGAGTGATAAATTAATAACTGTTTTATTAAAATACGTGAACAATGTCGCTACAAGTGACAAATGTGAAAAGAAAAAGGTCGAACGGGTTATCGAGTTTGTTTTGTGATAAAGCAGGTGACTTGGTTAAGGAACCGTAACCACAAAAAAAGCAGATAGATGAATTAAAAAATCAATTTTCGTCTAATTCTTTCTAAGTATCGTTGAACTTGATGATATTGAAAATATTAAAAATATAATCAATTGTTTTAATGCTCGTATTCCTTACAAAGATGATGAAGAGTGCGTTCTTCGAAATATTTACACCGGTGAAGTAGCTGATAAATCTTCTTCACAATGTTACTTAATATTGTAGAAAATGGAGAGACTCTATTAACCACATTCGAAAATTAACGATTTGTGGAGAAAGTTAAAAAGTTATCCGATCCTATAAAAAGAAATACATTTTATAATGTTGAAAATACTCATGCAAAAATAAAATAGTTCCAACAAGAAGTTTCAAGATGTAACAGACGTAAGTCATTTTCAACATACATTTATGTTGGCTTATCAACGTGAATTTGATACAAAATTTCTAACATCTTATGAAATATTAAACTTCTGCAAGTACCTTTTTGATGCAGAAGGATTTTATAGAAAATCTCTGAAATCAAAACTCACTCTTGAAATCGAAAATAACTATCAATGTCCAACCAACTCTCGACAAGACGTTATAGGTTTAAATGCTCCAAAAATTTATATAGTAGACGACATGGCGCTTGTTTATCAAATTCAATTAAATAAATTAACAACCTTTGGTGATTTTGCTGCGAAATTCTTCCAAAGAATCATGAATCTTTTCTTGGAGTCAAATATAAAAAGAGTAGATATAGCATTTGATATATATGATAATATTTCGATAAAATTTCTGAAATCAACCGTACGGAGTAATGGTCAAATCATTAAAAATATCATAATTTCAAGCCATCATACAAAAATTCCAACAAATTCTAAGAATTTTCTCTTGAATACTGAAAACAAATCACAATTTGTTCGATTTCTCTCTATTTCTACTCCTAAATATTCACAGGTAAAGGAAGACTGTGAAATGTATATTTGTGGAGGGTTTGATGATCCAAAAAATGTTTCAAATTACAGAGTTCTTCATTTTCTGAGGTACTTGAATTAAATTCGAACCACTTAGAAGCAGATTCAAGGATGTTTTGTCATATCTTTCATACAGTAAGAGTTCAATATGCCCATATTATAATTCTCAGCTCTGATACAGATGTTTTCATTCTGGGAATTATTTCTGGAATAAACTAGCAAGCCTAGGTTGTCTTGGTCTTTGGTTCCACGGTTACCACATCTTCGTCAGGACGGACGCATACTATGCGTATGCATCCATCCTAACGTGGTACACTGGTATCGAAACCGGTAGACGTACAGTTACTCCAAGTGATTCGTACAAAGTTCTTAATGAATTAAATTTAATAATAAATTATGTCAAACCACAAAGTTAACGCTATAAACATAAAAAATAGAAAAAGGTTCGATACAATTTTTTCGTACATATAACTTTTCTCACGTTATACTAAAAAGTGTTAATTGTATAAATATGTAAGTACCATTTGCAAACCGCTTTCGACACTTTTATTATAGCAAATCACCTGTTACCATATACATAGTTAAGAAATCTATAAATATATATGTTAATATGTCAACAATAAAAAAATCATGTTCAGTTTATTTCTTTATGATTTTATTTGTAGAGTTTTCTAGGCTATTTCGCCGTTTGTACTCGACCTCCATTGCCAACGTTTCGGATCCCATTGTAGGAACCATTATCACGACTGTTGTCGCCGATGGTATCAGTTTCGAGACGCACCAAAAATACTTTGAACGCAAAAGATTTTCAAAGGCCGCGGCCGTAAAATTTTTTAAAGTTATTTTATTTATTAATAAAATTTATTCTATGGTATGTAAGGTATGTATAAGACGGAATTATTTTTGTCCGAGCATACAGCATGACGCATGGCCCTTTATTATTTTATTTCGAAAAATTAAAAAAGAATATTTAAAAATTACATATTAGTTCTTACTTCTAAGTTTCTTGAAAAGATTTATTGATAGTGGAATCGGGTGGACTTTTGTTAAACATTGAAATTCTTATTTGAAAATATTTTCAAAAAACAATTAAACTCAAAATAATGTAATATCGTTTTACCGAAAATATTTCGGTCAAAGTAAAAACACGTAAAAAAGGCGATTTAAAAGATTTCATATCAGTATTCCATTAACAAAAAATAATGATTATCTTTGGGTGAAGAATTAAATAGGGTATCTTATTTCCTTAAAAATATCGCTCGTATGTAATAAAGAGAACTTAAATTCAGTGTCTATACAGTACAAAGTCTATATATCATATTGTTTTAAGAAAACAGATAGGAATAATAGAAAAAAACATTAGAATCGGTCCTCAAAAATGAAAAATTTTATTAAAGGAAACACATTCTTATTGTGAAGTTGCAATTTCAGAACAAAGTTCTGTGAATTATTAAACAATTTTTATTAATCAATTAGAAAACACATACAGAAAAAATCAAATTAACGAAAAAATATTTAAATGCCACCGGAACTCGAACCACGGACCTCACATTCTAATTCCCGGATAGAATGTGAGGTCCGTGTTTCGAGTCCCGGTGGCATTTAAATATTTTTTCGTTAATTTGATTTTTTCTAATTGATTAATAAAAACTGTTGAATAAATTTGAACTGTAACTGGTTGCGGATATTTTATACGAACCGTATATTTTTCCGAGAAACGATTCTCGACGTTTCGTTGAATTCTTATTCAACGTCATCAAGAGGACGACCTTTACCCGCAGTAGAGGGCGGACTAATTACTGCTTTCGAGGGCGAAAATTATACGCATTTTGTTGTTGAGTGTTCACTTCTTCTACAATAGAAGTCTCCAGTGTGCAATATGTACTAGTTACGTCGGCGGACTTTACTGCGACGTCTCCCAAGGGTTGAATCAATGTCGTAAGAACCGGGCGCCAAATA
The DNA here is from genome assembly GCA_016648135.1 of Agrypnia vestita. Classification (NCBI taxonomy): domain Eukaryota; kingdom Metazoa; phylum Arthropoda; class Insecta; order Trichoptera; family Phryganeidae; genus Agrypnia; species Agrypnia vestita. The sequence continues at coordinate 24,098 of JADDOH010002297.1, forward strand.
CTTGATAGTTTGTAACTGTCATCTCTATTGAAATTGGGATGTTTGTATATTTCATGGACTCCCTCACTAATCTGGGTATAAGGTGCGGTTCTGTTGATAAGATTTTTGTCTTGTCAAATCTGATGAAGTGACAGAGATTCCCTTTGGATGCGTGTTCGCAGATTGCCGATATATTGGAGTTGTTGTTTTTAATTGCTCCAATATGTTCCTTCAATTGTGTAGCGATTTTGCGTTTGGTTTGTCCTATGTAGAACGCTCCACAATCGCATGGCACTCTGTATACACCTGGAGACTCGAACGGTGTGTTATCTTTCACACTACCTAACATACGTGAGATCGAACTATGGGAGCTGAAAACTGTTTTTATATTTAATTTCAACAACACCCCACATTTCAACCACACTTTGTCAGTAAGATCTCTGATGTAAGGTAAGTATGCTTTATTTCTTGGGACATCGCATATGCTAGATCGTTTTCTTGATGTCCGTACGTTCGGAGAGTATCCATTAGCTATGAGTGCATCCTGCACTGTTTTTCTTTCCGAGGCAATGTTTTTTTTTGTCGCAAATTCTGTTATTAATGCCCGTGTTATTAATGCTGTGGGGACCAACCTCAGTTGCGTTGGATGGTGATGTGAGGTTTTGCATAGGTCCCTGTACATGTGTGTCGGTTTTCTGTATACAGTGTGTCCCAGACTGCCATTCTCTCTTCGTTGCACTTGAACGTCTGAGAATGCTAATTTTTCATCCTCTTCAACCTCCATGGTGAATTTGATATGTGGATGTTGGCCATTTAAATCTGATAAAAAGTTATTGAGCGCTTCATGTCCGTGTGGGTAAATACAAAACGTGTCATCCACATATCTTAGCCAGATTGACGGTGGGTGAATGGCAGTTCTTAGTGTTTTTCTTCGAAGTGTTCCATGAATAATTTGGCGACTACTGGAGCTATTTGTGATCCCATTGCTACTCCTTCTTTTTGAATATAGTAGTCCCCTCTCCACAGGAAATAATTTTGTGTCAGGCAGTGTTGTAGAGGCTCGATATATCGTTTAGAGTTAAATTTATAAATAATTTATAAATAAATAAATAGAGATAAATTTTGACAGTTGTAAAAAAGTAAAATGGCGACATTCAAATTCAAACATTTTAAATTTATTTAAAAGTTATATTATAGATATGGGATTTCTTAAATTCATACTTTTTACGGGTATCTTCTCTTTATTAACACTTTGGCAAAGTTTACCTGGCATTTTAGTACATATTTGTATAAACTACCGTGAGCACAATCTCACGACTATCGTGGTTGATGTTCAACCAAGTCTGGCTTCGAAATATAATCAGCTTAACTGACTATACGATTTAATTAATTCAAATTCTCGAGTATGAGGTGTAATTTTTTGAATATTTTTATATCAATAATAGTAAAATTCTCTTTGTAAGCATGTAAAATTTAATTAAAAAATCGATATTTTAATGTTTTTTTGGATACTGCAATATTTTTATATTTTTGAAAACGTTGTATTTAACAAGCTACCCAAAAATAATAATATATTTTCCCCCAAACTGTCTGTTTGAACTTTTTTATACAATTTATAAAAAAAAACGTATGGTCTTCATGTGGAAATATTTCGAGATAAAGTGTACCAAAGATAACTCTATTGCTAGAAAGTTTAAATAGTGCTTCGGGATTATATTTTATTTGTGAAAATCACAAAGTATTTTGCTGACTTTTTTAAAACAAATGCTTTAAGAGCTTTAAAAATTGGTTGAATGCATGTTTAGCTGTAATTTTGGCAACAAGATACGATAACTTTACACTAAATTGACTTTCCAAATTGCAAAAACGTGAATCATGTACTATGGCGTCTTAATGTAAAAAAAATTAAGTATTTATTGGATAGTTTCGATATGAACCAGAATATATCAAATTAGAAATACCACTAAAGTCCCGTAACTTTTTAATTAAAGTACGTTTGATGTTCAAAAAATGCATTTGCTTATATGTATCTAATATTTTTAACCAATTTAAAAAAAAAACAGCAAAAAGCTATTATTCTTTAATTTTTAAAGTAGGTAAGTAAGAACAAATTGTTCCTCGATGATTTCCATCCATTAAAAATGAAGACAATATATTGTGATTTCAATAACAACTAAACACCATAAAAGGCTCCTCTTGTGTGTGATTATTTATTAAAGATAATGAAGAACTATGACATAATAATTTAAGATAATACAGACTTACCATGACATTGAGGAGCCGATGTCCAGGATCCGTTAACGCAAAACGCAAACATATCACCATACATTGTAGTTTGATCATAGCATCTATATATAAGTACCGCAATATTGGAAACTTTGTCTCCAGGTTGTGGAGCCCAATGCTCTTCCCCACCGACTGTCCACTGTCCTTCTGATATTTTTGGAGGCACCACACATGTTTCCTTTAGGTAGTTGCTATAGAAATAACGAAATGATAAAAATTTGGAAATTATAACTCCTAAAAATAAACTAATTATTTCATCAAAATCTATATCTATTCTTCTCATTCCTTGCCAGGTTGTCATTATCTTCTCTACTTTAATCCATGCGTTGCATAACAATAATGCAAAACAGCATGGTTATTATCAAAGTAACTATTCACTGTCCAACAGTGTAAAACTATTTTACAAATATTTAATCAAAATGTAAACAAATGCAATAGACGTGGTGCCTATATAAATCAAAAGCAAACAATTTTATTACAAAAACACTCGGAGAGGACGCATGCGTGGCACGCAGGTGCCCAATTAAGGAGGCGGCTGATTCAAGTAGTGGCCATTTAGGAGAAAGGCGATCCAGTGAGACATTAAAGAATAAACAATTCAATCTCATGTGGTAATTTATTAATATTTGAAACAATGTCATCTGGCGCCACAGTCTAGGGGGCGCCAAATGTAGGTAGGTACAGTGGTACACATAAAAATTACAAAATTTAAAATCATATCAGCTTGCATCAAGGTCTGTGCAGTTGTTTATTTTCGCCTGATTTTATTGTTTTTTATACAGTAAAACCCCTTTAATTCGTAACCTGATTATTCAAAATTCGTCACAATTCGATATTTTTATAACAAACAAGTCCCAAAATGTTAATTTCATAGTTAATTAAGCCTGATAACTCGAAAACCCTGTCGAAAACAATACATTAAAGCAATTATATAATAAACTGTAGATACATTACAAGCGTGAAATCTTGGCAACTCAAAAGTTAGGTAATTGCATTCGTTTTTGAGCGGACCTTCTTTGTGATCGGGCTCGACGCAACGCCGAAAAAATGCCCGGGGAAAAAGGAACAGAGTATCGTACACTATTGTAAGAATGAGTATGTTATTTTAGTCACCGTGACTTTAAATTACCTGATTTTTACGTGATTACTTGATTATGTGATTTGTTGTCCCTTTCAATGCAATATTTGCTACCTATGAAAGCCGGCTAGTATGAGAATATCGTGTTCTATACTAGTCGGCTTTCATATTTAGCAAATTATGCATTGAAAGAGACAACAAATCACGGCACACAAACGCTCTGCGTATAGACAGAAAAATCAGGTAATTTGAAGTCACGGTGACAAAAATAACATGCCCATTCTTACAATAGTGTACGATATTCTGTTCCTTTTTCCGCGTGGCGTCGCGTCTGATCACAACGAAGATCCGTTCGATAACGAATTCAAGTAAGGCAATTGCCTTACTTTTGAGTTGCCAAGATTTCACGCTTGTAAGGTATCTACAGTTTATTATATCATTGATCGCATCACTATTTTTTTTCCTTGAATTTCGAATTATCGAGATTCTACTGTATTTGTACCTAAATACCTATATAAATATGTTATTATAAAAATAAAATAACTGCAATTGCTGCCTGTTACCTGTAATTATAATTATCATCAGAGTACCAACCACATTGTAATGAAAATTTATTGATGATTGGTATAACATTATCATGTATTACCTGAACTCTGTTCCGATATTTTATGGAACTGTTCAATCATTCTAATGGTCAAAAATAATCTGTCACTGAGGCATGGTGGAAACGTTGCTTTGATATGCAATCTTATTAACATGTTATCGATTAGCGATGCAGATCAAAAAAAATCTTAGAAAGTGCTCTATGGTAATTGGTAAGATGATTCTAAAAAAAAATTGGTAAAAAACGCGAAAAATTAACTAGTATTGAAAGTTCTCCTGTCCATGTAAGACATAGTAGATTTAGCTAAATGTATATAATAATTTGGGAGTTACTGCATGGTGCAATATTTTAATTTAAAAAATATTTTTTAACTGTTCGAAGAATATTTTTTCTTCTTCTGTATGAAGGCTTGAACTTTGTGGTGACATTATTATTAAAATAAAACACAAATTACTTTGTTTTCACCACTATATTAGATTAACAAATCTACATGTTTCGAGAACAATGTTCTCTTCATCAGGATTATTGTGTACTAATCTTAAAAGTTGAAACAAGCAAATATGTTACGGTGAAGGAGCGGTTGAGGGGGTTGGTGAGGGGAGGGGGGGGTTCGAGGTGTTGATTATTATGGGTCATTTGGAATGTTAAGTGGAAAAATATTCAAAATAGGATTATGCAAAAATTTCGTCTGTGTATTTATTATATTAGACTTAATATTAACATTTTTCCTAATTTCGAGTATTTCTAAATTATTTATTTGAGGTATCTTATAGTTGAAATGTAAAAATTTTAAGCCTGTGTTAATATCAAATGTATGGTCAAATTCTATTAGATGTTTTGCGAAATCAAATTCTATTTGATGTTTTGCGAAATCAGAATCAATATTTATTACTACTATAGTTTTGAGAGGAACTGCTTCTCTCAAAACTATAGTAGTATGTGTAATCTTTTTCTTCCTTGTACTGTCTCAGCTCATTGCCTAGGTAGGCTGTTGGGGTCGGCTCTTCTGGTTCTCATGCTGTATCTTCTTCGGTTCAGGGTATCGCTTTCATCCGGGCCGTTTCTCTGTTGTATTTTGGAGCATTGAGTCACCCAGGAGTTCCTTGGTCGTCCTCTGGATGAGTATTGATGAAGCTCCATAGAAATTGTCTGTTTCACCGTGTAGTCTGGTGGCCACCGCCTTACATGCCCATATCATCTCAACTGTCGCTCCTCCATCTTACTTTTTATGTCCGTGACACCCAGGCTACCACGAATGCGTGAACTTTTAATCCTATCTTTTAGTGTTACTCCTGCCGACCATCTAAGCATTCGCATTTCTGCTGTTTCAAGTTGCCTAGAGTAGGAGTTGTACAAAGTCCAGCATTCGGAGCCATACATTATTACGGATCTAATAATAGTCTGGTACATCTTTCCTTTAAGTTTTATAGGCATTTTCGGATCACACTAGATTCCTACGGATCTAAATTTTATTCATCCCACACCTATTACATGGTCAACATCTGCTGCACATCCTCCGTCTCTGTGAATGAGTGAGTCCAGATACTTAAATGCGTCACAGTTGGCTAATGATTTGCCAACCCGCTTGATTTGAAGAAGTTACAGCATCTGTGTCTTCAAATGGCAGATACAGATATTCCGTCTTTATATTAACTCGTGGCGTCTGCTTGCTTGCCGTCAACAAAAACTTTGGATCGATTTTTGACCCTTTTCCCGTGATCCAATCGAGCTGAAACTTGGCAAGCAGACTCGTGGCGACGATCAAGAAGATCCATCAAATTTTCGTTAAAAAATTAATAATTATAGTATAATTTCGGATTTTTAGAAATTTATTGTTTTTTTTCAAATTGGAATCATTAGAAAAGTTTGATTAGCAACGGCGCTGCGGCCCGATAACGTCGCGGAATATTTTATAAATTTGAATTACTCCGTCGGTATAATAGGTACATCACTACGAATTTCGAAAATTTACAAAACAATTGTTTCATAGATGACAGCAAAATTGGGTTTTTTGGGAAAAAATCAAATAATAATTTATTTCTTTTAGATTTCTGCTTAGTTTTGTAGAATTTTACATTATTCAAATCTGATTCTGACTAAATCATTTGACGCTGGAAATTCTTAAGGTACGATATTGATGATAATTATATCATTTACTAGATTAAAATCAAAAATAAATTTTGAATACTCTCTATGTAACACCAAACTAGAAAATGTTGACTGTATTCGAGACTTAGGGGTATTATTCGACTCGAAACTTACTTTTACTAATCATATTAATGCGATAACTTGTAAGTCCCTAAAATTGCTGGGATTTATTTTAAGGACATCACGCCCATTTCAATCAATTGAAAGTATTAAAATGTTATACATGTCTCTTGTCCGGAGCCAATTAGAATATTGCTCATCAGTTTGGTCTCCATATTATAATGGGCATATAGACCGTATTGAGCGTGTCCAACGCAAATTTCTCAAATACATTAACTACAAGTTAAGCATACCAAGACAAAACATAGAATACAATTACATATTGAAGAGACTAAATTTACTCACATTATATGATAGAAGAAAAATTTATGATATAGTTCTTCTTTACAAAATTGTAAACAATATGTTGGACAGCCCTGACCTTGTGGCATGTATCGATTATAATATCCCTTCCACACATAGAACGCGACAAATTGTCACATTCCATCGCAACAATTGCAATACCAATTATCAATCAAATTCTGTGATACACAGAATATTGGGAACTTGTAATGAATATGGTTGCACGATTGACATTTTCGTCGACAGTCTGGAGAAAGTAAAGTTTACACTTAAAGAGGCAATACTGCTTCGTTACTGACTTCAGCTGTTAATATGTAATGGTGGGTAATATATATTTTTCGTACACATTGCCGCTTTGTACTTTATATTTTTAATTTCTGTACTCATGTTTTGGTGCTATTCCGGTACTTTTAATAATTTGCTACTTGTAATTTATATTGTTTAATGTATGTTCTTTTAATTTTATGGTATATTTTTTTTCATGTAAAAGCCTATACGCATTGCTGCTCGTTACCTACTCTACATTTTTAATTTTTATACTCATGATTTGGTGCTATTCCTGAAACTTTTAATGTATGTGCTTTTTGAAATTTATTTTATACTCTTTATGTAAAAGCCTAATGGGCGTAAACAAATGAATAAATAAATAATTGAATCTATCAAAATCTTGACATCTCAAAACATCTGACATTTTAGAAATATATTAAATTTCTGTAAGTTTAGTGTTATGTTATATGTTTTAATTCGTCTTTAATTATTGTTATATTTTACAAAGAAAGGGAGTATAGTAAAAACTTGGTTTTTATGGGTTACTTTTTTCCTGCTAATTTTTAGACCATTATCCTCCAGGATCTTTCTCCATCTTTCCAGGCTATTCTGTAAGTCACAATGATTATCTGCTATCACTACTACATAATCTGTAAAAAGCATAATGTTTTTACTACATTTTATGAATTGTTAGATAATTCATGACTATTTTGAATAGCAACGGGCTGAGGACAGATCCTTGGTGCACCCCCACTTTAATTGGAAATATTGGAGATGTTCCTGAGTTGCATCTTACTTGTTTTTCTACGTTAGTACACATATCTTGTATGGAAACCACATATCCTTTTGGTATATCATGAGATCTCAATGCCGCCCATATCAGGCTTCGGCACCCATACCCTTACCCATACCCTGTTAAATGCATCATCTTGGATTTTTATGCACCTCAATATTTTTCGACTATGATTCTGACAGAATTGCATCTATTGTTCATTTCCCCGACACAAAGCCCCATTGGTCGCCATATATTTTTACCAGGGGCGTGCAGTGAGAACAAGAAGCATGACTTTTTCCTAAGCATATATTTTGAAAAGAAACCAAAATAAGAGATATATCTCGTAATACTCCTATCATAATAATTAACATATTATTCAGATTTCAATATTTCATAATATTCTGCTAGATAAATATTTAATTTGGATTTATTTCTTAAATAAAAGCCATGCTTCTTGTTCTCACTGCACGCCCCTGATTTTTACAATATTCCTAATTCGTTTGCTGATAATCCTCTCATATATTTTCATTGTGTGACATAGCTTTATCCTCTATAATGTCGCACTTCCTAGAGTCTCCTTTATTTTTGTAAAACGGAAGAAGAGGAAGGAAGAGTTCTCCAGTCAGTATTTTATTATAAAGATTGAACATTCATTTGTGTCCCACATTCCCGCACTCTTTCCATAAATCTGCTGGAATATTGTCTGTCCCCACTGCTTTCTTCATTCTCATTTATGAATGACTACTTTAACTTCTGTTGGAGTGATTTCTTCAACTGGCACATGAATTCAGTAACGTAGGATAATAATCTTTCAATCTTTCGCATATTTCGATTTCGTGTATGTTCAACCCACCATCAGTGTCTTCTATGTGTTTGGGTGTTCTAATAGATTTGGCCTTTTCTATTCTGTGTACTTTGTATATTCTTTGCACCCCATCAGGTGATTTTAAGTCACCATACAGCTCTTTCAATGCCTCATGTTGTGTAGAAGCAACTTGTTTCTTTGCTGTGCTTTTGACTTGTATGCACTACCTCGAGTTACTCTTTCTCGCTATCGCACTTACAGTTTGACCAGTTTCTGAAAGCAGTTTTCTTCTCTTTTAGACATTTTTGCACCTCATTTATCCACCACCATGATTCCTTCTTTATTTTCAGTTACCTTTAGAGACTCCCAAATGTTGTTTGGCTTCCTGTAAACATACCTGTTTAAATGATTTCCACATTTATAGTAGTGTTTGTAGTACAAAGTTTAAATAAAAGTTATATTTTAGCAAAATATATATTAAAGGTATACCTACATATCTTTCGAAAAGTCATCCACGCTCATTTAGTCGCATTATCATTCTAATTGTCATAAAGAAAATGTCTCTAAGGTGTGGTGGCAGTCAATCAATATTTTTCTGCGTGCAATATGATAGTTAGATAGATATAGTGATGGGTCCGCTCTGTACTCACTACTACAATGTAGTACTACACTACATTGAAGTGCACACTTCGCACATTTTGATGTGTAGTGCACACTACAAACTACAAACACCAAAGTTATTGAAAGCATAAACTTCAAATAGTACACTTCATTTCAAAGCGAACACTACAAAGTACATACACTTCAAAGTTATCGAAAGTATGAGAAACACATTTTAAATAGTGTATTTTTTACGTGAAATTTTTGGAAAGTTGATGTAGATATATGAAGAAATTTCTGGAATCTGTAACAACCCCCCCCCCCCCACGGTTTGAAAAATTTTGGGAGCTATGAAGAAATTTTTGGGAAGTTGATGTAGCTAAACGGAGAAATCTCTGGAATCGAACGAACAAATCAGTCTGGCGACCTTTTTTTTTTTTTTTTTAGGTCGCCAAATGTTACTTTGGAGAAAATATCGTCATTTATTTAAATATTTTTGTCGTTGACCTTTTTTTTTCTTTTTTTTAGCTCGCTAAATTTGTATTTGAGAAAAAAATACTTCATTTCATTACTTCACTTCATTAATACTACAATTACTTCATTACTTCACTTCATTTCGTAGTACTACAATTGTAGTGTACACTTTGTAGTCTTCAAACTGGTGAACGTGTGTGTGTTGTAGTCTTCATTTTGAAATGAAGTTTTTTCCTTCGCTAGATAGATAGCGATACAGTTATAAAAAAATTAAGAACCACATACTGTTTGGCAATGCGAAGACAAGAGGGCACTTCAGTATTCCACTCGCCATTAATACAGACACTGCTGGGCAGCTTCTCCGACGTGTATCCGGGCTTGCAACGGAAACTGGCCAATGTACCGCTCGGCTGGAGAGAGTCGCAACTTAACTGTCTGGTGGTCCCAAAACTGCACGATGCTTCCACCGTTTTTGTTTGTAATCTCGGACACATTGCTAGAATTTTTTTTTAATTGTACAAATATATTACCACTTTGATTACTATGTTTTAGTAATTACTCTATTTGGTTTTTTTTGTTATTGTTCTTTTCAACTTTGCTTTGACTTTAATATTTTATGTTATCACTATAATTGGTCTATCAACTATTTAATACACTGTGTCATCATTATAAATTGTAGTGTAGAGATTCTTAAAATAAAAATATATGTTCAGGCAATTTTTAATTTGCAATCAACCATTAGCAGTGGAGAGGTATTGGGAATAATTCGCTTATCTTTAAAGTATACACGGTGTACCAGAGCTGGCAGCAGAAACTTGGCCGTTAAATTCCTGCATATATTATGAGTCTAAAATGTTCAAGCAACCATGACCTAATATCAATAGTTATGGAGATAATCGACTTCATAGTTTGCATTTTTTTTTCAATATTTCTGCCTGAGCTTCAGCCAAGCGTTGGTCTATCGTTAAAGTAACTTATATGAAAAATCATAAAATTAATTCGTTTAAATACAAACGAAATTACATGATTTAAATGTTTAGGATAGAAATCGAAATACGTGGCCATGTCATAAGGGTTAAACCAGCAGTTATACATATGTATTTTACCGCCGTGTTGAGAAATAAATAGTAAGGAAGACACTTTACAGTAATTATCTTTCCTTCCTTTATATTTCTTAAAATGTGCATGAGTAATGCACGTCACCTTTTGACTATGTCCATTAAATTAATAAAGAAATCATGTGTTTTAAACCTTTTTCATATATTTTTTATGATTTCTGATTTAAGATTCGAGAAATTTAAAATTCAAAAAGTAATCGACTCGGTTCATACCGTGGAATGTACTCTGTTTGCCGCGCATTTTCGCGCACGATTCTAGACACTTTTTGTGATGGTTATATTCATGTAAAAATCAACAATAATCGCTAAGAAGTTGCAGTTTCTGGTTTCTCAATATACAGACTCCAATAATTATTAATATTTCAATAATTACTTATTCATTAATTATGAAAATAAGTAACGAAATTTACTGTGAGAAACGTACGCACATGTTTATCGAATAAAACTGTGGAAGCAATAACCCTACAGATATTGTATTTCAATATTTTCGTTCTAAATATATCAAAGAATATAAAAATACTAAATTTTAACACTTTTTTATTAAAAAAAAAACGGTTTTTTTAAACAGATAAATAACACAATTAATGCGCACTTCGAAGACGACATTTGGAATGAATTTTTGTCTAGTTTGCGCGGGAAATGAGGTTACTTGATAAACAGAACCCGTTCATTACATCAAAAACTTCATATAAAACCAATAATAAGCTTTGAAAACCCATAAATGCAGGTAAAATAGGCCGAATTCGCATACGTATCTAGGGCGCGCAGATCTGCGCTCCGGCACCCGACAGGTTAAAATCGTGTCGGTTCAGATGATTTCAAAATGTTCCTCTTCCTCTGTTTAAATTGTGTCTCAATTTCAACAACTATATCGTCTTTATTTTCAAAAATAAAAAATATGGACTTAGAAATAAAATGATCTGGGCAAGCCGGTAAATGTTTTCTTTATCTACCCGACGATAAATATCATAAACATCGAGCTTTCGAAGGAGATAATCGGCTAGCATCGGCTTCGTAGAGCGTCGTCTCTATCGCACGTTAGCGACAAAACGTCGAGTAATTGTGAGTGACAGAGACGACGCTCTACGAATAATTACATATTTCTAGTACGATATGTAATTTTTACTGCCGGGGGGGTACTTTACCTATGGTTTTAGGTTTTATGACTTATAACTGGAAGATGGAATATTCAAGTTAGTTTGGGTTTTGCTTTTTACCGGTACAGAAGTTTTTCGTTTCCAGTAAAAAAGTGAACATGTGTGATCTCTTTTTTTAAATATATTATTATTTTCGTAATATTACACAATATGCCGTACGAGTATAATAATTCGGAGTACGTAGATATGATTATGATTTTGTGGGAATGTCGTGGAAATGCTGAAGCAGCGGCTCGGGTATACTCAGAGCGTTTTCCATTTCGATCTCATCCATCAGCTCGAACAATTACGTGAGTTGTGCAACGTGCTCGTGATCGAGTGGTACGGCAGGTGCCATCTGTCTTAGTGCTGGATCAGTGCATGATCCAGTATATGAGGATCAAGTTTTAGACTTTTTTGCGAGCAATCCAGAAGCCACGCGTGAAGCAGCGCGCTAGGTACTTCGGTCTCGGCCATTCGACAAGCAGCATCCTTATCACTTTACATAAGTGCAACATTTATTAGAAACTGATTATACATTACGTATAAACTATTGTCAATGGCTTCTGTAATGCAAGCTGCAAATCATCAAGAATGTTCTTAGGTTTTCACGGCCACTCAGAATCTTCAATCTTTACTGGGGTATTATGCCGTGTTGTTACGACCTTTCGGGCCGACGTTTCAAAAAAACGAAAAGAGACACTAACACAGTTCACTAAGACAGTTCACGAAAAGAGACATTAAGACAGTTTTTGGTACCAACTTCAAAATTAAGGATATGTTGAGATCAGCGAAGGATCGAGATCGCTTAGAAACAGACGGTGTGTATAGACTCGATTGTCAAGACTGCGATAAAGTATACGTGGGGCAAACGGCGCGTACCATTTCCAAAAGGGTCAACGAGCACAAACGGGCATGCAAACTCGGTCATCCAGAAAAATCAGCAGTGGCTGAGCATTTTCTGGATACCGGCCATCATTTTGCATTCGAACCGAAAATCCTTGGAAAGCCTAAGAGTCACCATGCGCGTCTTATCAAGGAAGCACTAGAAATCTACAAGCATCCGATAGGTAAACATTAATAGAGATGATGGTCTCAAATTAAAAACATCTTGGTATCCGGCGCTTCAAAGTCATTCTCGTCGCAGACTCCGCAGAGATAGTGATCAGACAACAGATGAATCATACATACAACACAATACAACACATCATGACTTCGGCACGGTTTTGCAAGCCGATACTTAACCACAACACCAACATTCAAGACAACACATCAGCCCTGATGATGGACCCTGCAATGGGATCCGAAACGTCGGCCCGAAAGGTCGTAACAACACGGCATAATACCCCAGTAAACACAAACTTGAAGATGCAAATCATCAGTTTGTAAGAAAAGTTTTTTGGACTGATGAATGCACTTTTTCGAGATTTAGCCTCTTCAACTCGCGAAATAGTCATTATTGGTCCCAGATTAATGTTCGTGCTCTAAGCTCCTCATCTTTTCAGCATAGATGGTCGGTGAACGTATGGGCTGGTAACTTAGATGATAAAATAATTGGCCCATTTTTTCTCCCATCCAGAATGAGTAGTGCTAATTATTTAGAATTCTTACAGAACGATTTACAATCGATGTTGGAAGATATTCCACTAAGTACTATTCGGGGAATGTGGTTTCAGCATTATGGAGCACCATGCCATTCCACGGTGGAGGTCCGTCGGGTGTTAACAGCTGAATATGGCTCGAATTGGATAGGAAGATATGACGCTTTTCCCTGGCCTCCTAGGTTGCTCGACCTTCACCGCTAGACTTTTTTCTTTGGGGACACGTAAAAAATCTCGTTTATAAAGTACCTTCGGCAAACGAGGAAGAGATGCGAGGTCACAAAATTGAAGCATTCAATAAGGTGTCCAGCGAGAGTGAACTAACATTACCAAGCGTTCATCAATCCTGCGTTAGACGAGCCGAATTGTGTCTCAGAGTTGGTGGTCAAAATTTTGAACACATTATAGTAGGTGTGTGGTGAGATTTTTAAAAGTTTTGACGTACAATTCAAAAGTTGATAGTTTATTAAATTGATAGTGTCAAGTCTTGTTTGAACTGTTTGAAGACTTGTTTGGGTGGCCAGTAACCTTAACCAGACATATCAGGGTAAGCATAAACAAAATTTACCAATATTTTATGTTATAGCCGGCCCTACATCTGGGTGCCTATCATGCCATCTAATGCCTACACGAGTATACCTGTAATAATAAGCAATTGATAATGTGCCTACAGCGTGTGTACGAAACATAATTTTTTAATTGAATGTATTTAAGACATGAATTAAATGATTGATTTATTTTTCGAAGTCGCAAGCCATAAATACATAAATATTTACTGAATAGAATATGCAGTACTGTAATAAAATATGTATTTTATTTAACGCATCTTAGTAACTGACAGATAGTTACGATTTTATCAAAAGGAGGTACGCATTTTTTATGTACGCATACATGAATTAGGTGCCTATTTCAAATGTGCTTTGAAGATATTAACTATAGACGTAATCTGTAGACTGATAAGCGAAACAATTCCACAAATTTCATATGATTCTCTTAAAAGCCTAACGAAGAAAAACGTATTTCTTTTACATTTATTTTTACAAATTTTATTGTATCCAATCTAAATTTAAATTAATATTTGAGAGAAAAATTAATATTTTATAATACGTATCACATTTTCAAAAAAATGTTCGTGATACATGAAGACAATGTCTTTACATAAGTTGTTATACGGAGCTCGACGCCCGTTTGTATATAAGGAATTAGTGAATTTTTAGGGAAGTAAAACACTATTATAATAAAGAATGAAATTAACACGATTTTTATGAGCAATGAATAGTACATTTTGACAATTTGCGTAACATTTATATGATTATGAATATTTTTTGCGTGTGGTTTTGTTTATATTTTCTAGGTCAAGATCAGTATGTGTCATTGAACCCTGCAAATATTATATATTTGAATAAATTACATAATATTTAACCCTTATAATACGATGTTGGAATTTTTTTTAGTTGATAACTCAGCAATCAGTGACATTAGGTCATGGTTACTTGAACATTTTAGACTCATAACATAAGCAGGAATCTACCGGCCAAGTTTCTGTTGCTAGCTCTGGTACACCCTATAATTAATTACATTGTTAACACGGAAAATGATTAATTAATCTTATTTAAAATGTTGATTTTTAAATTTTGCGAAGATATTTTCCTAAATTTTCTTAAAAAGAAATCCTTTGTTTTATCTCAATTTATTTTCATGCACTTAATGTGGGGTTGAAATTTACATCTTTACGTATATTATAAAAATACTGCATACACAAATGCGTTGAATTTATTAATGAATATTTAAGAAATTAATCACCAGCACAACTGAGAGTAGTTGTCCACCTTCCGTTCAAACATGTAGCGAGGTAACCCTCTGATGGAGAATATCCTTCATCGCACCCCACAAACATGGCTGACCCTGCAGGAACAGTGTCTCCGGGTCCAGCTTCTTCATTGCTAACAACAGAGAGCCTTCCGTGGGGGGGGCTTTCCGGGATGACACAACCACCTATCGAGTCACGTGGATCATCGGCTTCAGTATTAGAGCTGTGGTAATACATTTTATCATTCAATATTTTTAAATATTAGGACTTTTTTTATTCCTTAGAAACATAATTGTTATAACAGAAATTTATAACAGAATAACATAAATCATTTTTTGTCATAATTTTTACCTTAACAATCTTCTGATGGATCCTCTATCGCAATACTTTTCATCTTCTCCATTTTGACAATCAGGAAATCCATCACAGAGCTGCATTTCATCCAAACATGTTTTTTCAGAGCAACGTAATCTGGAATAGAAGATCATTAAATCTGGAATACATATAGATCATTGTGATATAAATATTTTATATCCTACCAAATATTCAGGGTATCATTTTATAAAACTTGTCTCATAAAAATATCTTCTTGGGAGAATCCCTCATTAGAAAAAACTGAATGAAAAAGTAGTCATCAAATGGCCATCACTTAATCTTGGAGTAGTACTGATAAACTGAAAATTATTCCTAACAAAGAAATTACTTTTCCAGAACAGATTAATGAGTAAAATCCGATGGGTGCATCCTGGAACATTTTTTTACTTCTTTTGCTCCTGGCCACAACTTTACTGTAATTTGTACTATCATTATATAACCTAATAGTCTAGGAGCTGACCGTCATCAACCCTACGTCATCGAGTACCAGCATGGGACTTGTATAGGGTGGTGCCCTGTAGGATGGGTATCAAAAAAAACAGGATTGCCTGGGATCATCCTGGAGCGTTTTGTGTAATCGATAAATAATGACACCTATTTTTGGGTAAAAATTACGTCATCGAGTACCAAAATGAGACCCGGTACATTCGATGCCCTGCATCGAGTACGACAAGAAAAAACAGGGTTGCCACCTTCTACCCTGGCATTTTCTAGAATCGGGCAGATTTTAGGCAGGTGAAAAATAGGCAAAATTACGTCATCGAGTACGAGTATGAAATTAACACCATTCGATAGTCCTAATAATCCATGACATAAAAATATATGGTTGCCTGCCCTCAGCTTGGAGCATTTCCTCGTCGGCCAAGTTTTATATCGGTTGTAGTTTTACACAACGATTTCTTGAACCTGCTGGCGGAAACAGTTGGAGGACTGCTGCGAAGCGAGGTTGCAATTAAATTGGGCTGACGTGGAGAGCGAAGTCCAAGATAGGAAGAGTTGGAACCTCGTATACGGTGCAGGGACCACGTCCCAATAGGATAAGGGTAGATGTAGATGTAGGTATTGAAGGTTACGAACCTTACCTCACTGATAATATACAGTAACAGCACAAATTGGCTACATAATTATAAGGGTAACTAAGCAATCGCCGATTGCTTACTACTAGGCCCTGCGAGCGGCTATCTAAGCCGCTGCGCGGCCGTTGGTAGCCGCTGCGCGGCCATTGCTATTTACTCGCTGTTTGACAACATGGTCGACTATAGTAGCTGCTTCGCGGCTGGCAGTGACCGCTACGCGGCCATTGGTGTCTACAATCGGCTGACGCCAATGGCAGATGCCAATGGCGGCTATGGTGGCCACTGCACGGTGTCTGCTTGCTGCAAGGCCATGCTGTCGGTTATGGTAGTCGCTTCGCGACAATTGATAGCTACTGCGCAAGTAGGTCTGATATGTCTTAATGCCAGCTATCTATATATAATAATTTCGTTGTCCTCGGTCCGCAACGTCTGTAACTTGTTGGAATTACAACTTAAGTTATTTAGAGTGTGACACGCAACCAGCCCGTGGGCCAGATCACGCGCAAGGGTCGTTGTTAATTTATTACACCTGTAATTTTTTATGGGTGTACGGTTAGTTTAGATATAATTAAGACAAAGTATTTATTCAGTATTTCTACCCAAAACCAGCCATAACCCAGCTGTCACTGCTGTCGGTTTGGCCGTTCGTCGACATGTTGGAGCGATGACAGCTATTTACGTTTTATCTTTTAACTATTTATCGCTTTGGCTGGTTGACCATAACCAAAAAAATATATGGGGAAATTTACAAACAATTTTGAAACACAAATATGTATATTAAAAATTAATAGACGTGCATAAATATTAAGTACATTATTTTTACTAATATGTCAGACTGTTTATTGAGACGCAGTCAATGTAATGACATATATGTAAATCCTCCGGGGGAGGTGCGTTTAATTTAATAATTAAAAAACTGTAATATATGTAGTAGAAATAAGCGGCCGAAACGCGCCATTTGTATGCAAACTGTAACTTGTTTTAATTGGCTTCGAGGCCGGGGCCTCCTGGTCCCGGCCGAGGGTATAAATATCGCATTCAAGGCGGACCGACCCTCAGTCTGGTTTAAAACGCCGTGGCAAACCCTTCACGTGTGTTTCATTTACTCACCCGACTACCTCCTACGATTTTGCTGCCTGCTGACATCGCTCGCTCTCAAGCTCGAGCCGAACTACGTCATCAAGATCTGCTGTTGCTGACTGCTAACGCCGAGCGCTCTCGCTTCACGCCCGGTACTTGCTATCGGCGGCGATCGCCTTGCGGTGTGCTGATACGGAGCGGACATTCACGCTCGGTACCTACTGCTTCTGCGGTGTGCTGACTCTGAGCGGACGTTCACGCTCGGTACCTACCGCTCCTGCGGAGTGCTGATTGCTGGCGCGGATTTTGCCAAGCTAAGTATTTCTTCGCAGTTCAACCGTCCTTTTTAAGATGATTATTCTTGACGACCTCGTCGAGTTTAGACATTTTGCTCGAAGCAAATTCTTTTGCTGTCGCCTCTGGTGCACATTCCCGTGTACTAATATCGCTCTTTTTCCAGCTGCTCACACGGTGCGCCCGTGCTGTGTGAGACATCCCGAAGGCTTCTGAAGCGGAATCAGCGGACCGCACCTTTGTTGCCTGTTCTGTGCGGAACAAGCTGGTCCTGTCGAGACGGATTGCTGGTCTTCGCTTCGCATCACCAGAGCCAACCAGGATGTCGCACGCTGGGGATGAGCCGCAGTACATGGAGGACGACGCCCAGTACCAGGAGAGCGGCAGCCAGCGACGGGGGGAGTCAGTGGCATCGGAGCGATCTCGATCCGAGTCTCGCCGAAGCCGCGCATCTAGCCGGTCATCCAGCCGGTCATCACGCTCCACCGAAGACACCGTTCGGAGACTTCGGGAGGAGCTTCGCCGCGAGCGCCGGCGCATGGATGAACAGCGCCGGGACTACTCGCGCATGGTCCGCGCGATGGCTGCCAGTCAGAGGACGCAGCCAACACTTCTGGAGGGTGGCCCTGAAAGGGGCCTTTCTCACAACGGTCCGAGGCAAGGACCTTCCGCGGCCGCAACCGAGATGGCACCACCGGCGGCGGCAGCCGACAGTGCCCCGAGGGAGGGGGTACTACCAGTGGCGGCGGAGGCAGCCAGTGGCGCCTCGGAAGGAGTGAGACCCTCTTTTAAAGGTATTAATTATAATATTATGGCTGATAGCGCCCTCCCAGGGGAGGCGCAGGCCTCAGTGAGGGTGGCAGTGGTCCACCACCCACAGGGTGGGGCACCCACCCACCCACAGGGTGGGGCACCCACAGGGTGGGGCGCCCACCCACCCACAGGTGGGGGCGCCCACCCACCCACGGGGGGGGCGCCCACCCACCCACCGGCCAGCCTGGAGTGGCCAATGCTGGCGTAGCTTGGCCCAACGTCGGCCAACCTGGAGCGGCCAATGCTGGCGTAGCTTGGCCCAACGTCGGTCAACCTGGAGCGGCCAATGCTGGCGTAGCTTGGCCCAACGCCGGCCAGCCCATCATCACCAACGCCAGCCAACCTACTGCAGCCAATGGAAGCCAGCATGCTGCTTCATCGTGGGCCAATGCAGGCCAACCCTCTACGGCCAATGGAGGCCAACCTGCCGCTGCTGTAGCTGGACCATCGTGGGCCAATGGAGGCCAACCTGCTGCTGTAGCGGGACCATCGTGGGCCAATGGAGGCCAGCATGCTGCTGTTGCCGGATCAGCATGGTCCAATGGAAGCCAACCTGCTGCTGCTACCGGACCAACCTGGGCCAATGCAGGCCAAAACGCAGCAGCCATCACCAGTACCAGCCAAGGCGTGGAAGGCATCGTCGGAAGCACGTTTCCAACCACCAATCCAGCTGCACAGATGGGAGGGCAAGGAGGCCCATGGAATAATACCA
>JADDOH010002298.1:0-63037 GCA_016648135.1 Agrypnia vestita
TTAATTTTTACATTTGTAAGGCATATAATATTTCGTTATATGAAATGTTTCGATTAGACCGGGTTTATTTTAGTTATTGAAAGAATATTTAGTTTATTTTAATAATTTTTTTGTTTATGTTTAATAGTAAGAGTCCGTTAAAATTATAGCGAATAAATTCCGGGATTAAAAATACGTCTAGTGAAAAATATATAGCTGATCTCGCGGGGTATCATGTTCAGCCCATAATAATCTAGATTTTCATTTCGTTTAAAATTATATAGAGTAATTCCGTGAGAATCGGGGTTTATTTACAATTTCACAGATGCATAAATTCCATTATTCTAGAAAATTATATAAAATAATCTCGTGAGAATCGGGGTTTATTTACAATTTCACAGATGTATAAATTCCATTATTCTAGAAAATTATATAAAATAATCTCGTGAGAATCGGGGTTTATTTACAATTTCACAGATGTATAAATTCCATTATTCTAGAAAATTATATAAAATAATCTCGTGAGAATCGGGACTTATTTACAATTTTACAGATGTATGAAATTTCATTATTCTAAAAAATTATGTAAAATAATCTCGTGGGGGTCGGGGTTTATTTACGGTTTTACAGAAGTACAAGTTTCACTATTTTATAAAGTATATAAAATTGCTTCCGTTCGGCCCGGGTTATCTTATATTATATAGGAAAACATAGGTCCCGCGCTATTAAAACATATAAAAACGTTTCATGTGGCCGGGATTATTACGCGCGTTGGGGAAAGTCTATAAGGTAAAAATATGTTTAATTTGATTCGGTTTATTTTATATTTTATGAAAGATATTTGCCTCGCGGACTTAAACTATGAAAAAATGTTTCAATTAGTTCTGGTTATACTTTAGGAGTGATGTAAACTTCGCGGTTGTATAATTTGGGTTACTTTGTATTATACGAAAACGTAAATCTCGCGTATAAAAACGCGTATAAAAAAAGAACGTATATCATGTATTCAAACATATAAAAACTTCTAGTACATTGTTTCGATAGACCGGGGTTGTATTATACTTATAAAGATGTTGTAGGGCCTCGTTATATTGAAGATATATATAAACCGCCTGGGGCCGGGTCTTCTTATTTATAAACTATATAAGATTTCGTTACATTTAGTTATATAAAATGCTATCGTTCGGGAATTCGCGTTTCATTTTAAGCATATATAAATATAGGGTCCCGTTTTTAAACAATGTTAGTGTTTCGTTTAGAATTCGCGCCTTCATTTAATAAATATGAAACATGTAGATTTCAATTAGAACTATTTTAAAATGTTTCGTTTAGAAATTCGCGTCTTGTATTATAAATGTGAAAATTATAGTATTCGTTTTGAGCTAAAACGTGTGAACATAGAAACACTACAGTTTTGACCGCTATTTTGTTTACTATGCCTAGGACATTCTTGCGGTGTATTAGACTTGATGGTAAAATTTAAACTCTTACTCTGTTTAAAATATACGTAGTGTCTCCGCCTAGATTGGCTTCACGATATACTTTATGAAATTTGTAAGTTCCGCTGTCCTAAAATTATATAAAATTACCTTCGTTTAGATCGGGTTATATCATATTCCTCGTGGAACGCGTAAACCTCGTTGTCCTGAAACTAAATAAGGATGTTTCATCTAGACCGGGTTCATTTTACATTTTAGGAAGAATATAAATCCCGCGTCTTTCACTACATAAAATGGATTTGGTAAGATTGGGGTTGTTTATACTTGTAGAAATTACAGAATCCCGTTATTTTTAAACTATATTAAAATTTGCCGGAGAGTAGATATCAAATATTCGAGATGATAATAAATTTATATTAAGAATAATATTAAGAATAAAACTAAATCGGCGGACCCTAAAAGTAATATGTATTGACCTTATAAAGATGTAGACTAGTGGGGTTTTATTATAGAAGCAATCAATTCTTTAACAACAACAAGTGGACAAGTGGTTGCTTCATGGGTTTGTTAAAACTTATAAATGGATGGAATCCTAGATTCAAAGCTTAATCCCGGTATTTCGGATAAATATAAGAATATGTAACATCGGAAAATAACGGGTAACGGGTTTTATGAAAAATATCGGTGCGTATAATCATTAGAGTATGATCATTAGAATTAGAGTCTAGTCTCGATGACCCGGGTAAGTACGGATGCGTAAGGACTATGTTACAGTATTATTAAGATATATGAATACTTACAATTGTCGAGCTAGAGTCTAATTCCGGTATCTCGAGGAATATAAATTTAAAGAAAAGAAAATAATGTCTAGTTTCGGTTTGATTAAGGTATATACACCGTATAGTTGCAGAGGCTGGATACTAAGCCCCAGCTACGGAAACTTATAAGCGCGTAATGGCAGGATCAAAGGTTAGGTCGCGAACTATAGTTAATTAGGGGCCTGTGAATCGTATGCGCGTGCAAGGCAAGTGTCCGCAATCCTTAGGTATAAAGTGAGGTACATGAAGTGAAATTACGATGCACTGGACTGGATATAACCGGCGGCAGATGGGTAAGTCATGTCATCCTCTTTCCGTTTTGAGATTATAACGATATATAAAGGTGGCGCACGATTAAGAAGAATGGTCTCGGGTTCGACACCCCAGACAGAGACGGAAGAAGCGCCGACAGTGAAAGCTAACCCCTGTACCGTAAACTTTACATATGTTTTTCCACAGGTGTTGTTTGCATGTTGAATCCGTACTGACCATAATAGGGGCGAGTTAATTTGCCAAATTAACCCTCTCTGCATGTGTGTGATCTTCCAGGGATCGCGCGGCCCGTGTGCTCGACGCCGAACTTGTTTATTCATTTCTATTTATTTATTTAATTGATTGCTTGATTGATTGAATGGTTCATTAATCAATTAGGTATTTATTTGTCTATTCATATGCCGCGTCCCTGTTATATATAGTCGGGAGGCGTTTCGATAGCATCATCCTCATCATCACCATCATTAGCAGTGTCCCAGTTGTATATCGTCAGGAGACGTTTCAATAGTATCATCATCATCTTCATTAGCGGTGTTCCAGTCATATATAGTCAGGAGGCGTTCCGATAGTATCATCACCATCATTAGCAGTGTCCCAGTTGTATATCGTCAGGAGACGTTTCAATAGTATCATCATCATCATCTTCATTAGCGGTGTTCCAGTCACATATAGTCAGGAGGCGTTCTGATAGTATCATCATCATCACTAGCGGTGTTCCAGATATATATCGTCGGGAGGCGTTGCGATAGTATCATCATCATCATCGTCATCACTAGCGGTGGTTCAGCTTTATATCGTCAGGAGGCGTTTCGATAGTATCATCAACATCATCATCATTAGCAGTGTCCCAGTTATATATTGTCAGGAGACGTTTCAATAGCATCATCATCATCACCATCATTAGCAGCGTCCCAGTTGTATATAGTCAGGAGGCGTTTCGATAGTATCTTCATCAACATCATCATTAGCAGTGTCCCAGTTATATATAGTCAGGAGGCGTTTCGATAGTATCATCATCAACATCATCATTAGCGGTGTCCCAGTTATATATCGTCAGGAGACGTTTCGGTAGTATCATCAACATCATCATCATAGCAGTGTCCCAGTTATATATCGTCAGGAGGTGTTTCAATAGTATCATCATCATCATCATCATCATTAGCAGTGTCCCAGTTATATATAGTCAGGGGGCGTTTCGATAGCATCATCATCATCATCATCATCATTAGCGGTGTTTCAGCTATATATCGTCAGGAGTCGTTACGATAGTATCATCATCATCATTAGCGGTGTTTCGGCTATATATAGTCAGGAGACGTTACGATAGTATCATCATCATCATCACCATCACTAGCGGTGGTTCAGCTATATATCGTCAGGAGGCGTTTCGATAGTATCATCAACATCATCATCATTAGCAGTGTCCCAGTTATATATCGTCAGGAGACGTTTCAATAGTATCATCATCATCATCATCATTAGCGGTGTCCCAGTCATATATAGTCAGGAGGCGTTCCGATAGTATCATCATCATCATTAGCGGTGTCTCAGATATATATCGTCAGGAAACGTTACGATAGTATCATCATCATCATCACTAGCGGCGGTTCAGCTAAATATCATCAGGTGACGTTTCGATAGTGACAACATCATCTTCATCAGTGATGGCAGGGTTCCAGTTACACATCAGTCGGAGATAATTAGGCAGATCCCATCATCATCGATGGCAGGATTCTAGCTGTACACCATTTGGAGAAAATACACCGACATCCCTGGCCAGGGGCTAGGCATATCCCTACTGTCCAGATCCACCTTTCCATCTACTAATACGAGGGGTCATGGCCTCGTGAAACCACATGGCAACCAACCATTACAAGTATTTATTTATGTATTGTATATGTATGTATATGTATGTATATTATATTTTATTAGTATGTATCTATTCGTACGTAGTGTATGAGGGGCTCTTCACGGGTGGCACAACACCCGTGCGGATGTCTTCCCTCGTCTGGAATGGATTGAACGTATTGATGCATACCAGATTATAATAAGTACTACCTGGGAGGGTGATTGCAGTCACTGTAGTGTCGCGAATGGCCAATGGGCTGCAGTTGCTCACAGGCGAGGGTTGGGGAGCCTAGGAAACTCCCCCTCCCCACTCGCATATTTTTGACTTGACAGGTGGCCCGGGACCATCTTTACAGTAGCTTCAGTATATATACCGTAGTTTAACTTAGTTTAACCTGGAGGAGTTGGGGGCAAACTGGCTCTGAGCCCGGACGCCAGACACTGACGCGAGGGATGGTGCGGTACTTTGCACAGAAGAGGCCCAACATGAAAAGGCGCATCCAGGCTCAGGTCAACGTATCCGGAACTCGTGTCGGGAGAAGGAAGATGGGATC
Organism: Agrypnia vestita; assembly: GCA_016648135.1. Classification (NCBI taxonomy): domain Eukaryota; kingdom Metazoa; phylum Arthropoda; class Insecta; order Trichoptera; family Phryganeidae; genus Agrypnia; species Agrypnia vestita. The sequence continues at coordinate 4,912 of JADDOH010002298.1, forward strand.
AGTCACCGATGAGCCTTTGGGTATGGAGGGGCCGAATTTAAAGCAAACACATTTTTCGCGTACACATACATTTACACATACCTCTACACCCCTTTATCCACTAGAACCCAACGTACCACTAGAATGAGACATAGGGCCAGATACAGGTGACGGAACTTAGGCCGGCTAGTAAATAAACGTAACAATGTAATTGATCTAAAAATAATGCAGAGTAAATATAAAAGATCGTAAGGAATAAGCACAGCGAGATAACGGCGGAAGATAAAATTATTAATCAGCGAGGGCGTCGAAGACGGAATCATCCATAGGAGCGGCTACGAAGGACTCGAGGGCTTTCAGGGGATCTATGTACTCTATATGTGCATGCGCATGTGATAACGGCACGTTACTAACCTTTCCAGTGGATGGCGGTCGATCCCATACAGGTAAGACAATGGGGGATCGAGCGGAGAGGGCGTGGGAGCAGAGGATCGCGCACTCTGGAAGCGCAGCTACACCAGATGCAGTGGTTTCAGTCCGTAGGAATGATAGGTAAATAATATAGGGCCACGGAACATAGTATGTTTAGCAATTGCACCGTAGGGCTTAATTGACGTGCTAGGTAGTTTTGTTTGCGTTTTCCATGAACATTCACGAACTTCATACCCCAGTATTTAATTTAAGTTTAGCTTGCGATAGGGTTACCACAAAACCAATTCATCCCCTATAGTTCGAAACAAAAAATTACACAACGTGAACTGGGGAGGTCTTGAATAAAACGAGGGTGTTTGGAAATACTACGTTAAAAACCGTAGAGCCTTCACCCGACGTAGATAGATAGCTTGTTTGCCTCTAACAAGGCGTAAACTCAGTTAGGAGTAGGATCGAGCTGAAAGGCGAAGAAGAGGAGCCATCACAAATGGTGCCGTGACCAGGAGACGAACCTGGGTTAGCTTGCGTTAGGGTTACCACTAAACCAATTCATCCCCTATAGTTCGAAACAAAAAATTACACAACGTGAACTGGGGAGGTCTTGAATAAGGCGAGGGTGTTTGGAAATACTACGTTAAAAGCCGTAGAGCCTTCACCCGACGTAGATAGATAGCTTGTTTGCCTCTAACAAGGCGTAAACTCAGTTAGGAGTAGGATCGAGCTGAAAGGCGAAGAAGAGGAGCCATCACACAGTTTGAAGTTTTAGCTGAAATAACCTCGATTTTTAAATATTACAAAAAAATATCATGTGGTTAACGTGAATTATGACTCAATATTCACCATGAAACATTATTTCAAACATTTTCAACACTATTTCTTCGTACTAAGATGCAATTATTTGCATAAACTAAACAGTAAATTTGATGATTTTCTGTTGTCAATCTGTCATACGATTTATGCGAATAAACAAAGACAAAGATCATAAATTTGCTAAAAAAATTTTTCATTCGCACAACGTATATTTAGATTTAATGTAAGGTGGATTAATATTTATTTTGGTATGATCTCTGAAAAGACAATTGCTAAAACCACTTTTTACTAAACGACCATTTTAATATTATGCCTATTTACTTACAAACTGCATTTGATTTGAGCATTAAGTAATTTGAATTATTTATTGAGTTGATTTCCGAATATTTTTTTCTAATAAACGTAAATTAGTGAAGATATTAATGGTTCTCATGCAAGTTCGTTATTAACATTATTTTGAAATAACATTCCAATTTTTATATGTGTATTTGATTCACTCCTGATTGTCCAATAGTTTTTTCTAAATTTTGTTTTATCTTATACACTTCACATCTCATTTTTCTAAATTACTTAGCTAACAGTACAATATCGATAAGTTAGAGTACATTTTTAGAGAATATGAACAAGTATATAAATATAATATGACTTAGAATTACATTGATTATGAAATACATTTTAAATTGTAATTTAATAGATTTCATAAAATTTATCTTCAATCTGTACTCTAAATAATCTTCAATAATACCTAATGTGAGTTTACAATTTATACATAACTATCATAAATGACATTTTATTTAACATTATTAACACATGAGATAACCGAATAGTAAATAAAGAGAAATACTGTGTATATTAATAGAAGCTTCGTGAAATAGCTGATTCTGCATTGCAGTAACATAGATAGTCAATCACAAAATTTATTCGCGGCAAAACGACAAAAAAACGTATCCAAAGTTTGACAACAGCTCGTCTCAGATCAATGCGAACCGCACTGGCGCCCAAACCCGCCGTAATATTTTACGTAACACACATCGAACATTAATTATCTAAGTGGCCATTTTCATCAACTGCCGGCAGTTGCTATTTTCCCGGATATTCCGCGCTTATTGTTTGTCTTTTCGTTGTTTCAGCACAGTTCTCAAGTCCTCCGCCAGAGCGCCGCGCGTTCCGGAGCGGTTTGTTTTGTTTTTATTGAAATCGCGCCATGTTTGTTTTTCTGCAGATTTTCCCGCTCTCGCGAACTGATTGGTGTATTTTTTGTGCGGGAATTGTATTTTTCTGGCAGTGTCGGAGTGTCGTTGAAAACTGAAATCCTTTGTGGATAATTGGTGATTGCACAAACTGGTGTTTTTCTTTGTCACCTATTATGTAAGTTTGTACGTGTTTCTCTTGTTGCAAGAGCTGATCATTATTTTGTAAAATGTTTCGCAGTAGCTTATTTCAAAAATCAACTCTCAATATGCATTGTTATCAGTATAATTTTTGACAAAATATTTTTAATTAACTTTAATTAGTTTGTATTTAAGTGTTTAAAATATTTATTTAAAATACAGATATAAATAACTCACATTTTAATAACATTTTAACTAATAGGTACTGACCTATCTACCTGTATTATATTTTTTATTAAAAATATTCCATTTTTTATATATATTTATATTCTAAATATGAACAGTGAAATACGTGAATATTTAAAATTTAATTTCAAATATATTTTATTAGCCACAAGGTAATATCTATACTATTTTTACTTATAATTCTGTATTGATTTTTGCTTTCTGTTGCGTAAGATGCAAAAAATATTTTAAAAATTGGGGCATACAAGTGATTGCCTATTAAATTATAGAATTTTTATAAACTTAATTTTTAAATAATAAAGGTAAAGACCTATGTTCAAATGCTTTAATATTAATCAAATATGTAATAATAGTTACGATTGAAAGCTTACTTGAAATAATTTCGCTAAAAGATACTTGAAAAAATATTGATTATAGCATTTGTATAAATCTACTTATATTATTTGATAAATTTCACCTAAATGTTTCGGGAATACCTTTCCATCGTCAAGGTGTCAAATGTATGTCAAAATATCAAAATGAATAATGTATTTTGTTTTTCTAAATTATTTGCAAATTAATATTTAAGTATTATTGCTGATGGAAAGGTATTTCCGAAATATGTAGGTGAAATTTATCAAATATTATAAGTAGATTTATACAAATAATATAATCAATATTTTTTTTAAAGTCAATCTACAATGTTGCCGAATCAATTGAAAAAAAAAAAAAAGATATTTTATTTTTTTCATTTTGTTTTTCTTTTCTTTCTTGTTTTCGTTCTTTTTGTTTCATAAAGTAATAAATTAATATTAGGTCCTTACATATGAAATTCACGTTTTGCCGTACTGGCAAATTTGATCTCAAATATCTTCTCTTTGGTTAGGAATTCCAAATCCAAATTTATACAGCTATTTACTCATGTATTTGTGTTTTGAAAATTATAATTCATTTGTTTTTTCCTCAATTGTTTTTTTCTTTGCGTCACTCAGTTTACAAAATGAAAAACTTGAAATATCGCGTTATTTACGAGTACGAGTTCCACCGTAGCACCAGGCTGCAGAAACGGCTCGAAGGATTAATGATGTGTATGGCGACGGTGCCGCAAAAGAAAACACAGTGCGTTTTTGGTTCCAACGTTTTCGTTCTGGAAATTTCGACCTGCAGAACAAGCCCCGTGGACGGCCGGAGACCAAAGTTGATAATGAAGAATTGAAGGCTATTGTGGAAGCGGATCCATCGCAAACCACATCCGAGTTAGCTGCAGGCTGCGGTGTTAGTGATAAAACTGTTTTAATCCACTTGAAGCAAATTGGTAAGGTGAAAAAGCTTGAAAGGTGGGTACCTCACGAATTGAGTGAAGCAAATCAACAAACGCGCGTTGACTGCTGCGTTGCATTACTCAACCGGCACAATAATGAAGGGATTTTAAATCGAATCATTACCTGTGATGAAAAGTGGATCCTGTACGATAATCGGAAGCGCTCATCGCAATGGCTGAACCCTGCCGAACCAGCCAAACCATGCCCCAAGCGAAAATTGACTCCAAAAAAGTTACTTGTGAGCGTTTGGTGGACTAGTGCTGGTGTCGTTCACTACAGCTTTCTTAAATCTGGCCAGACGATTACGGCAGATGTCTATTGTCAGCAACTGCAAACCATGATGGAAAAGCTAGCTGCTAAACAATCGAGGCTGGGTAATCGCTCTAGGCCACTGCTGCTTCATGATAACGCTAGACCACACACTGCACAACAGACGGCTACCAAATTAGAGGAGCTTCAATTGGAATGTCTAAGACATCCACCGTACTCTCCGGACCTTTCCCCAATAGATTACCATTTTTTTCGAAATTTGGATAACTTCTTGCAAAGGAAAAAATTCAACTCCGATGGGGCAGTCCAAACCGCCTTCAAAGATTTTATCGATTCCCGTCCGAATGGTTTTTTAAGTAAAGGGATCGATGAACTACCTATGAGATGGCAAAAGTGCATAGATAGCAATGGTACATACTTTGATTAAATAAATATATTATAATAAAAAAAATCGGCTTTATGTTCCTCCCATACTAAACGCCAATTTCATATGTAAGGACCTAATATAAAGGTACCTACTTATGTAATCTATTACAAATTATTTTTGTGTATTCACTTCACGTATTATTAATGTTTTTAGTACATTTCGTATTTATATTTCCTTTTTACATGCTTTTCTATTTTAATTTTTTTTGTATACAAAATTATTTAAAGGCAAGACAAAACTTTAATGAGTTACCGCTTATTACTGCTTTCAAAATGGAAGGAATTGCATAATTTAACAGCAACCAAAGACATACATTGCGGACAAGTTCGTGTTCAGAAGCAAAGTGAATTTAAAATACTCAATTGCATGTAATTCTCATAAGAAGTACACGAAACGTTGTCGTGCTGGCCTGGGAAAGGTTATTTTCAAGCGGCTGAAATAAAACGTAATTTGTTTTCTTCAAAACGTTTAGTTCCCCATTTGATCTTGTTTTCGGATAAAGACTCAACTTAAACTCTCTTTGACTATCCAATCTTCGTATTTCAGGTTCAATTTACCCACGAAACTGGCAGCCTTATCTAAGGGATGAACTGGAAACCTTTTTTAATACAATCATCGGGTATTTAAATCAATTACAAGGGATGGGTATGTAGGGTTTTATGTTCGGCCTATTAAATAATTAGCGTGTTCTCTCTATAAATTCAATAAGTTAATTTGAGAAAAATTTAAAAGTGAACTGAAACATTTATTAATAATAAATAAAATATTATTAGTAACTTACAAAATAAATATATGAATGATTATAAACATAATATTATATTTAACTTTTATCGTAAGATAGTATCTTTTATTATAATACAGTATATTACAATTTATTATTACAATTATTTACACAAATCGCTGGACACATACTTTAGTTGGAACACTGTTCAATAATTCGCACTACTTTCGCTTTCTAGAATATTTCACTCATCTGTGGAAGACTTTATATTCGTCGCCATAGATATTCCACCGATCTATGGAATATTTTATTCGTGCTGTTTATGCCGATTGTTTGATCATTAGTAATGGCAATAGTTTAGCAAAAAGCATAGATTTTTACGAAAACGGGTTTTATGATTCGTGTAAAACGTAAAAATCTACGCTTTATGCTTAAATATTAACATTACCACAGATCAAACAACCGCCCATTAGTCTATTGCTTGTCTATTCACCCGTATTGCTTTCTGTGGTTTTCACCAACTGTCAAACTCAACAACATATTTCTCGAATCTTTTCGTATATTTTCGTGTGTTCTACTTATTTTCAGAACATTGTAAAATCTTTAAAATTGTGCGGACGACTTCGATTATGTAGTTTTAGAATCTAGTGAAAATAAAATATTTCAAGCTTACTCAGTTATTCTATTGATTATTATTGAATTACTTTTATTATACTCAGTTATTATTGAATATTTGGTGTACCTCAATGAACAAACCTAATTGTGTACCTACTAAAACTTTTGTAGGACTTTTGAGAATATCATTAATCTATCAGCGTCAATGATATTCAAAATATTCTTTAATTTTCGTTCCTTCATATTACGCAAGTTTTGAAACCTCTTTTGCATTTAAAGTCCATTTTTGCGAGCGCATTTCAGCGCTTTAAGTATGCATTAGTTAAATGAAAGCTCAAGTGGTCTCCACTTAGCTTGATCTTAAGTTAATATATAAAATACTCCATTATAATTTTAAAACATGTACCACCATGAAGATCACTACGCAAATACGTCACTGATGCTGTTTGTCGTGACTTATGATAATGCCTAAGAAGATAGTCATCATGGTTGTCCCAAATACACAACATTTAGAAGCACTGTTATAAAACGATACTTCAACGACATCTACCTATGTAAATGATAAGTGAAAACAGCTATGAAATTGACAATTCTACATGTATAAATATTAGAACGTCAGATATACTAGGAAGTCGCAGGTATATCTCACCCCTAATCATAGACTACGAGATGTCAAAAATGGCATTCTAGGATAATTTGATTCAATGTTTCAATTCTTAGAAAGAAATCAATGAATGTGTGTAGTCAATCGTTATATATTTGTAACTGTACACCATAATTTGTATTTTAAGAGTAATTTATAAAGTGTAATATGATGAAAGAGACAGAGAGTGTAAGAGAGATAATAAGTTTATAAGGACGCGCGCCTTAGAGCGCGTGCTTTTTATTGTACAGAGACTCGACCACATTAGTTATTGTATAATTGCTGTATCATTGTAACGTTTTATTGTCACCGCAATAAAGATCCAGATAAAAACCAGCGTGTTTTACTCAAGACGCAAGATATCACATAAAGTAACATATGAGAAAGAAATTGTATTTTTAATAGTTTTTTTTTGAGATATTGTTCTCTAGGACTAGACAAATAAATACTGTTATCGAGCAATACTAAAACAATACTGAAATAGCTCTTCATGTACATTATTATTATACCTACAAAAACTTATAAGAAGATAAAATATCTAATTTACATATTTTCGAATATTTATATATTTTTTTTCCAAAATAACTGAAGATTAGGGACTTTCTCTTCGTGTGGGATTAGAGATTATTTAACATTTTTTTTAATGTATAACCTTTTATCAAATATTTTTGCTTGATAGACATCTTCTGCTTAAACAACTTAAAATTTTAAAGTTAACAACTCAAAAAATTAATTATCAACTAAAAATAGAATTGTCTCAAAATATCACAAATTATGTATTATAAAATATCAACACTTTTTTCTATTTTAAAATTTTGGGTAGTTCATTTAGAGTTTTATCACCAAAAATAATACAAGGAACAGTGAAAACGAAGGAGTTCAAATTGGAGAGCATAAAGTTTATCTTGAAAAACTTTTAAATGATTAAAGATTATATAATATAATATGTTTTTTAATGTAAATCATTTGTTGACCCATACAAAATATTTTTATGGAACTGAACAAACAGTGAAATAAATAAAAATAAAAATTTATTTATTTTGACCAGGTAGACAAAAATCTTATCAATACATCTGCATTTTTAATACAATATTTTTTTACTAAGACTAGGGCTAAGATAGAAACGCCACGTCGGCAAATGTAAAAATATGTGTCCGCCTACGAGAAAAAATTACTCATACGAAAAATAAATGTACGTGTATGAAACAGAGATGAACGAATCGTATAAAATGATATGAATAACATTCACGCAAATAAAATAAATGCCATCTGTCACAGATTTTCAGTTTATCATGCCACGCGTGTTTAGCCCGGTTTGTTTGTATGTTCAGATATTTGAATAGAACAAACGGTGTCATTCGGCCTGAATTTGAATGGGATAAAATTACACGAATTTGATGTATCAAAGCATCTAAAAAAATACTTTGAACTGAATTTTCGTTGACATTTAAACATTTTTTTAAATTATATCAAATTACTAACTAACAAAATACTAAGCATAAGGCACATTAAAAATAATACATTATTTTTTAAAAGTCAGCCTGCTATCCCAATTTTAAGTATATGTGGCTTGCTCTAGCAACATGCATACATATATTTAGCATATAAATGTTATTGTAATTTATTGAATAACGTGGAAATGTAGTGTCATTTGTTATATAGTGTGTAAATGTAGCGTCATTTATTGTATAGTGTGTCAATGTATTGTCATTTATTGTATAGTGTGTAAATGTAGTGTCATTTATTGCAAAAGTGTGTTAATGTAGTGTAATGTAAAAATATGTAAATAAATAATTGATTTAACGTGTTCTATGGGCTCAGGTTATTGTCAAGAGAATGGATGTTGTGTAGGACTGTCTAGCTAAATGATGATAGGCTATGCAAGAATATCAGCATCAATGTTAGGGTCAGCACAATTTAGTATATTGTATTGTAACGAGATGCTAAAGAATTTACGCACTGTCCCCACAATCCCACATGAACCCCTGGTAATACTCGTATGTCACTTAAAAATAATACTGTGGAAACATCGAGAACGTCTAAAATTATCTACAACCTTCGCGAATCGTCTAAAAATGATTGAAAAAGCCTAGAAGCGACGAGAAACTTCTTCTAAATACTAAAATAATCTAGGAAGTTCGATAATCTACTTTTTGGGCATAAATACGGAAATATGCCGCGGCGCAAATTAGTTGTCGTGTTTTTGACAGTTCATTAAGTGTGAAGTCACTCACAAGTCGCGAGGTCAGAGTGGCCAGTCGTGAGATAATCGAAACGATAAATGAAGCGAAGTAATCTTATTAGCGAAATAAACCAGTGTGTCTTCTATGTGTGAGAATTGAATATTCTACGAGCGATGAAATAGTGAGTTCATATACGAGTCCTTGAATCATTTTATTTGGTTTGCATTTATGAGAATGAATTTTTAATATTTCATACATGTTACATTAATGAAAGTCCAAAGCCTTTAGAAGATATGTCAGAAGTATTGAAAAAAGGCCTTATTTGAATTAATTTATCTTTATTAAAATTGATATTAGGACATTGTTGCTTGAATAATTTCGACTCATACATAATCAAGGCAGGGATATAGTCCTGCAAGGTTATTAATGTTTTCCAAATAACCCTATATGACACTGTATACATACATTTCCTTTTTTCTCACTAAGTAGATGTCATTGAAAAACGCTAAAAAGAGGTTCCGTGCTAGAAAGAAAATAGCTGATATTACCATACAAGAGATAGTTTTTCAAAATCATTTTATCTTGTTGAAAAATATAAAGAAACAATAAGAAAAGGTCTTATTTTTGACAGAATATTTTATCTCATGACTACCCTTTATACAGATTTCTTTAGGATGTCTTTTAAATAAATAAAAAATCTAGGGGATTTAATAATGCAAGTAAAAATGTGTCCAAAATATATGTAAGAGAAGACATGCTTTTGCTGTGACCCAATCATCTCGCCTATAGGATTTAACACGTATGTGTATAATTTCATAATCTGTGATGAAAACACATTTTATCGCGGTGTTGCAATTTTATAACGAAGCTCCATGATATTCTTAACAATCAGAAGAGTCAATAATTATAAAGACATGCAAATAAATATTTCTTTCGAAAAAATTGTAAGCATGTTCTCAAATTGTAAGAAAAATTTTTTTTATTGAAAATAAAATAAAATATTAAGGTGTGTATTATGATCTGACTCTTTTATGAAGAACGTCTGGTTTCCATAAAAAAATGACAACGTTCTTCAAATGTAGATTAAACGCGAAAGCCTCAGGCATTATAACTTTTCAAACAAATCTCCCGAAACACGGAAAAAATCAAAATATTTATCGTCGTTCCTTTGTTCCCCCGAGATTCAAACCACGAAAACGTAAAAAAACGTAAATATTCCTCTCCCAGCGATTTTCATACTGAGAATCCTCACCCACATTCCGCCCGCCCGGTCTCCCAATAGACTAACAAATTTCATCGCGAGATAGTGTTGCCAACTTCACCCTATTTTCTGAGATACCGTATGTAAAACCTGAGAAATTCTACACTTTCCGATGTGAAATAGACGCTACTGTATTTTATTCAAATACCTCGTATTACGGTGCGACCGCTGTTTTACATCGGTAAATTTTAGTACCTTTAAACCAATTGAATTAAAATGATCCGTTAAGTGTACGTTTTAAAATGAAATCAATTTATATGTGAATTAAATTTAAGCAAAAAAATATTGATTGTATTATTTGTATGTATCTACTTTAATTTTTTTAATAATTAAGTGTAATTAATAAAAGATAAGTATATAAATACAAATAATCCAATCAGTATTTAAAAATGTCGATCTACAATGTTGCTAAATCAATTGAAAAAAAAAAGATTACGATTTTATTAAAATGTATGTTACTTTAACTTGAATTGTGTTAATCATTTAAGTACATAAAGTAAAAGTAGAATGTCTTAACGGAATAAGGCATTTAGGTTCTACTCAAGGGATCAAATTGAGAATATTTTAAGTTGTTTTTAAATTTTTCAAGAGCACAATACTAGATTTCTTTCCCAAAGGGATCATTATTAATCAGAATAAATATAGGTATTATATATGTCTCAGATAGATCTTTTAATTTATTTCTATGAGACAGCTATAATATTATCTTGATAATGATGATCCCTCTGGGGACAAAATCAAATGGGAATTTAAATTCTTTGAACACATTAAAAATATTCTATATATCAAATACCTGGCCTAAAAATTGAGGTGAAAATTGAATTGAGTTTCGGGCATATTCTAGTGTTTATGTTAATAATTCGGATGAATGTCATATACACATTAAAATAATATGCTTCTTACTCTAAGTTAAAAATATATATTATAATTACTAGCGGTGACATCTATACACTGGTTCAAGGGGATGATAAATTTCAACCATATAGAACGAGTTATATAAATAACATGTGTACCTAAAATTATATAACATCCAAAAATTTGATAGATGTAGAGGTCGGTCATGGTCGGAATAGGTGAACGTTGTGTAAATTGATCACTAAAGCCAGCCGTGCGATAGGTCGTAAACTCTGTCAACATTCAAAGACTTCCATACCTGCTCCCATTTAAATTGTTTTATCTCTGTGAGGAATCGAATTGATTAGTGATGGTATTTTAATCGGTGATAAATATGATACACTTACGATATGATACGTTATTTGAGGCTTGAATTCGATTGTGTCGATGATTGGTAATTGATTTTTCGCAATTCTACAGGTAACATCACACACCACTTATATCTAAATTACTAAGCATACAATCAGATTTAAATGTCAAATAACTCAACAAAGTATCACTGGTTAAAATAACGGTTTGGCCAACACTCAAATTTATAAAAATGTTGGATTTAAAGTTAAAAACAACTTTGAGTATAAAAAATTTCTGCAAGAGTTTACTGGGTTATTCTAATAGAGATGTGAACACGCGTATACGTATCACATCAATATTCTTATTATTTTCAAATAAAGCTAAACGCTTGTGCTATGAAATAAGGACTAACTTGCTGGTCTGGAGTGAGGTTCGAATCCGCGACCTTTGGATCACGAGGCGAGATTCTTAACCGCAAGACCAACAAGCTACTCGAGTAGTACTATTAAAATACAAAAATATTTTTTTTTTAATAACAATAATATTTTTGTTCAATAATATAGTGTTCTTTATAATATAGAATTGATTTTTTGGGTTAGCTAAAGGGATTTAAAATATCACTGCATTGGAAATTTTGTTAATTAAGTGATATTTATGAATGCATTGCAACATTCCTAACATTGCCATAGCGTGACTTGAATGTTAATTTAAGCATGCAGTATTATAAGTTTTAATATAAACTGAAATACGTATTAGTTATACAGTGTAAAAACTTTGTATTTTACTTTATGAAGTACGCTATTAAAATATTCGAATCGAAGGTTAATAAATAATCTATGTTTGTCATGTATGTTAAACATATTTATTGTGATATATGTTTTTAATTGATATGTATGAAAAATACCGTTTTGTATTTTATATAGAAGGTATCTTGATCAGTGGTAAACTATACTAAAAAATAATATAAATTGTTCAAAAATTAAAGGAAAACCCAAATTGAGTTCACTTTTAACAAATGAATGACAATTTGGCTTTTCCCAAAATCACACGTAAAAAGTAATCACCATTATTTTATGGTCCGGAGACAATCACTTAGATTTGTAGAAGTATATTGTTATTGTGTTTAATATTGTAATGAAATTTTAATGGTTTTTATGAACCTCGGAACAATGTCGTTTAAGTATAAAGTTGGAAGTATAAAAATTGAAAAATAATTATATACAGTATCTATGTACACAAATGTTATTTATTTTGAAATATCGCGATATGATTGGCTGCACTTTTTCATCGGTTCAAACGTTTTATTTAAGTTAAGACAACCGAACTCAAAAAATTTGAATTCGGAGAATGTAATATCTAAATATTTATCAATATAGAAATAGTAGGTACTTGTCCTTGCTGCCTTTTTTTGACCGGTGCCTTTTTTTCAAATAATTTGTACGAATTTGAATGTAACGTTGAGTCAAATTTTTCAGTTGAAGTAAAGTTTTGGGGAGTTGAGTCGCGTTTGACAACGAAAACAAAGCAAAGTCGTCGCGACGGCCGGAGTGGTCTTTCAAAGCGACAAATATAGAGCGAATAAGCAAAGTTTTTACTTAAGTAGCGAAATAAGCCGGAGCGATTAATTCAGATGGATGGAATGTTATAGTGGATGTTAAATTAAGCGTTTATTTACGAGTGATAAATTATGAAATAGTGTAATTTATAGAACAGGGTTAAAGTGTTAAGTGACTTTGTTCATTAAATAATTAATTAATCAGTAATTAATAAATCGATAATTAATTTCTAGGGTTTTCATTCATTTCCCCTGCAGCCACGATACGTAACAATACGTTGAAACTCAACGTGTATTTAATATATAATTAAGAAATTTAATGCACCTTATTATTCTCCAACACTGAGTATTCTCCTAATTAATATTGACACTATTTTGCAAGGACATTGTAGATGAAACTTTCCAAATCTAACATTGAAAATCCTTTAAACGACAAAAACCGTTGTAAAACTTTAAAACAACCCTTATTTCCATTCCAGATCTCAACCCTGTATACAAGTTGTCTGCAATCCGACTGAATCGCTAAAATTGTAAAAGTTTGTTGAAAACTTCCCGGTAAGCGTACAAGTTTATTTAGTACCAACCGTAGGTAAACGAATCGATTGACCTCTGTTCCAATTCGATGCACTGCTGTTAGGTTAGGAAAAAGTATACACATATCAAGATAGAAGATATGTAGTCACTGTCTTGCGTGTCTTCGCAAACCTCGCAAAAATAACAGAACATTACTTTAATCATATTTTAACAATGTGATTATGTGTGTGCGGGAAATAAGAAAAATGTGTAGCCTAATTTTTTTTTAACAATATTTTTATATGTAGGTATCTACCTACGTTCTGAGAATACAGTAACGGAATTGTGTGAAATGAGTTCAAAAATTGAAAATAATAATATTCAGGCGTATTGTAATGTGTACGTTATATAATTCGCAAGAATATCATTTGCTATGAACATCAAAAATATTTTTTTTATTATATTATTAATTTATTTAGTAACTTTTTTTTCAGGGCTTTAACAAAAAAATAATGTTTTTGAGTTTGTTCAAATCTTTCAGAACGGTATCATGGTAGAAATGGCGAACGTTACATATGTGTAAAGTGATCACTTAAGCCTACCATACGATCGGTCGTAAGTCCGATATACACCATAAATGACTTCTATGCCTACTTTCCCATAATAATAATAATAAAATAGAGTTTCGTCTCTGTGAGACATCCATAATATACATTAATTGAAAAAAATAGAATTAAGTAATACATGTCAGGCACAATATAAAATAATTAGGAAGAATAAAGGTCAAGTATATGGAGAAAAACAATATAAAGCAATGAATGACTATTGCTAAATCTTACAATTTCAATAATAAAGGTATCATTATCAGCGGCCAAATCTATGTACACTATATCATGAGAAGGACTATAGCATAGTCCTTGCGTAGGACTATAGCATGCCTGTAGCATAGTCCATTCGAATTTATGAAAGAAACTGATTTAGAAACTTTATACAACATTAAAAAAATTGATAATATTTGGATGTTCTAACGGTCGAATTGGTGAACGTTGCATTGTAAAAAGTGATAATTTAAAAGACAGGTCATAAGCACTGGACCACCCTCTAAATATTTAAATACACGTTTCCCATATAATTCTCTGCGAGACTTCTATAATTTGTGTTAATTTATGATATATTGTATTTATTAATTAAAAATCAATTTTAATTGTTATCTTTATAATAACATTTAGAAAAATGACAGCAAACGTAGCGGTGTAAGAAAAAGGATCGGCTAAACAGATGATGTGTTGTTCCGTTGTTTTTAGAGTCTCGCGACAATATTATGAGCGAGAGTAATTAAAATTTTTGATTAATAAATTATTAATATTGTAACTCTTTTATCTACGTGTTTATACTTATGTCCAGAACTAAAGAGCCAGTTGTTTGATCAGAAGTAATGATAATAGTTGAAAAAATGTATACATTTTTACGATTTCCACCAATCAAGCAACCTGTTTTAGGTAAAAATCTGTACTTTTTGCATAACCATAACCATAACCACTAATCAAACCACCGGTCCTAAGAGACAACAATAATTTGAGATGTTTAAGGGCTCCTGGTTTTTCACAGAGTTGAATTATCTAATTGAAAATAATCATGATTTTGTAGTCTGAGGCTTGGATCGATATTTTTCGATATTCTCATCGAAAGATATCGATCATGTCGGAAGCCGCAGACAGCAGAGCCCTATACTTTTTTTGGGAGAATATTCTGGAAGCATTCGCAAATATCTATAAATAGAGGGAGAGACGCGATTTTTAACACTCTCCTCGTAGACCTCGTTCATCCAGTGTTTTATAACTAGTCTTAAGTTTTTATTAAAAAGTATTGTTAAAAATCTGTGTATTCAAAATTGAATAAATCTTGTAAGTATATTCCAAATTCTTCTTTTTATTCTCTGCTTCCCGATTTATATATATATTCCAATATTTAGATACCCCAGTATTTAAATATTGGTGGTGACCCCTTAAATAAAATAAAGCCCATAAAAAACAAAAAAATAAAAGAAACAATATTCTCGTCCCCCACCCACATTGGTGACCCCGACTACAACAGAACACATTAAATTCTTTTTAAGATTAAATCCAAAAATTCAAATTATTCGCGCGAAGCATACCTACCTTCAGTAGTAACAAAATTTCATCGCGTATCACATTCTGATTAATACCCAGTCATTAAAATCGTAATATAAATTAATTGGATACAACAAAAGGAAACAGATTAAAAAAGGATTTGGAATGGTATATTAATGTTTAATAATTGTGTCTATTTTGAACTTGATATAGTAATATTAGGCCTTACATATGAAATTGGCGTTTAGTATGGGAGGAACATAAAGCCGATTTTTTTTTATTATAATATATTTACTTAATCAAAGTATGAACCATTGCTATCTATGCACTTTTGCCATCTCATAGGTAGTTCATCGATCCCTTTACTAAAAAAACCATTCGGACGGGAATCAATAAAATCTTTGAAGGCGGTTTGGACTGCCCCATCGTAGTTGAATTTTTTCCTTTGCAAGAAGTTATCCAAATTTCGAAAAAAATGGTAATCTGTTGGGGCAAGGTCCGGAGAGTACGGTGGATGTCTTAGACATTCCAATTGAAGCTCCTCTAATTTGGTAGCCGTCTGTTGTGCAGTGTGTGGTCTAGCGTTATCATGAAGCAGCAGTGGCCTAGAGCGATTAACCAGCCTCGGTTGTTTAGCAGCTAGCTTTTCCATCATGGTTTGCAGTTGCTGACAATAGACATCTGCCGTAATCGTCTGGCCAGATTTAAGAAAGCTGTAGTGAACGACACCAGCACTAGTCCACCAAACGCTCACAAGTAACTTTTTTGGAGTCAATTTTCGCTTGGGGCATGGTTTGGCTGGTTCGGCAGGGTTCAGCCATTGCGATGAGCGCTTCCGATTATCGTACAGGATCCACTTTTCATCACAGGTAATGATTCGATTTAAAATCCCTTCATTATTGTGCCGGTTGAGTAATGCAACGCAGCAGTCAACGCGCGTTTGTTGATTTGCTTCACTCAATTCGTGAGGTACCCACCTTTCAAGCTTTTTCACCTTACCAATTTGCTTCAAGTGGATTAAAACAGTTTTATCACTAACACCGCAGCCTGCAGCTAACTCGGATGTGGTTTGCGATGGATCCGCTTCCACAATAGCCTTCAATTCTTCATTATCAACTTTGGTCTCCGGCCGTCCACGGGGCTTGTTCTGCAGGTCGAAATTTCCAGAACGAAAACGTTGGAACCAAAAACGCACTGTGTTTTCTTTTGCGGCACCGTCGCCATACACATCATTAATCCTTCCAGCCGTTTCTGCAGCACTGGTGCCACGGTGGAACTCCTACTCGTAAATAACGCGATATTTCAAGTTTTTCATTTTGTAAACTGAGTGACGCAAAGAAAAAAACAATTGAGGAAAAAACAAATGAATTATAATTTTCAAAACACAAATACATGAGTAAATAGCTGTATAAATTTGGATTTGGAATTCCTAACTAAAGAGAAGATATTTGAGATCAAATTCGCCAGTACGGCAAAACGCCAATTTCATATGTAAGGACCTAATATTTATGTTAAAGCGGGGCCTACGACGAGAGTCAAGTTTAAATCATGGTAAGAGCGAATTATTTATTTATTAATCAATTCAGTTACTTTCACGGAAACTTAATATAATCATACTTTCTTTGCCTAATTATTAATTTTACATGTTTATATATATATATAGATTTTAGACATTTTAGATTATTAATATAAGATTATTTTTGATTCCAAAAAAATACACAGCGGGCGACGCCATTTTTAGAAATGTCACATCGGCAGAGCCGTGAGCGTGTGTACAGTTTAATATTCTTTTAAAGTAAAAATTTTTGGAAATATCTAAAACGTTGTCTAAAACGTTTGTGTTTATGTTAATAACATAAAAGTCACATTAGTGTAAACTCAAAACTGTGGATTTACGGATTGACAACATCCATTCAATAAGACGGGTTATTTTTGTATTTCAACTCAAGGAAAAAAAGGTATTTTATAACGATAATTACATAGATTGAATTTTCTGTACGCATAATTTGCAGAATATTTTTGATAAAAAAAAAAAATCTACCGTTTCTATTGTTCAGGCATTGTCACATTTAAAATTTTTTGGTTACAATGTCACATTTCTGATTTGGTTACACATATTGTTTTAAACAATATAGGCAAATAATTGTCGCACAAGATTTAAATGATTATTGTTCTTTATAGAAGTTATTGTTATCCGTAAATATTTCAATTGTTATTATTCTTGGATATACATTGTTGTAGTCTTTTGTAACATTTAATTTTTCTTTTCAATATTCAATCGTACCGACTTTTGTTGTATAGTGAGGTCGACATTATAAGTTATACATATATTGTATATTATGTATTCTTTTTTCAGCACTTTGAGAAGTTTTGCAGGTACCTCATCACAGTTTGAATTAACTAATTATTTTTTTATCTGTAAACAGATAAAAAAATAATTAGTTAATTCAAACCAAAATACGAATTGGCAAAACCAAAACAAGGATCTAGTATTTACAAATTAAAGACAAAGAACGGAAAATATTATAACAATAATTGATGGGATACCAACACAAGATAATTATATTTTTTTTTATTTTATATATTTTTGGCTAATTACATTTTTAATTATTCAAACTTTGTAACAGATTGACAAGGCACTTACAATTGCACTTGATCAATACTTATATATTTACATATTTTAGTAATTTGTGAAGAGCCTCAACATACAGATTGAATAAAAATTTGTTTCTTCATTATTTACCTTAAATTTATTTAACTTTAATTTTTTATAAGAATTAAAATTTTACTTGAATTTCGAATTAAATTAAAATCTTACTTTGATTTTAACTTGGAGTGACATTAGATGCTACTTTAACTTTCATTTATTTATATATTTTTAAGGATATTCAGAAACACATTTCGATCCGGAATTTAAATTTGATTTCCATTCTTAAATTTTCTTTGTTTGTCAATTTTTTTTTGTAACAAGCGTCTTTGGTTGACAATGATGGAAGAAAAATCCTCGGTCGAGATGCCATGCACACATAAAGTTAGCGTAAAAATTCCACCAGTATGGAGCGGAAACCTCAATAAATAATTGTATTTTCTTTCCTTTCCTTTCCGATGTAAACCGCTTCACAATCTCCACAACTTACATCGAACAAAGTGGGAGAAAAATAAAGGAAAGACTTGAAGAGCATAAAACAGCCGTAAAAATCTTTAGTTTAAATTCAGAAATGGCAAAGCATGCCAGAATGGAGGGACATACGTTTGATTCGAAATTATTATATGGGTGCAATAAAGGAAGAAAGATGGACATCTTAGAGATTTTAGAAATAAAAAAAAATTAAAATAAATAATAAAAATATAATAAACATCCAGACACCGCCCATAACCTCCCCACTCCTATCCATTCTAACCTCGCCCCCAATCCCCACCACCATTACACCCACCCAATCCCTATAAATTCTGTCTCGAATTATTTTTAATTTAGTTGTAAACGTGTTGTTATTGACAATGGGAGAAATCCCGAAAACGTTCTAACAATTCAAAATAAATATAGTGGAATAAAACAGTGTTGTTTACCCTAATTTTTTTTTTAAATATTATAATTGGGATTTTCCCAATAAAATTTGTAAACAAACGATGATAATTTTATACTTTCGATCAGTCTATTATCACCCTGATGAAAAAAACAGTATTTTTCTAAACATTTTTGTGGTTTAAAAGAAAGTAAATTATAAATTAGATTAAAAATATTTCAATTAAAATGTTTTTGCGCTAATATAACTATCTCGATCACGATAATCCAACATAATAATTTTGTTGTATGTCCGTCCGTCCGCCTGCCTGTCTGTCTGTTTCCGTAACTTCGTGTAACGACTGTAATTTCATTTGAATTCACGACTAAAAAAACTAAATTCTACGGCCGGAGATGGGGCTTGAACCCCGGGCCACCAAACCCGAACCGTGTTGCTACAGCCGCCTTTGCGTGGAGCGCCAAAAAGATGCTACCAATATATACAAGGGCTAAACAAATGTTTGCAGCTAGTTGAAAATAAAAAGAAATAAAATAATTGCAGAAGACAACAGAGTATATCTGCACGATCGTGACCAAGTCATATAAAGTAACATTACAGCAAAATCACTTGGACCACCCGGTACTAAGCGCTGGAATCTTTTCACTTAATCTGGATCCTCCGGTATATATCTCCATTTGGTTGGTTTCCTAGAGTAGGATTTGTAGACACCCTGTAGCTTTTTATGTTTCCGAACCTGCTCGACCTAATGGTGATATAAAATACAATGCGCTTGTTTTGTACTTATATTATATATGATAATATATTTCAATAATATTTTGAGTATGTCAAAATTTTCAGAACAGAACTGGATAAAGTATTTAACTAAAAAAAACTCCAAAATCAAATATAGATGTCTCATTTAGCGACAACTGTGGTCATTCAAAGGGAAGAAAAAAGCTTTGTGGCCGGCCGCGGTGAAAATTCTTGCAACTCACATGTGAAACATGGCGTATAATTGAAATATATATTACTTCCAATAATTAATAGACATGGTATTCTATCATGGGTGGAAATGGTGAACGTTACATATGTGTAAAGTGATCACTTACGCCAACCGCTCGATAGGTCGTAAGTCCTATGTACACCCATAAAGACTTCCATACCTACCCTCCCTTAATAAAAAGAATATATATACAGTTTCGTCTCTATGATACATCTATAATATACATTAAAATGATTATTTCAATAATATCACTTTAATCTAGATACGTAGTCCTTAAAATTTTCTCGGGTTTTTATCTTCATGCCGAAAAAGGTATATTGAAACTAGCTGTAACCCGTCAAAAATCACGCTACCCTTACGTGCCGGTTCCTAAAGAGTAAGCATTTACTTATTTATTGCGGACACCCTTGCAATATTAATAACTTTTAAACTTATCAAATTTTTTTAACATTTTTTATATATTTAGAATAGTACATCTACCTATCCTGCCCGCAGTTATACTATTCTAAACCCTGGCGATTGGCCGGAACATGAAATGGTTCGCGTCTTTGCTAAGTCATATATGGACTGTAATTTTGACGGGTTATGAAAGCTCGGCGATAGCGGCATCGCTATGGTTGCCGCCTTCGGGTTTTCTGGCCCAGGGTTTAAGCGCCCATCTCCGGCTGCTTAATTTCAGACAGACAGACAATTATGATGATTGATAAAGATAATATTTCATATTATTTTGGGTTTATAAAAGAAAAATTTCAAACAATAAAATCACATTTATTTGGAGTTTTTTAGATCGCACTCGAGAAATTACTCAATAAACGTTCGTTTTTCCCGCAAACATTGTCATTAAACAAAATATCATATTTGTCCGTGCGCAGCGCCTTAATTACCAGCGAACGCCCAAGATCCGCATTCCGACACCTTCTACAATAAACGGGAATCCTTCAGTACCTTCTATGCCGATTGAGAATTTACTGGAACATCCAATAAAATGTTTTTAAACCATAAAACATTTATTTCCACAGAGGATGCATAGATTACAAAATTATTATCTGTAGGTACCTTAGAGCTAAAAATAAAAATAAATACACAATTGACTAACTAACTCACCATCACGCCGTTTCCCCATGGGGGTAGGCAGAGAGGATAGAGCGCCATACTCTTCTGTCCTGACATACAACTTTGGCTTCGTCTACCTTCATACATCTTCGCATGCAAACTCGACGGTTGTTCAGGCTTCTAACAGGACCATCTTCCAGTAAGACTTACACAATTGCATCAATTAAATAAAATATGATGTCTTATATTTGTTTAATTGTAAGGGGTGTTTTTTTAGAGAGAAATAAAACTTTATAATGATACAAAACACATAAAAATCGTGGTACTTGCCAAGGGTTTATTAGAAAGATAATTTTATGGCAATAAAGTTTTAATAAAGGGTGTTTTATTAAGATATTGTTTTTTTGAATTGTGAACACTGTTTACAGCGACAGCCAATTTGACAGCTGAGATCTGATTTGTGCTCAGTTTGATTTGCCATTTTACTATGAATAAGATGCAATCTAGAATAACGCTTGCAATTTGTACAAATTTATTTCGAAAGTCCGCGAGACTTACTATGCGGGTAGGTATCATTTTAGCAGGAGCGTGCAGTGGGAAAAAGAAGCATGACTTTTATTTAACCGTGTATTTGGGGAAAACAATAGAAATTATGTATTTATCTGGCAGAATATTAAAAAATAGTATATAAATTTTAATAATACGAGACATATCTCTTATTTCATGTTTTCAAAGTACATGCTTAGAAAAAAGTCATGCTTCTTGTTCCCACTACATGCACCTGCGTTTTAGTTATTAATTATATTAGAAATCATTAGGTATCAATCCATGTATGATAGAGTAAAGAATGAAGATATTAGGAATGAATGTAAAGCTGATCGTAGCATAAAACATTGAATAAAAATAGGGTCGCTCTGGTGGTTTGGGCATATTGAGCGAATGAATGGGGAAAGAATGGTAAGAAAGATATATAATGCAAGTGTTGACGGCGCCAGAAAGAGATGGCGACCACGGAAGACGTGGCATGACCAGATTAACCAGATATTGGAAGATGGTCCTGTTAGAAGTTAGTTTAGTTAGTTAGATATTATATAATGTAATCATATTAAAACATCCTATATATGTATTTTTGAGAACAACGGGTACTTTAAAGATTTTTGATTTTGATTACTTATTATTTTAATGATTTTTCTTATAATTTATGGAATCGATTTTTTATTGAAGTACATACTTATAAAATAAGCTACGCCTATAAAAGTATTTAGAAGACGATTTCGTATTAAAATAATGTCGATTATAGATCAGTTTGGTCGCTTCCAATCAGATAGTTCTTGAAGAAGTACTTTCTAAAGTAATGATGATGGATCTGCAGAAGAACGGCTCCAGCAGCCGTCGCTTCTTAATGGGTGCTCATCGATTTTCTGCCGCCCAACTTTTATTGAAGTCGTTTTTCAAAATGAGTACCTCCATGAGCTTTCCCTGCTGTTTTCAACAACATTTTATTGCCACGGAAAAATATCTCTAAACGCGGGCGTAGCAAGACTAGTTTTCAAGCAAACGTAGGCTTTTACTGGTTAGCCAAACTGCCTTGATCGAATGAATTTCATTGACAAATATTAAAAAATAAATCACGGATCTTTATATATCTCATGCAATTGTATTTTTTATAAACATAAAAATACGGAATACGGAATTATATATTTTAATCAGTGAATCAGTATTTAGAAGTGAATGTAATGCTGGCTATGTGGTAGACGGAATAAAGAAAGGGTGGTGAGATGGTTTGGTCACGTGGAACGTATAAGAAAATATATGGGGCGAGGGTTGAAGGCAACAAGAATAGAGGGCATCCGCGAAAGACCTGGCATGGTCAAACTCTACAAGTATTGAAAGATGGCCCGGTTAAAAGCCTCAATAACTGTAGAGTTTGCATGAGAAGATGTATGAATGTAGCGAAGCAAAAATGGTGTGCCAATATAGAAGAATATATCGTTCAATCCTCTCTGCCTACCCCTACGGGAAAGATATTAAAATAAATGTTAACAATATGCAAAAGAATTTGATTTAATTTATTTATTTGAATTTGTGTGGCATGTATTTGTATTAACAATAAAATACAGAATAATAGTAAACTTACCTACAAGTATGGATGAAAAATAGTATAATAATAATTTATTATTTGAGTTGCAGTGGAAATTAAAGTTGATATATATTTTGACAGAATAATAAACATCTGAAAACTATGTATGGGAAAAAACTTTACCAGGATGCCTCTTGAATACATATAAATTAATTTTTGTGGGTTGTTTTCATATCGTTAAACTGTCAATATATTGGTGGAATCTAAATAATTTTGATTTGCTAACAAGTATTGCTTAGTGGTCATTAGTTAACTCTGTTATTAAGTTGACATTTGCATTAATTGACTCAGTTATTCAGTTGACAAGTATGACAAATTTTAAGTTAGTTAGACCATCATGCAAAATGATCATTTTCAAAATCACTAAAGTAAACATCGTAATACACACACGTTGAATTATTGATTAGGTACACCTGGTAAAATTCAAATGATTCGGTTTAAATATTCATGAAATTTCTCTAAACAGCAGGGGCGTGCAGTGAGATCATGAAGCGTGACTTTTTCCTCAGAATTTATTTTAAACAACCAAAACAAAATAAAATATATATCTCGTTTATTTATATATCTTTATTTAGTTAATGATACATTGTTTATCATTAGCTAATATTAAAAAAAACATTATATATATATATATATGATATATATATATGTAAACTTATTAAATAATTAAATAAATAATATTTCTCTTCATAAATTTTCCATTGTTATGTGCCGTTTACATTCTTGTTTGAAGATGTTGATTCTGCTTAGCTTCCTCACATCTTCTGGCAGACTATTGTACTCATTTATTCCCTTGTAGTAAATACAGTTTTGTGTGTTTGTCTTTTTTTTATCTGGAATACTTATTTTGTTTGCATTGCTTGTATTATGTCTATGTATCTCTGTGTTATATTTGATCTTATTTTAAAAATATTTTGGCATTTTGTCGTTTAATATTTTGTGAATGAATATCATTGTATTTAATTTTAATCCTTGTTTTATATTAATCCAATTTAAATCTGATAACATCTTTTTAATTTTGGAATATCTATTTCTCTGTAAAATTATCCTCATTGCTCTATTCTATTGAATTTGTAATTTTTTTATATCTCCTTCAATACATAGGTACAAAATAGTGGGGCAATATTGAAAATGAGAAGCAATTATTGATTTATATATTGTTATCGCTGTTTCTTTAGTTAATTTTGGTCTTATTCTTCTTAAGAATGATACTTTATTTGCAATTTTGTTTGTTATGTATTCAGCATGTTTTTTAAATGATAATTTAGAGTCTATAATTATTCCCAAATATAAATTAATATTTAATTTCGATTTTTTTCCAAATGTATGTAAAAATAAAAGTCTTTCATCTTTTTCTCACTGTACGCTCCTGAGAAACAGTATGACGGTTTAATTCACGTACCGCAAACGCACGATTCTTCTATAAAAGTAAGTCACAGTTATCTTATAAAAATATAGAGGTTAAAACTATGAGTTTATTTCAAAAACAAGACATAAAGCATACCTTTAATCTGCCGGTGCGAGGCCACCTCGTAAACAGGCAAGCTGTAAAACTTTAAAACCTCGTGAAAATTGCGGACTTGCACAACAAAAGTGATAAATCAAGCTGTTTATCCTTTCTACTCTAACAGCTTCAACTTATAACTTAGCGAGGCGACAATAGACAACGAGATAGAATCTTTAAGGGTTCGAAGGCGAGGGTGTTTTCGAACGAAGGCTTAGCGGGACAGGCGCTAAAAAGAACAGCAGTGCAGCAATGCAAGGGGGGTAACTTTCGTGTTACCTTAAATTTAACAAAATGTTAACTTTTGTAAATATCGGGCGACCAGATGACTTGAGACCGAGGATTTTCATGGTCGAATCGATCCACCCAAATACATGAAATAATTTTAATTTGTGTGCACTAAAAAACTTTATTTTTATTTATTTCTTAAGTTAGTTAATATTACACTCCTGTATATTAACTAGTATTTCACGCATTAGATTATAAAATATATTACTTATATACTATTCATAATAACCCACATTTTTACATTTACTTCTAATTTAATCTATGGTATAAACTATAATATTATATATTGGGGTATATGTATATTATATAGTGGGGTATAAAAGCAAAGGAAGAAATATTGGTTTCTTTATTGGATGTCGAAAAAAAATGTAATGCTGTCATCGAGGATAACTAATTTACAATGTACTGAATTAGATATTTTATAGGATATACAGCCTAAAAATTTATAGAAAACATGATTTTGGAAAGGATATATACATAAAATTCAGAGTTCAGTACATTTTAAATTGCTAATCCTCGGTAACTGCATTCAAAACTTTTATTAAATTTTTTGGATATTGCTGCCTTTGCTATTATACCCCACATATATTATTAAATACATTTTATAATATGATCTTATTTATGGTAAGATCTTTAATATAATTAATTATACATCTTATGCTCTACAATTCTATACAATTTTTCAATAATTTTTTCAGTATTTTTTTAAAATTCATTCCAAGCAAACATTCCACACCAAAAATAATTGATTACTTATGGGTACACCTGTTATTAACGCAACTATGTATAAACTATGCTGTTCAATTGCTGTAGTGGAACATATAAAAAACTTTCAGATTTGTATAAATAACTTTTTGTCAAACCATTATTATAGGGGGTGGGCCAGGAGAGGGACGGAGATTCATGGTCATTTACAGAAATATAGACAGTAATGGAGAAGAGTTGAAGGACAGAGATGTCATTTGCCAGTGTTTTCTCCGAATTAAATTTTTTCTGGATTTAAAGTTGTTCATCAATATTTTTTTAAGGCACAGAGTTTAGTTTACGATTATAAAAAGAGTGGTTTCTTTCAATTACGTGATTAGTTAATTCTGAGAATTTTTTTTTTTGAAGTATTGGCAATGTTCTTTAACTTGAGTGTTTATAATATACATTTTTACGTATGTAAAGGACAAATCATGAATAGATAGACTGACAGCACGCGCCTGTTCAATAGGTAGAATGGGTTGGGATGAACATTGTTATAAATGTGTGTTATACTAAGTAAAATATAACTCGGTTGATACAATAAATGCTTCAATATTCACATTGAAAACGTAATTAGTAAAGCACAAAATATGACAGGATTTATACTCAGTTTCACCAGAAATTTCAAAAATCCTAAAACTTACATGCACTTGTACCAAAGTCTTATCCAACCGCACCTCGAATATGCATTTAGCATTTGGAAGCCCTACCATAATATATATATATATATATATGTTAGTTCTAACTACTTTGGGGGTAACCCGCGTCAAATTCTGGTCGTCAGGACCAGTCGTCTGCCGACGTTTCGAACAGATCTCACTGTTCATCTTCAGGGCGCCTTGTCGATGAGCTGCTTCTCCAAAAAGCGT
Source organism: Agrypnia vestita (assembly GCA_016648135.1). NCBI lineage: Eukaryota > Metazoa > Arthropoda > Insecta > Trichoptera > Phryganeidae > Agrypnia > Agrypnia vestita. The sequence goes on from JADDOH010002298.1 coordinate 31,602, forward strand.
ACAACCGTTTGGGTCCGGAGCTCACCGTCAAGTGAAAGTTTGAAAAATTCTGCGTCAGGTGTTTGTGGAGGAGTGGGTTTCTCCAGCGACGCCGTTAATGTGTTTTGCTCGGCTTCCGTATATTTACTTTATTATCATCATTATACAATATTGAGAAGGAAATACATCACAATGCTTAGCTTTAGGTTAAACATCCCACGGCAACACTTTGAAAATTCATTGAATTACTTCAACATCTTAAGTATAAAAAACAGACGCCCAGCTTTTGAAATTGTTAACTTGTACAAGATCTGTCGAAACAAATTTAATTGTCCACCCCTTTTATCACTTATCAACATCCACGTCTCAGCAAGAGCTACTAGAATACAGTGCGTCTTCCAAATTCCTGTAGCTCGTACCAATTACGAATTACGCTCCCCCATAGTGAGAATGTGCCGAGTCTACAACGACTTGTTCACCAACATCGATATCTATCATGTGTCTCTATACCACCTTAGATCACAATTGATCTTATTTCTGCGACGCAACATTGACTTATAACATGATTACTAACTGAATATTGATTCATTACTGCAATGCAAGATATAAAGTTGGGTAATATGTATACTTTATTATTGTTATTTACTTTATTATGTTCTACTCACTACTGTAACAATTGATGTCTTTCATTTGAACATGCTTATATTATTATTATGTACTACTACAAAATTATTTCTATGTGAGATATGTTAGGATATGAGTTAATATGTTAATTAATATTTACTATTTACATTCTTATGTAATTGTATATATATCATTTTTTATATCTGTTAATATTTCCAAATAAACAATAAACTCCCAGTTTTTAACAATAATTAGTGGAATTTTGTAATAAAAACGTTCGAAAATATTTACAACCAGTTTCGCTGGTGTCAGACTGTAGTTTTGAATTATTTTTGTCTCACAGGCGAAAATAAACGAGATTCTCCCTGGCGTCCCGCGGGACCGATCCGCTCCGCAGTAGTTAATGTCATCGCACTATTTAGTTTATGGCTAATATTTTGCTTCCTAGTTGATATTAACCGTTCAATTAAATTAGTAAAGCAAGCAGTGTTGTATTTGGCAAAACATAATCTGACTGTGTTTACACGATGACATGTGAGCAAGAACCCCCCCACTCCCTGAAGATGAACACTGTGATCTGTTTGAAACGTGGGGAGTACAATGGTCCTTCTCAGGACCAACTGACGCGGGATAACCGAGAAAATTTACCTCTTTTATATTCAACCCCTGAGAATGTCAAAGTCAACACATATGTATATATATATAAATTTAAATATTTAAATAATTAAAAATAACATAATATCTGGTCAAACATGAAGCAGAATCCTGCTTCGGAAAACCCTTTCAGACACATGGAATATATCAATACCCAAAGCGATATTTTCAGCATAACGATTGCTCTTCCAACAGACATAATCATCAGCAGGTTGGACCTGTATATTGGAATGTGAAACAATCTATGCTGATGATGTTTAAGTAATTACCAGGAACATACAAACCAATACTCTGCATAATTTCAGAGTTATCGATCATACCGCGCAACAATCGATAAAAATGTGTAATTAAATACTTCCATTCAATCAATGTATATTATAGATGTCTCACTATATACAACTTCCAAAAATTAGTAGACATGGTATTCTATCATGGGTGGAAATGGCGATGCGAGGCGAATATATGTAAAATAATCACTTAAGCCAACCGTACGATGTACACCCAAAAGATTTCTATACCTACTCTCCCTTTAAAATACAATTTCCTCTCTGTGAGATATCTATAATATACATTGATTGATTATTGATGTCCCTGTGACAAAATATCCAGTTCTGTTCTGAAAAATTTGGACACACTCAAAATATTCTGAAATACTTCCGTTCGTTCAAATCCGTTGTCAATTATTATGTATCGCCGCAAACAATGGATGTATTTTTTCTCGAAAAAGGGTATTAGTAAATATGCGTGCTGATATACAAAACATTACATTAGTTCTATAGTTATTGCTGTTATTCGGATGCATAATGTGTACATTGTCAAACACTTATCGTTCATAATAAATGTTTAACAATGTTTTATCATTCATGATAAATGTAAAACAATGTTTTATCATTCATGATAAATGTTTAACAATGTTTTATGATTCATGACAAATGTAGTTTAACAAATGAATATAGTCGGTGCTTCCAGTCTATTTAAGACCGTTCTAATAATTTCCAATTTATTATAAACATTCAGAGTGTTGGTAAATTATTATTATGTGTAATTATTCTTATTTCTACAGTTTTGTGACAGAGATTAGATGACATTTTAAAAGCAGGCAAAACATAGTGTTTTCGGTCACTTTTTACATCTAAATTATTCTGGTTTGTGTCTTCTGGGGTATTATGCCATGTTTTTACGCCCTTTCTGGTCGACGTTTAGGATCTCATTACTGGGACTATCATCGTGTTGATGTGTGATGTCACTGCAGGGTCCATCCACCAGCAGCGCTTAAATCAGCCCTGATGATGGATCCTACAATGGAATCCAAAACTTTGGCCAGAAAGGTCGTAAAAACGCGGCATAATACCCCTGAAGACACAAACCAGAAGATTATGAGCGGCCGTGAAAACCTAAGAACATTATTAAGTGAGATGTTGGCGCTCAATATAGTATAACTAGTGAGATCAATGCTACATACGTGGGTATCAATGTGTAGCATTATTTATGTATGTTTTTACCAGAACCACTAAGAAATACTACGCTTTATATATTGTTTGCACAGAATAGCATTGTAGCATTGTATATACTTATATTTTTTAGCTTTAAAACCAAAAGAGGCAAGATATACGAAGATGATCTCAAAGTTACGATTCAACTATCAAAATACCTTTAAAAGATAAGGGTATATTTAAGGTGCCCTTTGTAGTTTCATGTGCTTGTACATTTAACCTTCCTAGTATTAACTGAGAATTTTATCAGACTTTATCTATAATCTTGAACATGTTTACAACGAACATGTGTGCATGTGTGTGTTTATATTGGCCTAAAGGTCTGTTTGATTATTCAAATTAAAACACTCAACCCTTGGAATAAATGAATACATTTCAAGCTTATAGCTGACCCTTTCTTCGTTCTTTGGGACGTGAAGATTCTGCACTTAAAAATATAATGTAAGGGATCCCTTTTCATGAGAAACTAACGGTAATAGGGGATTACTATGCATAGACTTTTTACCAACTCTTTTTGTGTTTTTCATTCAAAATATTATTAGGTGAGGGTTGTTGATGTGTTAAAGCTGCTAAAAAATCATTTGAATATTATTTTTTATTAAATTCGGGTAAAACTTTAATAAATAATATGATATTCATAAACTCCTCACCCCTCCTCTCATTGTTTCCATTAAATCAAGTTCCACCCCTGGCTATCCCTTCTCTCACGCATAACCCACTCACCTCTGTCAGTACCTAAGGTATTTTATTCTATTCCAATGCTAATAAGTTTATATTCTCACCTATATATGAAAACATCTGTAGTTCTCGAAACTACGAAAATACAAAAAATTGTCTTATTTAAGTGTTTTTATTAATATATAAATCAATCATGTCATTCCACAAAGTTAATGCAAAATTAATAAATAATACAAATATACCACATTTTTAAGAATTTTCAAAATTAAAAATTTATACCTACTACATATTTCCGATAAAATTTTCTAGCTTTTAATTTGAGGTAGAAGACGTCTTATTTGAGGAAACTACATATTTCCGATAAAATTTTCTAGCTTTTAATTTGAGGTAGAAGACGTCTTATTTGAGGAAACTACAAATAAGGTCTACCTACGGAAGTTCGAATTGTTAACACAGTGTAATATTTTCTCTAAGGAAATTTCGATAGATTTTTTGCACAAAAGCTTTCTATTTAATTGATCTAATTTGTTTAAATCTAACAGCTATGTTTTAAATTGAATTTAAAGATAAAAAGCGTTATCATTAAATTATACATCATATTTTGCACCCCTCTTCAGATTGTACCCCATGTTCAATACATTACGTAGCAAGCATATACATTGCCGTTGCTACAAATAATCTTAACAACCCTTAATAACAGTTAAACAAATGACAAGAATTACTTTATTCTTTCTCTAACGATACGATAACTATTATAATACGACGCGCATACACTTTTTTAACGATAACTTTGGTTTATGTTCGACATCTTATTCTTTTGATAACAATTTATCTCGAATCCAAATGGCTTAGTAATAAATTTTCTATGTGAAGTTTCCCTAGCTATTAGGAATTATATATATCTTACGCGTGTGCGGATTCTGTAGACGATTTTTATAATATTGTTGCGAGTTCATCATTAGAGCCACTGTCGCGTTCGATGGATAAGTCTTACATAAAATATTATATTTGGCCATCTATTTTTATTTTTGTATTTTTTGCTTTCTTCTTCCTCAGCCTTCATCTCTCTACTGCTGGATATCGGCTTCTTCCTTCCATACCATGTTTGACCATGAAAATCTGTTATTTTGACTGTTTTCTCGTAGAGCAGTATCCTTAGAAGAGTGCCCTATCGCCGCTGGGTCAAGGACGTAGTGATTATTTCTTACACGGTCGCAGATTGAATGCACTGCCTGGAGATGTGTTGCCTTCTACGCTAGGGATCGTTAGTGTGCTATTTAAGAAATACGAACTGACGATGTCTTAGCGTCCTTTTTTGAAGGTGTTTATTATTTTTTAACTCTTAAAAGACTGTGCTAAAAAAAACTTTGGGGACGGTGGAGTAACACAGCGTTACCTGATTAAAAATCGGCATAGTTTTTAATATGTGATAAAATATACATATATACAATACAGATAAGACATTTTAAAGGTGCCTTTATATAATTATGTAAGGTAAATATACATATTTGCATTATTTTGGTAAATTATTATAAAATCATGGCAAATCGAATTTGCGTACGCTTCCGCTGACGTTTCAAAAGCAACTGAATACAACGACGCAGTCGCCTGCTCGCTTCAGTCACATGCACTCCGTCTTTGTCTAGCACGTGTTACCCAACTCTATCGTACTCTTTCTATATTGTTTTTTCTTTCGCCGAAACCCAAGCAACCGCCATCTCTGTCCTACATGAAATGTATGGTATTGTCGTGCTCTTTCTTGCTCGATTTAACTGCGATGCACAATATACTGCTCTCTCTTACACACTGGCCGAAAATACGAGAGTAATGAATAAATATTTTTTAATTAAAAAATCCGTACATTTCTAACAGTTTAATTTAGTAATTTTGGTGTGAAAATGTCTATTTGATGATTACAAAAAATGTGACGTTTTAGTTTTCGTAAATAAGGTAGATATTTCATATTTTGTATGACAGGTAGACCTACGTTACATCACCGACACACAGGAGTTAAGGCAATCTCCCGAGAACGCTGTGATATGACTCCAAAGAAAATTTGAGAATCGAATCTCCACACATTCATACGGTTCGTACAAAATATCGATCCGGGCATATTTATTTATTTTATCTAATCCTTGTTATATAATTTATTTTTTAAATAAACATGTAAATCGTTATAATGTAAATCATTTTATTACAATATTTATCAAAATACACATATTTTAATTTTATATTCTGAATTGCTACTACTCAACTAGGCGTAGCATGTGCTAGAGTAGCTAATTGTATTCCTGTTATTTGTTATGGTTTGTCAGCACTAATTTTTTGATTTTATTTAATTTATTTATTTATAACTCTCTACAGGGCTTTTACAAACAAATAGGTAAAGTGTACATTTATATAATGGAGAAATAAAGAGGAAATCAAATACAAAATATAAATACTAATGTAGGACAAGTTTGAAAAAGTTATATATTTCATTACAACATTTAATGTCAACACATTTATATGGATCGTATAAAATATCTGTTTATTATTGTATTGATACCTTAATATATAGTTAATTTTATCAATGTTACGTAGTGATATATGACGTTTAAATTAAATATCATCTCACGGTTGAATCAGTAAAAAATATATCTTTAAGTACATTAATGCTGTTTTATGCTTGCTTTAAAAAAATTAACTGTTTGAATTTTAATGATATAAATTCATTAGGCTGGCACATATTTAATTTTCACTACAAAAAATATATTTGAAGTCCCAGTTTCGCTTATTTCAGATTAGACCTCTTGTACTCAAAGTTTTAAGGCTGAAACTGACTTAATTCCACTTAATTCCCGTGTTAACCTGCATGACGCGACGTAACCGGTAGGGGGTAGTTAAATACAGCACTAACTCGGATTAGTGGAGCACTGTGCTAAGTAGCACTTCTTGCAAACACAGTACACTGTTAAATAAACATAATGCAGAATGAGCTGATAGTATTAATTTACTTCTTTCCATCATTCTATTTTAGATAAACACTAGATGTAACCCGTCAAAAATGACAGAAAATCGGTTCGCGTCTTTACTAAGCTCTAATATACATTTATATTATATTTTTGACGGTCCAGGGGGAGGCGGTCGTAGCAACATGCGAGAAGCGGCCGGTTCGGGTTTAGTGGCCCGGGGTTCAAGTCCCATGTCCGGCAGTTTTTTTAGCCATGAATTCGAAAGAAATTACGGACATAACACGAAGTTATGGGGACAACCAACGAAATTATTAAGTTTGATTTTTTATTAACCTTTGAGCGGGCGCCCTGCGTATTCATCACTGATTACGCATGTACAATTTTTACGACAAGGAATCTATTTTATAATATTTTGTTAATCTATGATGCGTGTCTTTTCAAATGGAGTTATTTTCACTTAAAAATATTTTTTACATATTATAATATAATTCATTATTACTTACAAAATCGCACTAATGATAAAATAAAAAATTATTCCACAACTGCATTCGAACTAGTTCACTCAATTTATGTTCCCATCTACTCCCATCCTTGGTTAATTTATTCTGATCCCGCATCCCTTCTTCACTCAACCTATTCCACTCCTTCTCAAAACATTTTGTAACCAAAAATTCACTTATATTGCTACAATTGGATCATATCATTAACAATCATACGTACGAAATTTTTTACCATATTTATGTTAATTTTAAGATATACTATCAACTTTTTAAAACATAAATAAATCAATATAGAGAAGATCTTTTAAAATTATTTACCGGTGTGTCATCCAGTAAAAGGGTATTATTGCCAATCATTAATCAAAGAAAACGTCCATTCAAATTTATTTACTTATACATTACTCACACACATATACTCAAATACATCAATCACTAAAAGTAGATAATTTATAATTTTAAACAATTAACTTTTGAGAAAGTTATCATAACTTTTAAAACTGGATAATTACAGTCTACATGTACTAGGCAATAGCTGAATACTTGTTTGTGACGAGAAGATAATGGTAAAGAAAATATATGTAGTGAGACTAGACGGAGTCAGAAATAGAGGGCTTTATAAAATTTATGGCATGAACAGATAAACTAAATATCAAATTAAAATAATGAACTAAATGATGAACAAAATTGTTGGATATTGTTTTCTTTGTAAATAATAGATACTAGAAAATATTTACACAATTTACTCACCACGGAAATTACAATTCCTTCAGTCAAGAGTGCAAAATAGTTTTAAAATATCCGATAGATTGAATTATGTTTAAAATGTAAATACAGCTCACGTAATTTAAGTAATGAACAAAATAGTTCCAATAAAATTATATTTGTGATTTTACTTATTATTTGAGTATCAATTTATAATTATTATAATTTACATCCTTTAATATTTAAAAAAAGTAGTTACATTAAAAAGCAAGTAAAAAATAAGTGCTAAGAGAGGAAAATAGTTGACTGTTTATATTCTTTAATTCGTAAATCAGTCGTTCAGTTTGTTCGTTTGCATTATAAAATTGGCCTTAGATTAAGTTGATTCTATTCAATTTTATACCTGCCAAAAGTGGGAAATTAAATCATGTAGTAAGTACCTAGCTATTTGGTTTTTATATAGAAGTTGGTCATTTATTCAAAAATTGAATAAATATTTTGACAGCACTGACAGTCATCATTAATTTATAAAAAACGTCTGGTCAATTTATTATACACAACGTGAATTAACAGTTCAGTGTATTTGGTTATAGAAATGTATTAAAAGTACGTAAAATATATTTTAAAGTATGATTTTAAATAAATATGTTTTATAATAATATACTCGACCCTTAAATTTAAATAAGTTAGATGCAAATTGGATTTGAAAGAATATTTGAATATTGATTGTATTAATAAAAGGTCAAAGCTTACAAAATGATTTATAACGATAATAAACTTGGTAAATTAATATAATATTTATGCACGTAGTCAAATCTAGTGAATTAATTGTTGCTAAATCCAAGATAGTGGTCCCATTGCATATACAACGAAAATGATTATTTCACTATATTATTGAATGTGCTAATAACAAAATGAAAGATAATTTAGATTTAAAAAGTAAGTATTAAATAAGATATTACACTTTAAAGTTTCGAAAAATGCACGGCATATTTTGACATTTCATAGGTATATATGAGGTTAGGTTAGGTTATTAGGTTTGGTTTGGTTAGTTATTAGGTGTGGTTAGGTTAGGTTATTAGGTTTGGTTTGTTTAATTTAGATTACGATAATTTTAGTTAGATTAAATTAACAGGACATAAAATACTATTTTCATTGTATGAACAACGGGACCATATTCTTGGGTTATTCCTTGTATATTATTCAAAAGTCGTGTTTTTTTCAGAATAATGCCGGATAAATTATTTCAAAATGGGCTCAGAACTAGATGGACCGACGGAGGAAGATAAAGCGAAGGCTCTTGAAAAGAAGATCAAGGCTCCACTGGTTTGGGGATATTACGAAAAGAGACAGCTCAGAATTGAGGATCTTCAAAGCAATAAATTCAAAGAAGCCGTAGCAATAATGAGGCATCATTTCCTGAATACCGAGGTTTAAATAATTTATTCGTATTTTTCCGTCGTAGCCTCAAAACCTATCCTGCTTACTTTGCTAACGGTGTTTTTATTTCTCTATTTGTTAAAAATGTGCGTAATTTTTTTACGGATTATCTATATGTCATATAAAAATGCGGTCTCAAGGGATGAAGACTATATAAGTTGTCGAAAACTTGTGACATGATTTAATAAATCATAATATTATGTGAAATAAATATTAAATATTAAATAAGCGTCAGGGGTGTGCAGTGGGAACATTGTAGCGTGACTTTTACGTTAACATATCAATAAAATGTCTTAATAATTATAATAACACACCCAATTTTGATACATTACTCGATTTCTCAGTAAGATTAGAGAGTTATTGATCAATTTGATCAAACATAGATAATTAACCGAAGTTTAGGTACAAAGTTATCCAATGATAATTAATTATCTATTTTTATAAAAATTTTAATATTTCATTTTCTTAACAAGCCGTTTAAATACGTTATATTTTTTAAATGTTTTACTTCAACCTGCCTTCTTCACCTTTATTATAATTCTTTTCAAGTGGTGATTTATAGGACTATTGGTCATTTTGTTGTTGTTGCTGATGACTGCTGACTTTTAATGTAATTTTTCCCAGATAACCTACAAAATGGTTAACATTCTTGATGACCCAGAATCCGTGGAAGAGTTCCTCGCAAACGCCAAAACGAGCATGATGGACAAAGCTTCTATCGTGGCTGTGAAAGAAAGCTCTGAGAAAGTTAAAGCGGTGTTAATTCAAAGAATTGTGGACAGAGGTAAGCGACTTCTCCTCAACGTCACGGTAATTTTTTCTCACGTACCTGTGAATCATATTTGTATAATCATCTTTTTGCTAATAAATTCTTAAATCACAGAGACGGAGCTATTTGTTCTCAGGATATCACGACATATCTGACCTCTTTGGCCAACGTTTTGAATCCCATTGCAGGGTTCATCATGGACCCCGTAATGGAAAGATTCGAAGCTATACAACTTTGACCGCCTCATTGAATGTCGGATGAATAAATGTGTTTTTTGTTTTGAATTCAAATATCTGACAAAAACATGAAATCCTAATTCACATCCAAAATCATAATTTAATAAGTCCGAAACGTCGGTTAGAGAGATCAGATAAACGCGACAGAGTATCCCAGATAACTACATGCAGACGAAGCTATTTAACAAGATAAATTATATAAATCTCACAGAGAATTATATGGGAAACATGTATGGAAGTCTTTATAGAATGGTCACAGGGCTTATAGCCTGTATACTGTTTAGTCTCATAAGAAAGATAAAACAATAAGGATCAATATTACGTAAAGTAAGAAAGAAAATACAAATTAGTTTTAACATAAATAAAATACTCTATATGTTATTTTATCTGTCTTCTTTCAAATATTTGAAGGGACTATGCTAGAGCTATTTATTGTCAAAAATTATTAATTCCCGTAGTATAAATATATGTCGCCACTTGCAATAATACCTCTCAATTTTATTAATACAAATATAGAGGAATCATTACAAGCATAAATGATTTGGTGAACGATGCATTGTGTAAATTTATTGTAAAGTGATCACTTAAGCCAGCTTATAAAGGTAATAAGCCCCGTGGAAACTCTATTAAGACTTTCACGCATGTATTTTTTTTTATAAAGATATCTCTGTTTCTGTTAGAATTTTAAAATTTCTCTTAATTATTATATCTTTTTTATTTCCCTTTCAGGACAAAATTCAGTATTTTTTTCTTAGAAAATACGTATAAAAATATTGTTTTTTCTGTTTCTGACATAAAATTTAAAAAAAGATTAAAGGTACAACTTTTTGTATTTTCTCATTTCTTCAGAACAAATCATACCACTCAGGTAGGTACATAAATAAATTTTAGAACACAAGGATATTTTTTTTTAAATGTTCTCAGCTTTTCATGGCCGTTAGAGTTTTCAGTGGTGTTCATTATCAGTCGTGCTGATGAATCCTGCAATGGGATCCAAAACGCTGAGCAGAAAAATCTTTAACAAATTGTATCCCAGAAAACTAACCAAAGGATAAGAAAAATCAAATTAATTAGAAAGACACAGAAAAATCAAATCTACGTACAAAATATTTTTTGGTGGATTTGATTTTTCTATATGTCTTTCTAATTGATCAATTAATTTGGTTTTAAATTTTACAGAACTTTGTTGTGAAAAATTGCAACTTCACAATAAGAATGTGTTCTTGAATATAATATGGGCGAATATAATATGCCCAAAAATAAAAATAAATAAAATCGGTTAATTCTGGCGTCCCCTAGCGGCAGTTGCACAAAGTAAATTATATACAAAAAAAGTAGATTGCTCTAAAAATGGATAATATATTTTAATCAATTAACAAAAATGAGACTTACGGATAAGGTCGATATATTCACGGAAATATAAGAGGCCGCTATAGCGTAATTGGATATCGCAACTGCCCCGGATAGGAGGAGATCCGCGGTTCGAATCCCGGTAGCAGACAAATATTTTTTCATGGATTTGATTTTTTCATTAATTTTTTTTTAAATTTCACAAAACTTTATTCTGAAAAAATTGCAACTTTACAATAAGAATGTGTTCTTGAATATAAAAGATAAGAACATTCATTATCTCTTGAAAATTTATGAATCAATTAGAATAAGACAGAGAAAAATCAAATCAATGAAAAAATATTTAAGTTGCTACCGGGATATTATTTATATGAAACATATTTTTTCGTTGATTTGATTCTTCAGTATTTTTTTAATTTATCCATAAATTTGCTTAAAAAGCACAGAACTTTGTTCAGAAAAAACAACTCCACAATTAAAATGTTCTTTCTTTAATTTATTCATTTTTTCTTCCTCAAAAATAGCAAAATGATTTTGTGGTGATATTATTAGTACAATTCATAATAATATACTTTTTTAACCACTTATGTATTGAAAATATCAACATGTTTCAGGCCAAATGGTCCTTTCATCAGGATACAATGTATACTAACAAATGAAAAATCAAAAATTGAAGTAAAACAGTAAAAATATTAAAAATAATATCTGGAAAATGAATAAATAATTACGTGCTAACATGAAAATATATTTAATAGATAAATATTTGTAAATAGGACCTGGTTATTTAAAATATTGAACTTACTATTTCTATATTTTGTTTTAGATTTTTGATTGGTAATTACAATATATACCATATTGTATCCTGACAAAAAAAATTTGCCCATAAAACATGTTGGTATTTTCAGTATATAAGTGGTGGAAACAAAGTGTAATTTTATTGATTATTATAATATTTAGTTACTTTTATTTTCACGTTTTTCATCACTTTTTAATTATTATTTATATGTTCTCCGTCGCTTTATTTGTTGCTTTTGTGCATTTTATAATTTTGTGAATTCACGTATTATTACTCTGGCCACATGACCAACCCATTTCTAAAATATCATTCTTATCGCAATCTAGATAATGTCGTCTACTTTCGTCTGCCCTTTGAGTTCCTTCTAGTATAACATGTACAGTATTTTCATATTTCGCTGTACCTATTGATAATTCTGTGTCACTCTTATTAAGAAGTTTAAACAGGAGTGCAAAAATTTGATTATAAAAATATTTAAATGACTAGATTATGGAATTCGGTATGTTTAAATGAAATCATGTATTATGTGTGGAACTATATACTTAAGATTAATAAAATAAATCAATAAATAAATAAATATGTCATGTCATAATTAAATTGTAAACGATAAATAAAAAGGAAATATATTTTTAATTTGTACCTTTGTATTGTACATTTTAAAATTTTAAATGCTAGCTGCTACGTAATGCTTTTTCTTCGATTTTTTTTCTTTCGAAAACTTTTTTTACGAATTTTTTTTTCGAATTTTTTTTCGAAAATTTTTATAACAGGGTTACAGCTAGTTTAGTAGTATTACCATTCATTCGCATATGATTTTCAAATTAAATGATTATTTTTGGTTTTGTTTGATGAATAAACACAAAAATTGGCACATAAACATTCGATAAGATTTTTAATGTTTACAGCACTGATTTTGTGGGAAGACGTGATTATAAATTCGAAAATTTACCAAACTTTGAAACATTGTGCTGTATATAAGTTTGTTTGGTTTTAAAATCAATGAAATTTAAACGTTTTGTGAATATTGTGAAAAAATCAAAATAATGAAATGCTCTCATTAGTAACCATCTGACGAAATTGTCATTTAATGATAGTTAATTTATTATTAGGTATGAGAAATAGATCCAGTCCAGGTTCTTTATAATAAATGGATTATGGAAATTTTATCAACATTTGTCAAACGATAATTATCTCACATCTTTGCATTAAAAGATTTATTAGTTTTATTATTATATAACGACATGGAAAATATAATATTAAAAATAAAATAGCTTTTAAAAAATACTTATACATATTCGTTGCCACAAGAATATATGGACTACCAGACCCTGAAATGGACTTCTTTGATTCAGAACTATCCTTCCATTAATCGCCATGTGATGATTATGATCTCTCTGTCAATTAATAAATTAGACTATTACTTGTATTTCTAGTAAAATTCTGCTTTTGTTTTTTTAAGTTTTCATTTGCATTAGTAATCCACATGATATTTTCACGGAATGGCAAAAGGAATTGCGCAATGTCCGAATTTATTTTATGTACCACAACACTATCGAAGGATTAAGAAGAGCCTATAATAATTTAGAGTGATCTGCAACATTTGCGAAACGCCTGGAACAACCGGGAAGTGACGAGGACCTTCTCCTAAATACTAGAATAATATAGAAAGTACGAAAATATCAGCACTTGAGTATAAATACGGAACAAAGCTGCGGCGCGAAGCAGTTGTCGAGTTTGACAGTTCGTTCATTGCTAAGTACTCGCGAGACGATGGCCAGGTGTACCCAGTTGTAAAATCGCAAAGCGACATCGAGCGAAATAATCGAGCGAAGTACCTGCGAGATATGTGTAAGTATGTGCGAGAATTGAATATTTTAAGAGCGATAAATACGTATTACCCAGCGATAATAAACTGTTGATTTACGAGCCAAATAGTAATTTTAAGAAAACCGTTAAGTTTAATTCGTTTTAATTAAGTGACTTTTTTCATTGAATAATCAATTAATCATTAATTAATAAATCTCTAATCAAGTGTTGTCGTTCATTCCTCCCTAGCAACGATACGTGACAATAATCTAAATCTTACCTCGAAGTTTTTAAATACTAAATAAACTTGCAAACATCGGTGTATAATACACCTCCAACACCCCATTCATCTTACCACCGAAGAAAATAAATATTCTTTTATTTTAGTCCAGGCTATATTTCTACCGACCACAACAAAAGATTGTAAAAACAAATCTACCTTGCAGCACTGCCATACAATATTTGACAGAGGCGTGATATTTCACCGAGGGGTGGTGTTTCACGCCTCCGTTTGGCACCCTTCATCGTTACCTTTTAAATTTGTACAAATGTCAAAATATTTATGTCAAAAAGGATTCATTTTCTCATTACCAGCCCGTCGAATGTTTCGAGTGAAAATGTCAGAATTATATTTTTTTGCAAATGTCACTTTCATTCAAAACGTCGAACTTTTGTGATCTCGCAGATATTATTTTCAAAAGAATATCATTTTTCTTACTGTAATGCCTTTGATTGCATTGTATTGTACGAAGAAAATGTGAATTATTTATTTTATTTTATTTATTTATTTTATTAATTACACGGCTTAATAGCCTTTTACAACAGGTTTATACATAATTAAAATACAACAAACGATTAAATGTAAAAGAAAAATAAAGGGTATAAATGTAAAAAAGTATATATACATAGTTTAAACATAATGAGGTTAGACATATATGTAAAAAAAAGTATATATGCAAAAAAGTGTAAAGTAGCAGGTTTGTACATAATTAAAATACAACAAACGATTAAATGTAAAAGAAAAATAAAGGGTATAAATGTAAAAAAGTATATATATACATAGTTTAAGCATAATGAGGTTAGAATTATATTACTAACATGGTGTATTCATTAGACAGGATATAATAGATTTAATTTGTTATATTTTTTGAATCTTGTTAAACTTGACTAAATACAAATTCAAAATTAAACACAAATGAATTTTAATTTTGAGAATGTTTACTCATTCTGATGGCACTGCAGACTATTAACACTAAAAAATATCTCTAACTCTACGATATCACTAAAGATATGTTTTGATATCGGTGTTAATACATATCTATATGTATATCCTTCGGAGGCTGACTCTACGATATTCCTAAAGATAAGGATTAACACCGAAGGTTAACTCTACAATATTTCAAAAATATATATTAACACCGAAGGCCGGCTCTACAGTATCTCTAAAGATATTGTCACGAGGCTAAACAGAATCACGTCAACTCATATCAAGTGACAGTTGTTTGAAGTGTTCACAATACTACCGAAGATTCCAGAAAAACCTAGCGCAGTCTACGGCTTTCAAGAGACGTCTCCAAAATTCCATGAATATCTGGAAATTACGAGAACTTGCGAGAAAACACGATAAAAATCTCAAAGGTCCGAAAAATTCAAAGTTATCGGGTATAAATAAACGGATCCAGGCCGCAAACGGCCATTGTTATTTTGACGTTTCAAGCGGCGCGGCTCTGGCGGTGAATCACGAAGCGAAAACAATATTACCATCAGGTGTGTGAACTAAGTGCCAGTTAATTAAGTGAAGTACTTACCCGTGTGCGATATTTGAGCGAATATTCTTGCGGAAAAAAGTTCTTGCGTAGCGAAATTAACCGGAGCGAATAGTAATACGTGCTGAAATTGGACGAATTGTTCTAGTAATTAGTGAATAAAGTATTAAAGCGATTATAAAGTGTCTATTTAAGAGTGATAAGTTTGAGAAACAGTTTAATTTAAATAATAGTGTTAAGTTTAATAGTGTTTAGAGACTTTGTAGTTTGTTTAATGAATCGATTATTAAATTCCAGCGTTTTCATTAATTCCTCCTGCAGCTACGACACGTGACAATATGTATGTGCAATCTTGTTGAAGTGTCTTATCATAGGTAGCATCTTCCGAAAAGTATCTTGCTCGCTGGAGCTTCATTTTTCTGTTTATTTAGTTCACGGTTGAGTAACGTGGTTCAATGGAACCGCAAAAAATATACATTTACACATTTTTTAGTCCTGGGCTGCCAAAGCCATACTGGACTTAATGGGGTGTTGGTCACAGTCATTATTTGATCTGATTTGGTGTGATCATTTTGTTGGAGACCGCAACCTTCTTAATTCTTTCCCTTCTATTATTCCAGTGACCAATATTTTCACAAAACTGTCACCGACTCTTCGATCAATAGACATATTCGGTGCAGGAAAGAATCTGTTTTTTTTGCATATAGTATTTCAATAAAATTAATAGTTACCAGAAGATGGAGACATTTTTTCGTCTTATAGTTCATAAAAAGGGTGGTATTTTGATTAAATAATTCCTGAATCCAACGCGAATCGCCGAACACATGCAGAATGGAGATAAATTTGACGGAATGGGAGAAGGACGGGAAAATATAAATGATTCTAAAGGACTGTATTTGAATGGTTTGGAAGTAAAAGGAAGCTCAACTCACCTACCATAGTACCTTATTTTCTTTCCTGTAATGAGAAAAGACTGATCTGTAAATAGACTACACTTTCACAAAAAACCTGCACACCCCATGGTCACTACCACTTCCTTCAAGTTTTCATTTTCTCTGAAAGCAGATCGTAAAATGGATTATTGATAATGTACATCGAATTCTTTGTTTTTCCGAAATCGAGGCATAACTGCGCACAGTTCTTAAAGAATTCTAAACAGAAGGTATATTTTAAAGGCGTACATGCGATAAACTCATAAATCGCTTTAGTTGATCTGGATTTATCAGTCCGAACACAACGTATATTTTTTCTCCCATAAACTCACTAGAAGATTGTCGAAGGCTGCAAGATGACCTACATCGTCTGAACACGTATTGCAATGCCCACAGCCTGGAAATAAATGTTTCTAAATGCTTCGTTGTACGCTTTACAAGAAATAAAAAGGTATTCTCTAATGAATATTCAATTAATAATATAACATTATCTACCAAATCCGAAAGCAAAGACCTTGGGGTGATACTTGACAGTAAATTAAATTTCAACAAACATATTGATTATATAGTCACCAACGCATCATCTATGCTTGGTTTTGTCATACGCACATGTAAACATTTCAAAAATATCAGTACCCTCAAGACACTTTATTTCTCATACGTTCGTAGTATTTTAGAATATGCATCTCAGGTGTGGAATCCAGGTTATGCAGTACACGAAAATAGAATTGAAAGCGTCCAAAACAGATTCCTAAGATACCTAGACCTGCGTTCATTTAGATCTCATATAAGCAATGAAGACTCTGCGAAGTTTTTTTAACATGCAGACCCTAACTCGTCGAAGAAACATAGCTGACGCGGTGATGCTATTCAAAATAACACACAATCTAGTTGATAGTCCGGAACTTCTTCAACGAATATCTTACCACATCCCAACTCGCAATAACAGACATTCACCTACTTTTCATCTCCCCTTTTGTAAGACCAACTCAAAACAAAACTCTTTTATGTACAGATCCACAAATTCATTTAACACAAACTATCACCACATTGACATTTTCAACGCAACAATAAGAAACATAAAACAAACAAGATCTACACTACCGCACCCAAACTAATTTGTACATTATATCTTCCCTTCTACTCCCGTCCCACATTCCCCTCCACCCTCTCCATTCGCTATTAATGTATGTTAAAGTAAATTTTTAAATTCAGTGGAAAATTTTTAAGATTGTTTTGCTGTTAACTTTTCCCAAAACAAAATAAATAAATAAATACACAAATACACATACTCACACAAACTCACTATTGGACATGTTTTTTCTTATTTTTTATCGATTGTATATATGTGTTTTCTTGTAATTGGCCCAAAATTCTGTACATCAATTATTGTTTTTTTTCAAGATTGATTAATTATATGGCTGTAAGAAAACCAATAAATGAAAATAAATATAAAATAAAAAAATAACGTGACCTGACTATATAAAAAAAAATATTTTTTGCTGTTTATATATGCTGTGCATTTTCGGATACACCTCTGGTTACCTTATTTCACGGGTCTGAGTATTAATCGGAGGATCACGATTGTCAAAGTTTCATCTCTTTTAAAAAAATTTCGCTCTCCTTTCCTAAGAACATCCCTGTTTCACGAAGATGTCACTAACATACGTAATAGAACATTTTTTGGTAAAAAAACTTTGTTTTTGACATAGCCTTTGCAAGATGAGATTTAAAAAACGGTTCTTACGCCAAAGGTCAAGAATAACAAAAAGTTAAGTGCTGAAAAAATTGTAGTACCTGGTTTGATTTTTTTTTGTTTCTTGCAAAAAACGCCACATAGTACTTTTAACATACTAATAACTAACCGTCACGTCGTTTCCCTGCGAGGATAGAAAAAGAGGATTGTGCGTCACACTCTCATGTACTGACACACAACTCTCGCCTCATCCGCATTTATACGTCTTCGCACGCAAGTTATACAATGTTTGAGGCTTCAAACCCAACCCATCTTTCAGTATCTAGTTAACTTGATCAGGCTACGTCTTTTCCGGCCATCCTCTCTCTGGCTCCGTCAACACTTGCAACTTTATCTTCTTTACCGGTTTTTCTTCATTTTTTTCATTCAACACGCCCAAACCACCTGAGTGACCATTTTCAATTATATTTACTACGCTGAGGTCAGCTTTGCACTGTTCACTCTACCAAAAATGGATTTGGCACACACACCTCTAAATGATCTCATTTCGACACGTATTTAGTCTACTTTCGTTCTTCTTCTTCCAGCTCCAGGTTTCATATTCATACATCAGTGTTGGTACCAGAATCGCATTGTGTACCGCTAGTTGTGCCTCGGTTTTGACATGTTCCTATTAAAAATGATTGCATTCAAAGCACCGTTCACCTAATTCACCTAAGACACCTTCCTTTCGATATCGTTTTCAGCTTTAATTTTTCTATTGAACATATTTTCCAAATTCATAAACTCACCTTGTTATTCCAATCATCCAATCATTCACTAAGAGTATTTCACAAGCCTTCTTTTTGAATCACTTTTGACTCCTTAACATTCATAATAAGGTCATTTTTCGTTGCATACACCATACATCCTGCTTACTAAACTTTTAAAGTCTTCTACGTGATGTTATTTTTCACTGACATTATTACTTAACTGATTTGTTTCATTAGTGAATAGTTTTTATTTTATTTATTAGTGAAAAGTACATAGGTTTTTTTTTTGCAGATTCATTTTGCAGAACCTTCAGTAGACTGAAGATGACAAGTGGAAAAAGTTATTCAACTGTCATGAAGTATTATAATTTCGTGGAAAGCGGTGTACCCATACACGAAATATATGATACGCGGCGGTATGTTAAGATATATTCGTTAACAATAAAACCCAAATATCAGGACAGAGGTAATTAACAATATTTTAATATTTTATTTTACGTATTTATTATATATATTTTTAAATTATGCTTTTGGTATTTATTATAAAACTAGATGTAACACGGCAAAAAACGGTACTTTTACATGTCGGTTCCAAAAGAATAAGTATTTATTTACTTATAAAAAATAGTTTTAATACTATAAAGAAGTTAAGAGCAGACGGACATATGGATGCACAAACAACGAAATTATCATAATTGGGATGGGATAACGAGACATATCATAATTTTTCCATATTATTCAGAAGAAATTAGGTCAAGATCTAATAATCACAATTTAAAAAAAAATTAGAAATGCTGAGTCAATACTAAATGGTTATTTATTATTTTGTTCAAAATAATAAAATAATAAATTGTTATTTATCATTTTATTCAAAATAATAATAAAAATAATAACATTAATCGGTATTTATTTCAGCTTGTTGAGAATAGATTCTCATCTCGCCATATAGATATATATACATATAAGTAAAAATAGAAAAACAACAACAAACATAAAAGTACAATAAGAAATAAAAACATGTCGAAATCAAAAATAGAAAGTAGAAAATAATTACAATAAAAATAGATAAATACATAAAAAATAGTGGAAAACAATCACTGTTGCATAATTAGTGTCCATCTTTATGCATTGGGGACTCAAGCCACATAGCAGCTGCTTGAATAATGGAGTTGCTAGACCCCCAAATCCTCTTTCTTGCGCTAGCTATCTTCAGTCGTTGTAGAGCAGCAAAGCCATGGACCCTGTGTTCTGCGAACATATGAGATGCACTGCAACGCCAGGGTAGACCGAGCATTATCCTGAAGGCATTATTATATTGCACTCTCATAAAGTTATAGGACAGTTATAGGAGTTATAGCAGAGTGTGTCTGCACCACAGTTCACTTGTGTATAGATTCGTGCAATAAGTAATGAAAAGGTATCTTTTCATTTCATTGCTGCATCTAGAAAACTTCCTGGCTAGCATATCGGACCTTACACTAATAGCTCTTCTCTGTCTTTCGATATCCTTAATGTCACATAAGTTGTCGCATATAATGTGACCAAGATATTTAATGTTGCTACTAGGCTCTAGAAATAATTTTGTGTCATTATATTTATATATAAGTATGTTCTGAGAACACAGTTGCTGGATTTTGTCGCCAGAGGGATGATTAATTAATTAAGATGAATTATAGAAGTCTCACAGAGACGAAGCTATTTATATTAGCAATGTGTATGGAAGTCTTTTTGTAGGATAGCCCAGGGCTTACGACATGTATGAGCTGGCTCACGTGATCTCTCTGGGAACAAAATCCAGTAACTGTGTTCTCAGAACATACCTACATATAAAAAATATTCTTAAAATATATTCAAGTGTTAGAAAGGTGTTAAAAATTGAAAATACTGGTTTTCAGGCGTATTCTAGAGTATAGTGAAACAATTCGGAAGAATATCATATATATGTTGCCTATATTGAGAATAATATTGTTTAATGGTCTACCAAAATATATATGTATCATTACCAGCTGCGAAACCTATGTAAAGTACATACGAAAATAATACAGATGTCTCTAGCAAAGTCCCTTTAAATATACAAAAGGTGTTCAGATTCGGAACATACATAGAACTTTAAAAATTTGATAATGTGAGGATGTTCTAGCGGTAGAATTGTGAACGTCGCATTATGTAGAGTGATGACTTAAGCCAGCTCATAAAAGTCCTAGACGACACATATCTGTATGTTAAGGTTAATACAAAAATTGATAAAATATGACTAAAAGTTACTAAAAATCAACACGAGCGAAGCCACGTTAAACAGGTGTGTTAAAATTTTATAACATGTATGCAATTTGTAATATTTATTTTTGAAGAAAGCAACTTATTCTATCTTCAACCAATAATTCAGTAACAGAACAACAGAACGGCCTAGGTGTCTAATTACCTGGCTAATATAACTTGATGGCTGCGACATATACACAGGTCAAGTTAATTCTATTTTAATTTAACAAATTTTTTTAACAAATAGTCTATCAACACGTCGCTATTAACCGTGATAGACTGATGGTCCTAGAGTGACATCAAAGTGCAAAGTTTAAATATTTTTTAAACATTTAGAAGGTGGCACGATTGCGTAATACACTTTTTATGGCAAAGAAATTATTAATTAATAATCTTTTTCTGATAAAATAAAATATTAATAATGTTTAAAAACTAATTTAGAGTGTCGCAAATCAATGAGTTAATACAATTAAGAATGTGCGCGTCTTTCAAAGTCGATATCTGCAAGAAGTGGTTCTTGACGTAATATAATTTTATCTACGATAAGCATGTATTGCACGCTTCAGTGGTCATACACCAAAAACAACCAAATTAATTAATCAATTAGAAAGACATACAGAAAAATGTAATTCACGAAAAAATATTTGGCTACTACCGGGATTCGAACCCGGGCCACGTCCTTTTCTAAGCTATAGGAGGCTTGTATACTTCCGTGAATGTATCGACCTAATATGTAATTCTCACTTTATTAATTGATTATTTTTTTATTTTTGTCCATTTTAGAGCCATCCACTTTTTTGATACGGGAGTTCAAATTACTTTGCAATACTACCGCTAGATGGACGCCAGAATTAACCGATTAATTCATTTTATTTAGACCCACATTTGATACAACAGATATTATATTCAAGAACACATTCATATTTGTACTTCACAAATATGAATGTGTTCTTGAATATAAGATCATACACCAAGTCTATATTTCGCTTTTGAACTAAGCCAGTGATATAAAAAATACATCAAGGTTGCTGTCTCTGGATGAAATCTCGTTATAGTGATTGATTATCCAGGTGGAGGAGAGAAATAGCCTAGATTGGATCATTATACGGTATCATTTGTACACATAGCTAAGAGAACATATTGTATAAAAAAAATATTTTGCCATTAGTAGTCCTTATGAGCCACAGAGGTCGCCTATCTATTCATGGACCTTTGAAATATAAAGCAATTTATTTATTGAAAAAAATTCAATTTTATTTATTTAATTCGGTCATCCAACAGGAAAACACAATGGTTTGATAAGATGAAATACAAAAAAAATAGTTAAATGTCTCCCTCAATTAAAGGATAACACAAATAGGACATAATCATAGATAAGTCAATGACAGATAAAACATCATTTAAAAAATTGTTCCAAATTTAGCTTTAACAAAGACATAAAGGGGCTCGTGATGTATATAATATACATGATCAGGAAGGGGGACGAGTTTTTAGTATCTACTTTACCATACGACGATATTCTTCATATTTAGTGTTAAAAATATCTATTGAATTTAAGAGGTAATTAAAATCTGAGCATATGCGTGGAATGGGAGAGGATTTCCTATTATTGGTATGATAAATTGGAAGGGAAAAGAGGTACTTCTGTCTGGTAGGTCGGAATGGGACGTGGAAAGCTAGCAAGCTGGTGATTTCAGGGGAATCAATAAGGTTATGAATTATTTGGAAAATAAAGGATTGATCTGACAATATTCGCCTGTTGTCTAGATTTATTTTCAGATAAACTTCGTACATTAATAGTTTAATTTAAAATGGAATACTTATAAATATTACATTTCTCACATTTCGCATACAATTTATTTATCGAAAAAAATTCCCATTTTATTTTCAGATAAACCTCGTACACTGACAATTTTATTTAAAATGGAATACTAGTAAATATTACATTTCTCATCTTGAGACACTTAATTCAATGTCATGACCTTACCTTTACATCATACTTATGTTGAGCGAGAGTACTTAAAATTTTACGCAAAGAAATTCCTTAAGATTTTCTGAAGATTTTCATGGATTTATTTCCAATATAATTTATTTGTTATCTAAAATGTTTGTAAATAAATTTTCAATTATAAGTTACCTATTTTGTACAGTGTTTTCTCAAACATACAATTTGTTTTTATTTATCTGTTCTAAAGATAACATTATTGTAGTAATTTATCAATTAATCTTGAATCAATGCAAAAACTCAAAGTTTGTAATAGTCATTCATTAAAACAATGAAAAATTCGAGATTCGCTTACAATGTTCACCTTTTTGAACTAAAACAATAATTTAATATATTTTTTAATTAAAATTTGGCAGTTAATCAGTCCCACTATAATATATTTGTCCAATAATCCAAAAAAATAATTTAATAAAAATAACTGTTGGTCTCCTTGAAATTCTCTCGCGTAAGAAAAACAATGTTAATTTACCGGTCAAAATAAAACGGAAAATTTCTCAATTCTTTGAACAAATAAGGTCGTATAATAAAATATTGTAGGCGAACATTCTCAAAGGCAGTGAGTACCATTTTTGAGTTTATCTCTCTAAAAGGTTGCCAAGACTAATCTGCATATTCATAATTAACCGCCGGTCATTACTCCTTGTTTTCTTTTGGAAATTTATCAAATTCTTTTGGCCACAAGCCAGTTCACTGCATCAAAACTTTTAGAACCGTTTTTTTAACCCTGCGAATGCACTTGAAGCTGATAGGTGACGGTATTACTGCGTACCAAAAAACACCACAAAACAGATATGTATTATAAGTTCCTGTAATCTATATTAAGTGATAAAGTGCTGAATACCAAACACCAATACCCAGATTCTAGAGCGCAAATATAATATATAAAAGACGTAATAGAGCTATTCCATAATTTCTTCAATAACTGCGATATATTGTGGATTTTTTTTTTAATAATGTTTTTGACGTAGCTTGCGACTGCTAAAAGATAAATATCTAGGTGGCGGATAGGGGAAAGCTCATCAGATATGGAGGGTAGGAGAGTAATAAAATGCCTCTCGCAGACCAACAGGCAGTAGCGTTTGACCCATAATGGGCAGCTACAAACAGTGTCTGTTCCCTATGTTAAGAGTGGCTGATTTCAAAACGTACCAACACGTCTAGCAAGCATGGTGTTTTAATGCTAAACCTCTTCCAAATGAAATAAAAGAGGCGTTGGAAGACCTCAAAAGAGATGGGCCGACGATATAGAGCCGCTGTAGGGGGAAAGAAATGGTTACAAAAAGCCAACAATAGGGAGATGGAAGGATATGGAAGAGGTCTATGTCCAGCAGTGCAGAGATGGAAGCTGAATATGTAAGAAAGAAAAAAAAGATAATTTTTATAATTAATTATCAGGGAAACACTTTATGTATAAATCACTAATTCATTGATGTATCAATATTTCGGGGCCAACGGTTACTTCATTAGGATAAAACTAAAAATTTTAATTCGAAGTATAGAAAAATATGGGAGATGAAAAATGAACTAAAAACTAATGTGCAAAAAAAAAAAAAAAAGTAACCTTGTGCAAAAGGACCTGCATATTTGTTGTATTTACTTTTATTAATATTTTTCTATTAATATTTTTAATCAACATTTTTCAGCAACATTTCAGCAATAGCAGCATTTGCAAACCCAAAAATATATTAAAATAATGGTTTTGTTTTCAAAAGTTGATTAGAAAATTTAGACCACTTATTACCGATTACTTGATCCTTTTTGGCACTTTTATCAACTATATTAAAAAAGTATTGATTATATTATTTGTATATATCTACTTTTTTATTTAATTATTTACACCAACGTGTTTCAGAAAAACCTTTCCATCGTCAGGGTGTTGTATAACTGTCAAAATATCAGAATGAAATGTCTTTTGTTTCCTGTTTTTCTAAATTATTTGAAAAATTATTTTTAAATATATTATTATCACTGATGTTCGTGGTTATTGGAAAAAAAATAGAATTGGGCTAGTAGTTAAATTTACTTGATTATCAATAATATTTTGTTAACTTTAACATGCTTTACTAATTTCTAATGATTCTAAATTATTTAAAAAAAACTGTATTTTTAGTCATCAATTTTTTTTGCATGTTGTCCAGTGTATAAGTAATAGTAAACAAGTTTTTAGGCCCGTTTGTTGTTTTGTAAAAAAAATAATATTCATGTTGAGTTCTTGCAAAAAGGTCGCTGTATAAATTATCCAAATATTGATATTATTGATAATTATTATTAAAAACGCTGTGTATAATTTGAATTTTTATGTAGGCATATTTTATATTCTGTTTTAAAACATGTCTATATTTTTTGTTTACTAGCAAAGATAAGTATTTATAGAAAAAAAAAGGTATGAAAAAAATTAATTAAATTTATCAGAAAACTCCAAAATTTTACTTGGTGCATTTGAAAAGCCTCGCCTTCAAGTTTATCCTTCTTTTCAGAACTGATGAAATTCATGTACAAATGTGCCCTGAAATCAGCGCGCGCTTGCAAGATACACGTCGTGGCCGGGATATTTACATCGGGAACAGCGCAAGACATTGCCTCGGAGATTGGGTTCGTCAGGCACAGCTGCACCTTCTATCAGAAATACTTTGTAGACGGGCAGCTCGTCTTCGGGAATCCGGGAAGCGGGAATTATGGTGCAGCGTTCATGGCCGTCAAGATCCCGGAGGAAGAGGAGGAAGAGGAATATTAATGCATTGTTTAACGTGTTTTAATCCCGGGATCTTTGAGATCCTGCGGTAGATACTTTGTATTTTGGAAGATCCGCAGTATATTTTTAGAGAAAACGAGTTATGGTCACGTGGATGTGTTATTTTTTCAGTTTTTGAATTTAATTTCAGTTAAAAGTTGAATTTTGTTTGTAATTAATTACATCCAATGTTTGTTTATGGTCACATGGGTGTGGTATTTTTTCAGTTTTTGAATTTAATTTCTGTTTTAAGTTGAATTTTGTTTGTAATGAATTACATACTGCATTTAGTTTTCATTAAAACTTTTAGCTCGTTTGACGGCGTTAAAAAATATCAGAAAGATGTATTTGTTATATGTACACGATGAAATGCTATGCTATTGTCGTAATAGTAATAAGTACAACCAGCGCAGCATTAGAATAATATTATATTAATGTTAACTTTGATAGTTTGTTAGCGTTTAATACCTACTCTCGTTCGAGAAAAAAATTCAGAAAATTCAATTTATTTTATAACAAATACAAGTAATCTGATAAAAATAGATAAATAAAATAATAATATTTCGAAATTTTCGTGATTAAGTTTGTGGAAGTTCATTGTAATTAACTATGAATAAAACCCAACATTTTTTACTTCAGAAAATGACACATTAATTTAAAAAAAAGTAATTAAATTATGGATGTATAAAAATAACTGTAGGAACTGCCAATCATATTGGACAAACCGGAAGAAAAATACAAACACAAATAAAGAACATCTTAAAGGAATCAAGAATTTTAACATGGAGATGACAAACCATGTGAGATCAGAAAGACATAACTTCGACTATGATAATGACGAGGTGTTAGATATATGCAAAAAGGGAAGAAAATTATACATTTTAGAAAATAAAGAAATTAATCTGAATAATGATAATACACTTAACTCACAAACACCACCTGTAACATCCCTCCTCCTATCCATACTAGCCCCGCCCAGCAGCCATTTTCACTTTTCGCCTACTCCTACCCCTCTCCCACTCCCGTCCACCCCGTTCCCTTTAGTAGGTAAAATGCCTTCTAGTCTTAAGAGTTAGTTTATTACTGAAGATGATGCAGTAAGCATCGAAAACGTTTTAATTTTTTAATTAAAGTGTCATTGTGTGAAGTAAGCAATGTTTTATTTTATTCATAGATAAATAAAACAACACTTCATCACCTCTGAAAAATCACTAAGAACCAATATTTTCAGAATAATTGACTCGTTTGAGAAAGCACAAAGGATACTCAAATAACATTTTTTACATTTCCTTGCATATATTTATAAACGCAATAAAAATTTTGATATATATGACGTTAAAAAAAAAATACGTTCATTTTTCGTCATACATAGTGACATACCTTAATGCTCATGTTCCGTGTATAATTTATTTTCAAATAACTCCGACTTTGAACAAACGTCTAGTCCACAAAATAATTGTTTTATTTAAAATAGATGATCTAAACTCAAATGGTTATTGTTTATTTACCGTTCCAAAACCAAGTATGTAAAAAAAAATTTATTAAACATCAATTGAATCTTTCACAAACTTCTGACTATTTTAAATAATAATGAATAATTAGGGGTTCTATTTTACCAATAACTGCTCGAATTTTATCTTAAAGTAATTGTATTGTTTTTGAAACATTAGCGTAAACCGAACCTCTTACTAAATTTTATAGAAAATAAACAGAAGCGTTAAATCGCATAATCTGGGCTGCCAAAACACGGAGAAAATTTCTGATTAATTTATTTAAGTCGATTGGCTCCCGGTTTGTATGGCGCGTATTCCAATACTGCTGAAAATATACACCATTCAGGTCCAAAGTACCAAACTAAAGCGAAAAAAATAAGTCAGCTTCAATCAATAAAGCAGTCGCAACTTCATTTTCGCAATGTTTCCAGCGATTTTTCACAATTTCAACGCATTTTTTTGTGCATCATCACTTTTTCATTAACGGTGTTGTTTTATGTTTGGAAAATGTGATGTACAGTAATTCGACCCTTTAGAGGTAAAACTTTTTAAGTGACTGAAGTAGTTTTGAGATACGTCAAAATGTGATATTAAACTATTGACAATTAAGTTATGAGTTTTATCACTTAATAACTACAAATAGACAAGGAATATTCACTTACTGATTTTTATCTGGAATATGAATGATTGTTTTCATAATTCATTTTGGCCAATACTGCGGTTAGTGAGTGTTATCCCTAAAGGGGTGATTTATAACCCTGAATAATAAAAAATAATAAAACAGTATTTAATATAACGGTTGAGTTTGGATCACTCTTTATACAAATTATATTTCACATTTTTTTTAATTCAGTAAAATTCGATATGGTTGGGTGTGTTTTCAACATTTGTACAGTTATATTTTAATTAATGTAAACTTGCATTAACCAAGGTGATTGTGAATATAATAAAAATTTATTGAAATTGTGTGTACCCACTCTTTTATTGGAATTAAATTATACTTCAAATTATGATCTAACAAATGTAAATTACAAAACTAATGATTTTGCGTGAGAGGCGTATACAAATCTCACCATTCTTTTTGTTATCATTTTTTATGTTTTTTTATCTCAAATTTTATTTTTATCCCTTTATATTAACTCGTGGCGTCTGCTTGCTTGCTTGCCGTCGAAAAAACTTTGGATCGATTTTTAACCCTTTTCCCGTGATCCAATCGAGCTGAAACTTTGCAAGCACGTGGCGACGATCAAGAAGATCTTTCAAATTTTCGTTAAAAAATAATAATAATTACAGTATAATTTTGGACTTTTCAAATTTTTAATGATTTTTTCATACAAATTGTATGGAGATTCCGACGCACATGGTAGTCACGAAGTCCGAAAATGCGAAAGGGAGTATTGTAAAAACTTGTTTTTTATGGGTTACTTTTTTATAATACATATACCAGCAATATAACTAATAAATACATATATTATTTTATATTTAATGTGTTGGCTAACATAGATCAACAACCTAGACATTTTGTATGACTCTTGTAAAAATGTATATATTTTTCTCATTTGCACTACCATTGACTCCACATAAAAGAAGATTTTTATTTTAAAGAGTTTGATTCTTAGTTGTACTATGTGTATGATGGATAAATGAACAGAGGGATCAAAGTACTATGATTATTGGGTAAATTATTATCTGGCGGCAAGTATTATTATTTGAATTGCTTACTACTTTCATTTATTTATTTTAAAAAATAACATTGGTTATGGCATAATAATACAAGATTAGAGAGCCGCCAGTAGGTAAAGTGAGCGCGGTGGATCGCGCGTGGGGCGGAGCGGATGCTGCCTGAGATGGCTTCCGGAAACGGCGTATTTTTACGCAGCCTATGCAGTCTATATTTATGGCTGTGATCGAATGTACCCACCGTGATGACGGGTTTAATCAGCGCATGACTGCAGGCATCACATTTTCTGCAACTGCGTGTTTATCACAAATTCTCACATAAACTATGATCATTCATTTAATGGTTTTTCAGAAATTATTTACCGTTTCAAATAAAAAGTCGACATTACATTTTATTTTAAAAAAATTCTTTGTTTCGACTATATATCACCAAATAAATAGCACTTCAAGTATACGGAGTTTCCAACTCTTTAATCAATATATAGATTAAGATATATAGCATTTATATATATATTAGTCCTTACATTGAAATTGACGTTTAGTATGGGACGGAAACATACAGCCGATTTTTTTTATTATAATATTTTATGTATCAACGTATGTAACATTGCTATCTATGCCTGTTGCAGCCATCTCATAGGTAGTTCATATACTAATACAAAACGCATTCGGACGGGAAATCAATAAAAGCTTTGAGGCGGTTTTTTGTTGACTTGCCACCCATCGAGTTTGAATTTTTTCCTTTGCAAGAAGTTACCAATTTCGAAAAAAATGGTAATCTATTGGGGCAAGGTCCGGAGAGTACGGTGGATGTCTTAGACATTCCAATTGAAGCTCCTCTAATTTGGTAGCCGTCTGTTGTGCAGTGTGTGGTCTAGCGTTATCATGAAGCAGCAGTGCCTAGAG
Source organism: Agrypnia vestita (assembly GCA_016648135.1). Classification (NCBI taxonomy): domain Eukaryota; kingdom Metazoa; phylum Arthropoda; class Insecta; order Trichoptera; family Phryganeidae; genus Agrypnia; species Agrypnia vestita. The sequence goes on from JADDOH010002298.1 coordinate 61,803, forward strand.
CGATTAACCAGCCTCGGTTGTTTAGCAGCTAGCTTTTCCATCATGGTTTGCAGTTGCTGACAATAGACATCTGCCGTAATCGTCTGGCCAGATTTAAGAAAGCTGTAGTGAACGACACCAGCACTAGTCCCCCAAACGCTCACAAGTAACTTTTTTGGAGTCAATTTTCGCTTGGGGCATGGTTTGGCTGGTTCGGCAGGGTTCAGCCATTGCGATGAGCGCTTCCGATTATCGTACAGGATCCACGTTTCATCACAGGTAATGATTCGATTTAAAATCCCTTCATTATTGTGCCGGTTGAGTAATGCAACGCAGCAGTCAACGCGCGTTTGTTGATTTGCTTCACTCAATTCGTGAGGTACCCACCTTTCAAGCTTTTTCACCTTACCAATTTGCTTCAAGTGGATTAAAACAGTTTTATCACTAACACCGCAGCCTGCAGCTAACTCGGATGTGGTTTGTGATGGATCCGCTTCCACAATAGCCTTCAATTCTTCATTATCAACTTTGGTCTCCGGCCGTCCACGGGGCTTGTTCTGCAGGTCGAATTTTCCAGAACGAAAACGTTGGAACCAAAAACGCACTGTGTTTTCTTTTGCGGCACCGTCGCCACACACATCATTAATCCTTCGAGCCGTTTCTGCAGCACTGGTGCCACGTTGGAACTCGTACTCGTAAATAACGCGATATTTCAAGTTTTTCATTTTGTAAACTGAGTGACGCAAAGAAAAAACAATTGAGGAAAAACAAATGAATTATAATTTTCAAAACACAAATACATGAGTAAATAGCTGTATAAATTTGGATTTGGAATTCCTAACCAATGAGAAGATATTTGAGATCAAATTTGCCAGTACGGAAAAACGTCAATTTCATATGTAAGGACCTAATATATTGATTATAAATAAATAAATAAATTTATTTCAGAATGTGGGGAGGTTCGTGCAATCCCACACATTCCATAAAAAAGAAAATACACACATTAAAAATATTATATACAACAAAAGAGAAATAGGAAAATCATTTTAAATAGAAGAGAAGTATTAAAAGTATTAAGAGAAATATATGGTAAAATATCGGCTTTAACGAGCGATGGCAAGTCAATTATGCGGGGCCAGTATCTTTCTCCAGTGTGCATCGATGCTGGATGCTGGAGTAAGGCGGGCTTCCAGGATAAGGATATTTCCGGAGCTGCATATCCTTTCCCTCATCCCTGCCACCCTGGACCTTATGAG
>JADDOH010002299.1:0-60411 GCA_016648135.1 Agrypnia vestita
TTTTATGTAATATCCTTTTTAATGTAATATTCGTGATAAAAGTTAAACAGTCATCCACGATATGGATCATTAAATTTTTTTCATATTGTCTGCGTACATAATCTCGTTGACATCATTGAAAATGTTAACAACGTCATTTTCAAAAACAGAATTTATACTAGGTAGAGTCCATTCACTTTAGGTAAGCCTTTTGCATTAGTGTGAGTAAAATCCTTTGTAGCACATAAATTGTGAAATTGTATTCGTTTTTTAAACCAACTTCATTGGCCGCTCCAGTACCACTCTGACCGGCGAGCGGAGCGGTCGTTTCTTTGTTTAATATTTTTCGCTTAAAGATACGGTGACTACAAAATCACGAATATTTTTAAATGAGGAAAGGAAAAATCGCTTTCAGGTCAAACAAAGGAGAATTCAAACACTTATTATATAGAGTTTGAACTTTTTTGCGTCTATCATTTACTCAAAAAAAGAATGTTACGAGATTTTGTAAACGGACTGTTAGTCACACTAATGCAAAAGGCTTATCTAAAGTGAATAAACTCTATATTTTGTAGGTGAAAGAAACTCTATTAAAAAAAAACTATTTTAACAGTTTCTCAGTGAGTCCAGACTTGTGCGATGTGTTTCAATATTGAATTAACTAACGAATTTACGTACAACTGGCTCTAAAGATCTAAGATTTGCATAGGCATTTCCATCTAGTTCAGTCAGAAGGTACTCACACTTTCACGGAACTGTTATAAGTGGATCGGACGTAGTTATAAGAATAGTGCGCTCAAATAGTGACAGCTATACGGAGACTTTCAAAGCAAGCGCGAGACGCCCGTACACAAAGAGACAATGCAAAAATCACCTTTGGATCCTCCGATTTGCCAGAAAACTCTGTACTCCTCTGGAATGGACTGTATCAAGATGCGGATGACATCTCCACCATGAAGATATTCACTCTCACGAATGATTATTATAAGATAGTGGCGCATAAAGATCGAAACAAACTGCGATTTGATAACAAAAGCGGGCGGAGATAGTTCAATAACAGATGTTTTTATGCGATGCAAGCGGCGGCGTTCGAATTTGAATTGAAGTTCAGTTCTGGTTGGTCCGCGCATCGAAGATAAATGATTACAGGTAAGGAATTTGCCTACCCCTCCCATGCACAGGCGTTCGATATACATATTATAAAAATATACATCGATACTGGCGCGACCGATAGGGGTGGTTATCCTGGTATCAGTTTCTCCCAGCAAAGCAAACCGTAAATTTAGTGAATGAACCAACTAGGATAATTACATTAAATTAAGTATATTTAATAAAAAATTTAATTGGCATTACTAAAACAAAGAAACGAATTTGCTATTTTGATTTAAAATTAAAAGTCTTTGGACCGTAGGGATTCAATTCGTCTCATGGCTGACGTTAAAGACTGGCTTAAGTGATCACTCTAAACAACGTATCGTTCACCAATGTAAGAACATCCATATATTATCAAGTTTTTGAAATTTGTACATATATTCCAAATTGAAACCTTCCATATATTTGAAAGAACTATGCAAGAGACATAGGTATATACAGGCAACTAGAAATAGCGAATACTTAGATGGTTGACAGGAGTAACACTAAAAGATAGGACTAAAAGTTAGCGCATTCGAGGTAGCATGTGTGTCGCGGACATAATAAGTAAGCTGGAGGAACGACAGTTGAGATGGTATAGGCACATAAGACGGAGAACACCAGACAATACGGTGAAGCAGGCAATGTCTATGGAGCTTCATCGACAGTCATCCACAAGATGACCAAAGAACTCCTGGTTGACTCAATACTCTAAAACACTACAGAGGTATGGTTTAAAGCGATACCCAGAACCGAAGAGATACAGTCGGAAAACGAGAAGAGCCGACCCCAACAACCTACCTAGGCAATGAATTGGAGCAGTGCAAGGAAGAAGAAGATGATAGAGAGATCTGTTGTCATTCTCATGTAGTTATCATTACTAGCTGCGAAATCTATGTGAACTATTTCATGACTACAGATGTCCCTAGCAGAGTTCCTTGTTGCATCTTACAAGTTGTAAGCCCTGGAACATCGTATTAAAGATTCTATACACGTTTATCTTTCTTCTATAATTTATCTTAATTAGAAAACTTGGTTAACATTAGAAAATTTATAACCAGTATAAAGTGGTACTCTTTTATAGCAATCGAATGATAATGATCGTTTATAAACGTTCGTTTTTGTACATACCAGCATCGAAAAATCTCGTCTTTAGGGGGTCACAAGTAGGCGTTGATTTCTTCTTGGCAGTTATAGGTGTGGCCACGATATTACGGTAATAAGGGGTTACTTTTCTCGGATTGAAAAAGGGCAATAAACTAAAGGGGGATGTGTTTGGTAAGCTCTCCGAAGGAATGGGAGTGTTGCCAGATAATTTATATTATTTACGAGCCGAGGAAAAAGGCGTAAATGGAAAACGCTTACGGTGAATTGTTTCAGCTAAATTATTTTTCACTACCTGGCGCTGAAAAGCATGGCTGCTAAAGTACATCTGTCTAAATGGTTTATTTTAAGTTACAGTATTGGCCGGTGGCATGTATTCAGTACTTTAGTTTAAGCTGTACTTAAATAGAATTTCTACAAAATATACCAAAATTTAGTATATACATTTTTCGGAATATACCTATCTTCCACAATTAATATCATTTTATCCTAGTTTTAATATTCTGTCAAAAGACGCTAGATAAAAAAGGAACTGCACATAATCGAAGATTTCCTAGGACTCTGAACATTGGACATGAATTAATTGGAAACAACTAGAAATGCACGGAAGTATACCAGAAGTTTTGAAAAAAAACATTTTCTATAAATTACGTTACGGCATAGACAGTCGAATTTGACAGCCTACGAAGTCAAAGTTATTGCGAGCAGTTAATTCGAATCCGTGAGAATATACACACCGAGTATATTCTAGTACCGAATCAGTGCGATGAAAACGCGCAAAAAAAGTGTTCCACAGGCAAGTGGAATATTCTCGAGAGACAGTTTCATAGCACAAGCGTTTAGTTAATTTTGAAAATACTAATAATATTGATGTAACTTTTTTGTTCACTTTTACCTTACCTTTCTTTGTCTTTGATTTCACATTTACTGGTAGGTACCGGGATCGAAACTAGGACCTCCAAAATCTGAAAGACTTAGATGTCGAGTGCATTCTGATAAATTCTGCTATTTCTCACATGTTAATACAGCGCTGTGCCACCTTGACCAATCCCATGATAGACTGTGGTATCATGTTGTAGTATACGTATATAATGCTGATTCTTCGTGTAAGAATTCTATACATTGATTTATATTTTTGCTATAGATCTTTATTGTTTATATATTTTCGGAAGACATGGTGATAGTCGAAAATATATTTTCTTCTTCTTCCATCTTTCTACTGCTGGAAGTAGATCTCTTCTAATGCTCTCTCTAACCTTCTTCTATTCTTTAGGCTTTTCTAATCTACCCACTACCCGCGACGGGGATAATATCATCGGCCCACCTTTTCTGAGGCCAGCTCTTCTTCTTTTCATGTCCCAAAGCCACTTTTGGGTCCATCTACGCTGTAGGCTCCAAATAATCATACAAACTTAACATTAAATGGTGATTTTTATTTTATTTAAAAAAAATCCCTGTTAAATTTTGTAACAAACTTGCATTAATAAAAACTCTAATTATATTTTAAAATTAATATTTTCAGTCATTCCTATTGAAGACTTGGGTATTGTTCTCCGCCATAGGTATTTTTATTTTTATGAATTTTTATTTCTGCCAGAAAACATGTTCTGGGCTGCGAATTTTTTATTTTATTAAAAAGAATATTCTTAATATAATTGATGGTACGTTTTGGGTACAGATCTTTGTAATTGGTTCCATGTATTTTCTTTTATGACTTACCCTTAAATAAGGGTAGATGAATGTGAAACGTGATGAGGTAGGCCGAATTCGTGTCTGGGGGCTGGGAAGTTGTTTACAGAGCAATTTAAAGAAAGAAGGTCAAATTTGTACGAGAAAATTCAAAACATGATACGCATTGTGAGGATTTTTCGTATAGAAAGATGATATTATATTATAAAATATTTGCCACCGTATTCAATCGTAGTTAATGATGTCAATTTTGAAGTATTATATGATTCATAAATTAAATACACGGTAATGATGAGAAGGCCGTAAAGCAACAATACTAAGCAAATGTGTACACTTACAGAGACCGTCCGAAAAAATCGGTTTTTCATTTTTTCGGATTAAAAATCGGTTATCCGGTTTTATCCGTTATTTTAAATATCTGAAATAATAAACGACGCGTTGTAGGTGAAATTTCAGCAATGCAACGAAATGCACGCTCATCACGCGTTGAAAGTTTTGGCTCGAAGTTATTTAATTCAAGTCTTTAATGAGTCAAGGTTATTATAACGGTCGTTGGACATATTTATGTTTAAAATAAAATGGATATTTTATTCGAACCGTATATTTCACTGAAAAGAAAATCTCGATGTTTCAGTGAAGTCTTCTTCAGCGTCATTAGTAAAGGGTCCTATAACCGCGGAGTTGTAGGCGGAACTGATTATTTCTTCCGAAGTTGTAAATTATATGCACTTTGTTGTGGAGTGTTCACTTATTCTACGATAGCAATCTGTGTATATCTTTCTAGTTGTCAGTTCTTGCGGCTGGTTCGTTTCGCGCTTTCTTGCATTTTAATCGAAAAGAAATGTGAAAATGAACACGCTTACGTAAACGCATAATTTTTATTTTTTAATAAAAAAAATGTATTTAATAAATATTTGTTTAAAATTATGGAATACTTAAAACTAATTTCACTCAATTTAAATATACTATTTGATGAGTATAAAAGCAAAGGCAGCAGTATCCAAAAAAAAATTATTACAGCCAATGAGGATTACTAATATAAAATGTACTGAATTCGAGATTTTATAGAAAACATGATAAATATATAGGATGCATAATTTTATATATTAATAAATAAACACAGATGAATAAATTGATATATGAATAAACATGTAGGTATATATGAAACATGGTTTTGGAAGGGATAATAGACATATAAAAAATCTTGTATTTAGTACAATCTAAAATAGATATCGTTGGTCCAAAATAATTTTTAATTTTTTTGGATATTGCTGCCTTTACTTTTATAACCCTCATTTATGGTAATATTAACAGAAATAGATAATAAAATTCACGAAAAATGCATGTTCTTGTATATGAATTATAAAAAGTGGATGTAAATAAATTATTATTTGTGAATATTTAAAAAATTAAAATTGGATAAACATATTTATTGAAAAAAAGGATGTTTATTTATTACATAGCCTTAATTCGAAAGAAATATATTTAAAATATTATAATACAAAAATAAGTTCCTAAGATTTTTTCTGAGAAACTGCAGTCTATCAGTCAAAGTAGCCGGTTTTCGTTTTTTTTTAAATTACTGAAATGCCGGCCAATCGGTTCCGATTTCAACCGGTTTGAAAGCCTTAAGATAGACATTATTTTGTCGTAGTAGAGAATTTAAAATATCTTGGAGCGATTGTTAGTAACTCGAATACAATGAAAACAGAATCTAAAGGCAAAATGCCTGTGGGTATGCTCTATACTTTATATATTTTTCATTTTGTGCTTCCGTTCTTTGTTTCTGAATAATCCTATTTTTATATGACAAAAAGCATATTAATAAATTTTTTTATTATGCTTTTTGGATATTAATAAATATGTTTTTTCTACGATTTTTTAATAATTTTTGGCCAATTTTTTTGTATTTCTTTGGTTAATTTTATCTTTTTATAGAATTAATTTGATTAATTGTGCAATATTTCAAGTTTCCTATTAGTACCAGTCCCAATTAGTACCTACATAGAACATTATCTACATATCCTTTAATAACAATTTTTTAAATAATCGTATTTCAAATGCAATATTCAAAAACAACTAGTTTTCTCTACAACCAATTTTCTAAGCTAATAATTGATTAAAGAATTATATTTTCAAGAGATGGTAGAATCCGAAAGAATCACACGTTATCGTAGTCTCTCGAATGGTTAACGAAATTCTCTTAATCGCTGGAATTACGGTAAAGCTGCTGGAAATATGTAGAAATTACTAGAAATGTTAAGAAACTAGTTGAACAGTCTCGAACATTCCTCAACCAACATTTTTTTCGTATAGAAGCGAGCAAGTGCGCGCGCGGCGAGTCAGATAATCTTTGACAGCAGGCTAACGCCATAGACCAGCAGTAGACAGCCAGAATAAAGTGTTCCACAGACGAACGACGATTCTAGTAAACGAGAATAAAGTGTTCCATAGACGAGTGACTAGTGATAATTAGTGTGAAAAAGGAAATTTAGCGTGCATTAAAGAATAGTGCTTAAATTAAATTCGTTTCCAGTGAATTTTAATTAATTTCTAGTGTTTCATTTCTTTCCTAAAGCCATGATCCCGTGAAAAAAACTAAATAAAAAATATTGGGATGTAATTTATAAAAAAATTGTAATGATTTCAATCATTTTGATATACGTGAAGCTCTGATATTAGAATAACAAAGCAATAAAGATGTTTAAATACTAATAACTATTCTGAATTTTACTGTCAGCTTTTGAAAACAAATAATTATTTGGATATTAACAATGGTTTAGAAATTTTACATACAAATAGGATTGCAGCTTATTTGAAATTAGAAAAAGTATAAATCGCTAATTAAATATTATAAATAACGAAATCCTTTTTTTAACTTTGTGTTTACTCTTTTAATATGGTTTTACTTAGTTATAAATAAATTATTATATTTCCATACATTTATTATTTCCTTTTGATAGTTTATATATTTAAATTAATTTTTTTGCGTACGTTGTATCTTGATGAAGAGACCTCAAAACTTTTGAATAAAACTTCTATACAATAAATAGTGGTTTTATACAAAGTATTATACATAACAATAAAAATTATTTCCCAGATTATTTATGCTTTTTCATGCAATCTTACATAATTTATGAAATAGTAATTTTTAATTTTATTGATTATGATGTCCAATATTTTATTCATTTTATTTATATTTCCTATACTGTAGATCGCAAAACTGCGCTATGTTCAAAATGCGTATGTTCAAAAAAGTTTCCTCAATATTATTACATTAGTATTTTATTTTTATTTTCGCAGAATTTTATGACTTCGTCATTTCAGTAGGTTTTAAGACGGCCTATCAGAAGGACTACCACTGGATGACAGTGGTCGGTCTTAATATTCTTGGCATACTAAATAATATGAACATACTAGTCTATTCTTTTAACATGATTTTTTTCCTGTGTCTCTTTGTGAAATGCCTTAAATTCATTTTGCGTGCCATTTTGCCATATTCGAATTATTACAATATCAAACAATTATTTGGAGTAATGATTAAGTAGGCTTAGCTTCGGGCTCCGTTCCAAAAGGTCACAAAGTAAGCATATTTTTCAAAGCGCAAGCGGCTTACCTTGTTAAATTTGATCGGAAATACAATGTGAAGAAATAAATATACATTAAATTAATTAACAGAGTTAAAAAAAAATGTTTAATGACTTGCACTCCCCTTTGTCACTTTAAATATCAATTTCCGTGCTTCAACAGCTATACTAGCTTCCGGTTCCGCCGCGAGGGTGTGGGATGAGCAAGCGGGGATGTAATCCACAGTGGTGTTCGGTGTAGCGGAGGGTAGGTTTGCGGAATATTGTTTCAAAACAGAGGCTTACAGGAATGCCTGAAAGGATTCTGAATAAGGATACCCATATTTCCATACCTCACGGGTGAGTCGTGCGAAGTGAAAATTATATTTGATAATTTATAGGGTTGTACACGATATTAGGGGTGTACAATTATTTCGAAGAAAAGGCTCTATATTCAGCGGCGAACATAGATGGATGATGTTGACAAATATTCATCCATTTTGAAACCCCGTTGTTGGGTTTTTGAAGGTCTGCGCTCACGGTGGCCGTGAAATACTCAGACTGTGTACCACGCTGCTTCCGACAGCAATAAAAAGCAGCGAGTTTTATTTTTTCTTCGACATTCAACTATGTCAACAGAAATACCGTGTGAACTCCACGACATCGAGAATAAACAATCGAAACTTTTGTGCGTTACTGGAATAAATTTAGTGTGTAAGTACCTAGATATTTTTTCAGTATATCACATAATTTTTTTACTACCTGCATTAAGAACACTCAGATACCTACACTCAGACATTAATACAACACCGAAGGGAGCCTGAATATTTAAGGCAGATTTCCTTCAAATAGCGAACACTCATCATATACATTCTATAACTATCCACATATCTGTTTTCAAGGGGAAATGTACACACATGGCACTACGCGCAAATCATTACATATTGGAATCGGTTTGGAATTAAAAACACAAAGAACACTCAGCTACCTACAATTAGACATTAATACAACACCGAAGGGAGCCTGAATATTTAAGGCAGATTTCATTCAAATAGCGAACACTCATCATATACATTCTATAACTATCCACATATCTGTTTTCAAGGGGAAATGTACACACATGGCACTACGCGCAAATCATTACATATTGGAATCGGTTTGGAATTAAAAACACAAAGAACACTCAGCTACCTACAATTAGACATTAATACAACACCGAAGGGAGCCTGAATATTTAAGGCAGATTTCATTCAAATAGCGAACACTCATCATATACATTCTATAACTATCCACATATCTGTTTTCAAGGGGAAATGTACACACATGTACACACATGGCACCACGCGCAAATCATTACATATTGGAATCGGTTTGGAATTAAAAAAATATATACGGGCGAACTAGATTAAAATATCGGATTTACACCCCATTATTTGATTTTTAAAGGAAATTCTACCAGGACCTATGTACTAAAAAACTTAAAAATAATCCTACTTTTCACAAAACGTAGCGTACTATAATTGCATTTCACGAATACATAGGTTATTTATTGTAAATAAATTGGACACATTCATTAACACGTTATTTTATGTATGTACTTATAAATATTTTGGTAGCATATTATTTAGATTTATAAAATAAAATCTATGTACAACGTTTTATTTAATTTATATTTTATTTTTGTACTTTGTCAGAAAAATTCTGCTGATGAACTTTGTAAAAAAAAATTATTGTGCCACCGAACTTATTGTTTGAATTTTGCTTCTCAACCTTTGCTGCTTTAGATTTAGTTACCGAACTTTCATATAAAAAATTATTTTCATATGAAAACTATTAAAAATTAAATTGCTAATTATGACCTTTTTTTAAATAATTACTTAATTCTCAATTAATTTTTTTATTAGAGAATTATTTGCTTTGTTTTGTAAAACCCATTTAGGGTAGACTACCAAATTTATCTTTTTTTTTTAATTGTATGTATATATGTTTAACTCACACTACTTGTTTCCCATAATCCAATACAGATATCACTAGATCAACGTTGATAGATGTGGCAGTCTATGGTCTATATGGGTGGAAATGGTGAACGTTACATTGTGTAAAGTGATCACTGATGCCAGATAACTTAAGCAGACCCAAAAAGACTTCCATACCTTCTTTCCCATATACAAATATAGCTTCGTCTCTATGAGACATCTATAATATATCATGTTAATGATGTCCCTCTGGGGATAAAATACAGTATTGTGTTCTGATTTGGACATACTCAATCATTAAACTTGTATAGTCGTACACAAGTGTAAAATCATGGAGGAGGCCTAAATTACTGGTTCGCGTCTTAGTTAAGTCCTGCTATTAAAAGGAAGTAGTATATATTATGTAGTATATTTTTGATGGGCCACAGAAAAGTCATGATGGCTATGTCATTTAATTGCCGCGTTGCCATCCGCGCGTCGAGGTTCAAGTAAGCCGTGTAATTTCGTTTTTCAGTCGTGAATTTCACAATGTTGCGGGACAGACAGATAATAAAGTTTTTTTTTTATTTAGATAAAAAGTAAATTTTGAAAAATCACCTCTTCATTCATAATGATTTTTACGTAAAAATCATTATGAATGAAGAGGTGATTGAGGTGAGGTGAGGTGAGGTGAGGCGAGGTGAGGTGAAATCATTATGAATGAAGGTCTGGTACATATACCAGAAAATTTTTGATACCATGAAAGATTGGCGTTAAAACTTAACACCGGTGACTGAGAACAGAGCATGCGTGTGATTTATATTGTATTGAAGTAGTCAAGTATTGAATGCTGTGACGTCATGTAAGACACGCACCAGCTTCGGTTACTTGCTACGTGAAAAGGAACGGAATATTATATCACACGTGTAATGAAGTTACAGATCACATAACAATATCAGTGTATTTACTAAACTGATTTAACAATATAAATAATTAGATATTGGCGCCATTTTCATAGATACTTCATCTCACGGACGCTTACAATCCGTAAGGAAAAAAACGTTAAAATTATTATTTTTTCAATTATTTGAGCAACTTTGTAGATTAATATTTAAAAAAAATAATTTATTCTTTGTTTTAATCTACTTATATTTCTTAATTACACCTACATTTTACGGAACAACCTTTCCATCGTCATAATATATAGTACATCTAATCACTTAAACACTCGGGTTTTCAATCAATGATACATCGTCTTGTCTATGTACCTCTATTTCACAATGGATACCGTACAGAATTAATTGATTAAATTAAAAAAAAATTAAAGAAAAATATAACTAAACATTTTTTATACAATTTACAGATAAATATAAATAATAATAATGATTATTGGCGAAGAATTTTATACATTAATATATTTTCGAATCAAATTTCAAAACATCTATCGAAAAATATTAGATCTGCATTTTACACAAATAATTAATAATAATAATAAATAATACAGGAAAATTCCTCATAAATTCAAAAGATAATATATTTATCAATTGAGATGTTTATAAATTTTTGTGCAAAGATTGTAAAGCGTTTTATATTGGAAAAACCGGTCGTAATATAAATACAAGAGTCAAAAACATTTGAGAAGTCTAAATAATGATGTTTTTCTGAATTTTCAAAATTCATTTATAAGAAAATGATTACGGTTTGATAAAGATTTAGGACTTTCTATTTTACACATAAATAATTTTGGTTGGAAATTTATTTTGATTTTGATTAATGAAATGAATAATTTAGAATCAATAGAAATTAGTAAAGCATGTAAAAGTAAACAAAATATTATTAATAATCAATTAAATTTAATTACTAGTCAAAATCATCAACTAATCAAAAACTCCAGCAATAATATTTAAAATAATTTAGAAAATCAAAACAATAGACATAATTCATTTTGATATTTTGACATATATAAAACACCCTGCCGATGGAAAGGTTTTTCCGAAACATGTAGGTGTAATTAATGAATATAAGTAGATTAAAACAAATAGTATTTTTTTTTTAAATTATTAAATCTTATTTCTTCTTCTGCCCCTTATCGTATTGGGTCAGGGTCTCTGTACCGCATAAAACGTTCCAACTTTTCCTGTCTTGGGCTTCGCTCTCCACGTCAGCCCAATTTAGTTGCAATCTCGCTTCGCATCAGTTCTCTAACCGTTTTCCGCCAGCTCCTCCTAGGACGGCCCCTTGGTCTTCTGCCCTGGTCTCGCCTGGAGTATCCGCTTTGGAAGTCTATCTGCCGGCATCCGCAAGATATGTCACATCCACCGTAACTATGATTTCTCGATACTTAGAGGGTTAAATTCGTAGTTGGATTTTAATTATTAATTTAAGAGAACTAACATATCTGACGTTCACCGGTTTTGACACTGCACTTATCCTCGTCAGGACTGACGCACAATAACTTTCATAAATAAAATTTGAAAGTTCTCTTACTCTTACGAATTTAATTTATGGAAGTTATTGTGCGTCTGTTCTGATGAAGATACAGTACAGTATCGAAACCGGTAGACGTTTATAGATAATCAGTGTGGTTTATACGAAGTTTGTTAGTCTCCTCAAATTTGCCAGAAAATGTGGAAAAAGTCTCACTACTTTTCGTAGGTTAAGTGCAAAATGTGTGAAAAGTAAGTTTGATGTATGATGGTGTTATGTTGTTTCGTGTTTATTTTCTTTTATAAATTTCTTTACTTTATGCCAGATGTGAAAATATATAATTATTTATGTCGATTGTTTAAGTGTTATATTAATTTATGTTTCAATTACTAGATGTAAAAATGTGTTCTTTTTATAACTTAATAAAAAATATACAAACAAACAAACAAATAAATAAAAATATATTGTTAATTTATTTCGTAATGAATAACTAAAAAGTAATAGCCGATTACAACAGAATAATTTTCGTACGTTTAGTAGAAGTAAAATAACCTTTTTACAATTTGAAAAAACTAGTGATAAACCTGCCTAGTAGTAATATCACGTGTTTAACCCGACAAATAATTTTAGATTAATCTTGTGACGGAAATCATCAGTTTTAATTTAACTTTGATCGTGCGTTCTGGGTCGGCACGTACGTAATGAGGAAACGACGCCATCTTTAATATGTCGGAGGTTTCATTTCCGCTTTGAAACGCAAGCACAATGGGCGCCACTTCCGAGCAGGCGCCACGTCAGCGCGGTTGCTGTTTGTCGCGCTCGCTTCGGTGCTATATTGTCCAATAATTTTTGTTACAGCTGTTACTGAGACAGAAGGAAGAAAACTATGTGAAAAACGAAAGACACACATATAAGATGCCTCTTCTCAGATATTGGACCATCAGCTAAGATCAGCTTAAGAAAAATTGTGTTGAAGAGTATAAAAATGCACAGAGATGAACTGAGTTCCTACTTTAGATGGGGGATTGAGTCACGGCGAAAGTATGTCGCGTATAGTTAAAAAACATTTTTTTTATTAAAATTATTTGGTAAATGTACAAAGTTAAGAGTGTATTCAATATAATATAATTAATACACATTTATATTATACGCTTACTCACTTTTAAATGAGAATTTACTCTCGTGTCTAAAAGTGGGGGCATTGTCATATATTTATATATCAATTATTAATGAAATCGTTAGTGTAAGACATTAGATTAAATAAGTAAGATATAGACAAAGAAAAATTGGATTAAGTTATAAAAATTAAGACATTAAATTAAGTAAGTAAGATATAAACAATACAAAAATATAAGACATTAGATTAAGTAAATAAGATAAACACAAGGAAACATTAAATTAAGTTATAAAAATTAATAATTAAGAAGGTATTGTAATAACATTTAAAAGTATAGATAGATTGTTTTTGACAAGATTTTTTCATTGCGTTATTGTGATGGTTTTTTGTAGAAGATTTTTTAATTTAGTCTTGAATTTTCTATAATTTTTTTTCGTCTTCATTTCTTTGGGAAGAGCATTAAAGAATGATACTCCTTCATAGGAGAAATGGTGTCGGGCAGTGCTAGTATTACATTTAGCTATCAAAATATTTCCAGCTGATCTCGGTCTATTACTAAAACATCCAAATGTTCTATTATTGATATACATTTTGTGAATTTGAAGTATCGCAATCGCAAATTATGCAGTTGAAGTATTGCAGATTGCGATTTCTAAACGGACGCATCGAGCGAATTCCACCAATCAGAAGCTCGATGCGGGCAACCAGCATCATCCGACCGCCGAGAGATACACCACTCTTCCGCTGACAGCCGTAGCCAGCACACGCACTATTTACTGTATTCCACGCCAACCTTCGTAAACTTGTATGAATAAACCAACATTGTTAATCGTGAGTACAATTTACACCCTGTGACTATCTACCTATCCCGCCACGGCTGACACTTCACCACTACACCTGCACTTGTACGATAGACGTCATGTGTCGACACGAAAGATACGTCTCTGGAAGGGTGGATATATTCTCCTTCATCAGAACACCACACATCACATTTAACCCGCCAATGTATTTATTCCTGCATAATCAAATCCCTAAGTAAAGAAAACATATTTTTCTGGAATATCCGCTATTTTTTAAAATTATGTTCCCAATAGAGTATTTTATATAAAAAGTTGTAGAACTTAAAAAGGTCTGTAAAAAACCAAGAATAATATTTATCTTATGTTAATTAAGATTAATTCACAAATTGATACAATATATGTAAAATATATATTTCAAATTAATTTTAACCTGTCGGGTTTTGTAAAATCGTCGCTGTATACCTATATATGATAATTAATCCTACGTGACGTTTCAGTACATTCTGAGATAAACGAACAAAACTATTTAAAAAAATAACTACACAGATTAGATTTATGAAAAATATTTTAAATAATTACTAAGCAGACTTTTCAGATGAACGGCAATGTTTTTTAAAAAAAATCTCCATTATTTATATGAAAAATTGACAAACGGATTCGTCCATCTCAGAATGTACTAAACGGCACATATGATTTATTATATAAGTACACAGCGACGCAACTCTTATGAATATAAATTTGCTTATCCTCAGGAAAATTTTATGTAGATAAAAATTGTCTAGTACACAACATTGTTTGGACGAATAGTTAAGATTTTACGATCGTGTTTTTGCATAAAAAAACGCGTCCGACTGAACATTTGCCAATTTGTCGCTCAAAATAATGAATATTTTTTGTCGCGTATGCGTTCATAAAACATTTATATAATGACACCAATAGACGCACGGCGGTCACTTTCAGCCGCAAAGCTGCCACCATAGCCGTCAAGTAGCAAGCAAAAAGCAATGGCCGCGCAGTGGCTACTATCGCCTCTACAGACAGCCGCCTGCAGGGCCAAACAGCAATGCTAGTATGAGATACAGATATAGATACAAAAGTACACTAAGACCTTGTTCGAGCAAGATGCAATCGCTAAATGAAACAGCGTTAAACGAGGTAATTAAGACAACGTTAAATAAGCTTGTTAACAAAAGAAAATAGGTTAATTATGACACGGACACAGAAAATAAAAAATGCTTTAATTTTAGTTATTTTTATTTTATATCCATTTATAAATATATTATAATATATTAGGGGCGTGCAGTGAGAACAAGAAGCATGACTTTTATTTAAACATATATTTTAAAAAAAAACGAAATTAGATATTTCTCTGGAGAATATTATGAAAAATTTAAAACTAAATAATATGTTAAATATTGTGATAAGAATATTACGAACAATATCTCTAATTACGGTTTCTTGTCCCATAATATATATATTATATATATACTAATTATATATTATCATATATATAATATATATAGATATATATATATATATATATATCTCTATCATCTGAATCATATAATATATATATATATCTATATATATATGCCTGGGAAAAAAAGGTCATGCTTCTTGTTCTCAATGCACATTTGTTACATAAAACAAAGATATGCAGACAGAAAGATAAGTTTTTTTGATGAAGGTCCAGGCTCCTCAGACATTTTTTTTTTACTCTGTAAGTAATCATTCGTAATAACTCAAGGGAGTTTAACACACCGTTAATAATTTTGAAAGACAAATTAAATCACTTACAGTTCTCCTGGACGATACACCCATATTATGATATTAATGGAATGAAACCTTAATAAAAAATATTTATTTTCCTACCCTCATTTTTACCTTCTCTTACACATTCATAAATATTTCATCACACGTGCGAAAATTTAGATGGCCAGGGTGATACACAAATTGATTTTTCTAAAAAAAAAAAAAAAGTATTTTGATATCCACATTTTAGTATTCCGTACGAGTCCAACCATATTAGAGTATTTTATTAAATGAACCAGTTTCGAACAGAGAAACGTGTCCCAATTGAATATAATGTTGATATACACAATGTCGTGCAAGTGTACTAAAGTCTACACGATCGCATATCCTGCGGAAGCAGAAGTTCGGCAGACTTCCGGTGATGGCGGGGGGAGGCTTTCACCTAACCCCGCCACTTCCGGATAGATTGCTGAGCCCAGATGCCGGGTGATAGCGGATTAATGCAAGCATCAGGAATACCAACGGATACAAAATGACTTTTAGCCATTTTGTTTCCGGGTTGGGAACATTATTAGTGATCAAATTTTTAACTGACTTCATTTTAATTAATTAAGATAAATTGTAGAAGTATCACAGAGTCAAGGTGATTTTTAAAGGAAGCATCTATGGAAATCTTTATAGGGTGGCCATGGGGATTTTGATCTGTATAAGATGGCTTAAGTGATCACTTTACACAGTGCAATTTTCACCGTAAGAACATCCTCGCATTATCAAATTTTTGAATGTTACATTTGATGGGATTATGCTCAATTATATGGTAGAAAATTAATAATCTCCATGACATATTATATAAACATACATGTCACCGCTACCAATCAATTATGAAAAATTTATTCGCAATTCGAATCACAATTTGATAAGTTAGAAATTTTGGAAATAATAAAGAGTGTAAATAGTAAATTGAATGTTATAAATAATCATGTCCTTTTTGCGAATAGTCATGTTTTAAATTTATTTTCATGTTAATTAGGTACTTTATATTATCATTTTCTATATATAACTTTTTAATATTTTGATCTTAACTTCGATTTTTAAATTTTATTTTGTTATCCTGACGAAGAAGCCATTGGCTTCGAATCGTGTTGAATTTTTTCAATAAATAAGTGGTGTTTACAAAATTTATATAAATTGTATTTATTTATTTGCGACAGTCTTTATTTTGTTCTGAATATTATTTGCAATGTTTTCTGTCAGAGCATCAAGCACCAAAGTCCCTGCTGAACTCAAGGACAATAGGGCGAAGGAGCTTAGGAAGGCCAAAATTAAGATGGAGTGACAACGTCCTCAAAGACATCTCTGCCTTAGAGCTTCGGAACTGGAGAGAGCTGGTATTAAACCGAGATGAGTGGAGGAAGATTATTGAAGAGGCCAAGACCCAACAAGGGTTGTAGTGCCAAAAGTGATGATGTGATGATTATTTACAATTTATTTTATGTTTAAGACACAATTTATTATTAATTTATCATAAAAAGTGTATTGTTTTAATATATCACATTTATACTTTGTATTCTAATGCCACTCTATGACTATCTATTAGGATCAATAATGATAAGTTTAGGGTCTGTTTTTTAAAAAGTAAAATCAATGAGATCAGCAGATGCTGTATAGGTAAAATAAGAATCTTCCATCTACCTCGTTTCCTTACTTGTCTTTTCTCTCATTTTTGTAAAAAATCGGAAAGATCACGGGTCCAATCAGAGTGCGGATGAGAAAACACACAAAACTGATACTATTTCATGGACCGAAGCGAACGAACGAAGGCGTACTGTCGTATTATGGTACCCACTTCGAAAACAACACGGATACAACAGAAATCTCAAGTAAATGCAATTTGACGGTGGAACGAAATGCTTCAGCATCCACGGTACAGATATTTTCTCAAAACTTTTCAAAAGAATTGTGGCGGTTGTGTACGTTAGAGTCTTAGTTCTGCATCGCCAAGTATTATTTTTTGATTTCTCAACCCTCTGGACGTTTTAGAATGAATTGGAAACACCTAGAAACCTACTGAACACAAGGAAATATATGAGAAGATTCGAAAAATTGAGGACCTTACATAAACAAGTGATGCCATTGCTAAGCAAAATTTTGTGTTGATAGAAGTGCGAGACCATAGATTCCGGGCGAATAGAGACGAGTGAATTGTGATCTGAGCACAGACTGTGTAACGAGTATAAAACATACCTATGTGTGGGATATTCTTGCGTGCAAAATTAGTGCGAATTATGAAATAATGTTTCAGTTAAGTCCAATGTTTCATTTTGTCTCTGGAGTCATGGAATGATCATAATGGACATTCCATTTTATTAGTTTAAAACATAATTATTTATTTAATAATCTTTAGGAAACATGCGCATGTTTACTTTTCATTGGAGAGAAGCTTCGGTAGTAAGTGAAAATGTGCACATAAAATATCACAGAAAGCACTGCGGAGGTTCGCCCCATCCGATGTGCGAGCTCGTAATATATACGCCGTCTGAGGACACAGGGTTGCTGAAGATTAATTAACTGCAATTATTGTTGCTATAGTTTTGCGTGCTCTTAGATAACCACGTTCGCAGTCTGTTAACCCATTTGTTCAACCTGACCTAGCAATATTTCCATAACGAAAATCACTTCTCGACCCACAAAGAAATAATAAATTGCCACTTTTAATGGTTTATGGTGCACATCTGAATACACTAGGCAAATGTTTTATTTTGAACGTTGGTCGGCTTTTATTTTATGTAAAATGGAAGTATTTGTTCTGTTAGCTGTCTGTGTGATGCGCGGTTTAGCATCAATATCTATTAGCATTAGTATCTCCTTAAGTAAATTTCTGATTATCTCAGTATGTCTCCTTCCATGGACACGGGCCATAAAATTGTCGTGTATTCATAGTGATGGCGTTTTAAAAGAAACACTTTGGTAAACAGTACCTAACCACAAACCTATCGCATTACTTATATCTGGATTTTAGATATTTAATAGATTTTAATCGATATTTATGGATTTGCTTTCATGCCGTTAAGCTTGGACTGCTTGGCCGTCCGGCGGCGTATTATAAAAAGCTACCGCGCCGCGCTTTCCCGCCAATTTAGAGACTTCGGGAAGCTTTGGAATATTCAGTGAAGCCCTCTCTACACCCTTCTAGAAGCCTCTGGTAACTTATTCTTCTTCTTTTTTCCTTTATCGAACAACGTTGTTAAGGTAGATTCAGAAGATCTTTAATGTACTTATGATAATGCGCTCCGAGTCTTAGTCGAGGTTGTTCAGCCATTTAACTTAATATCGCTGATATTATGTAGGAGGCATGTTGCTGACATATGGTGTTAACATATATATACAAACATCGTACATAATGCTGTACACTGTCAAAGATGCTTCCAGGCTCTCAATATCTCTCACGGATGCTGGTCGCACGTGACGCATCAATCGCTAGGGGTTAACAGAGTGTGATCTGTACACACGAGATGAAATTCAGATAATGGATCAAATTGTATGTCATACAAACGGCCGTATTCTGAAATAAGCAATATAAATTTAAAAAAAAACATAAATACTTTGTTTATACCACAGATAATTTTATTAAATCAACATGTTTCGGGAGCTAAGCTCCCTATTTAAGAACAAGCAAACAAATTGTTTAAATTTTTACTTATGTATAAAAATGGTGCCACAAAATGACTTCCTAAAATTTGAAGAAGTAAGCAATATTGCTATTTCTGTATCTTGACAGTTATTGTATAACATTGTTATGCTCACACGACAAAATTTGGTTATTAAAATGCACTTCCAAAAATAAACGCCCATACGCAATAAAACGAGTTACCTAGTGAATCAAAGTCTCCAGTAACGAAAAAAAAAATGCTGGCAAAAGTTCTAAAAAAAATATTTTCTCAATATCAATATAAACCAATGATGAATTCCTTCATTAAAATACATCCCAATTATAATAATTTTGTTTTCTGTCCATCTGTCCGGCCATCCGTCCGTCCATCCGTCCGTCTGTCTGTCAGTCCCCGTGACTTTGTGTAACGTCCGTAGCTTCTTTTATATATTTTTTCATTCTTTTTTTTTTTAATGCATAAATAATTATTCTTCAGAAACCGACATGTAAAAGTACCGTCATTTTTGATGGGTGACATCTAGTTTATACGTAATAAGTATCTGTATAAATTTTTTCCTTATTAATTTTAAGTCTTTGTAACCATTGCGAATAATGTTGTTCTTCCCAGAATGAGTTTTCTAACTCGTTGTGAATATTACATGGTAACAATTATTTTGTAAAAAGGTATTATATTCAAATAAATAAATAAAATAATCCCCAAAACGACTTCCATACTTACTTTACCGTATAAAAAATATATATCTTAAATCTATATCTTAAACTCAACCACTAGAATGTATCTGCTTGCGTGTTCCCTCTCGCATATCTATAAGTCATGCAGGTTTTGCCGTGGAAACTGCTGCTACTACTTCTTTAATTCCCCACTGCAAAGGCTTCCAAGACTAGCAAACAGATATGAGCAACTTGACGTCTTTGCCAATGACTGTATATTATTTAAACATACATTAAAAGGTGTATTGAAAGATTACTAGTATTTGTCGAATTGGACTTAAATTATTGATTTGTATTTGTATGTATATTTTTTATTATATTGTGACTTTCAAAGCTTGTGCTATTGCTTTTCACTCTGCATTATTACTTTTTTTGTTTTTGAATTTCTATTATATTATATTTTTCTTTATATATTTGTATCTGTGTTTTAAGTATTTTCTTTCCACTTTATGTCATTATTATGTTTACATGCTTTTTTTTTTTAAACTATATATTCTATAAATTTACACTTTACCTATCTATTGTAAAAGCCCTATAGGGCGTTAATTAATAAATAATTAAAATAATAAAATAAAAAAATATATCTTGAATAATGAGGTCCTCCTGGGGATAAAATCCAGTATTGTGTCTCTTAAAGAATTTGGACACTTGATAAATAAATGGTAAATAAAAATGATGAACGTTACATTGTTTAAAGTGATCACTAAAGCGGCCGTACGATAGGTCGTAAGACTTATGAACACCCAAAAAGACTTCCATATCTACTATCTCATAAAAAAATATAGGTTCGTCTCTATCAGACATCTATAATATAGATTATTTTGAGTTTGTTCAAATCTTTGAGAACAGTATTGGATTTCATGTCACAGAGACATTATTAATCAATTAATGTATATTATAGATGTCTCACAGTTTATAGATTATTATTATTGGGTGGAAATGGCGAATGTTACATTGTGTAAAGTAATCACTTAAGCCAACCATACGATAGGTCATAAGTCGTATGTATACCCAAAGACTTCTACACCTACTTTCCCATAAAAAAACTACAGTATCGTCTCTGTGAGACATCTATAATGTACATTAATAGATCTATAATATATCTTGATAAATAAAAAAATGTATATTTTTGATATTTAAAGCGTTAACTTTGTGGTGGGATATAATTATTAATTAATAAAATAACTGACGCATACCGTATTGACGAAGATACTGCGGTATCAAAACCGGCATACGTAGAGATACTCCAAGTGGAAGTTATTTAATTAATTAATAACATATTATGCATTGAAAAAAAATTCGTCGGGAGTCTTGATATACCGCAAAATGTAGTATTTTTTATTGAAATTTATCCGAGACTTACACAACACAGCGGGGGAAATTTTTCCTTGTTATCCTCCTCCGTCATGTTGTATTTTTATATCTAATACTCGGAGAGACGTGGTCGGATATAAATCCATTTACAGTTCCTTGTCCCTGACACAGATGTAGGGAGCCGGGAGGCGCCATCAATCTTCCTGACAGGATGACCGCTCCTTGGCTGGACCACTTGATTCTGCTCTCTGACTCACATAACTCCCGGAGAATTTTCGACAAGATGAATACGAGGTACAACGAGCTATTTGAAAAGAAAATGTTAAAGGTATGGGTGAAAGAAAGGCAAGAAAACATCCATCACATTTGATTAAAGACATTCATCTAATTGAACTAAATTGGTGGCGATTAATCTGGGCAGTAGTACAATGAGGTTTTTTTATACAAAATATCCCGTATTTTTTACCAAAAACTATTTTGGAGTCTTCCTCATTTAGTTTTGAATAGAAAATATTCTTTAAGATACGAGTGAAATGTCAACGGTTAAGGACAAAAACGATATCAAAGCTTGCATGATTTTTTTCAACAATTCTGACCTACTTTCTCTAGAACATTGAAGGGTTATGAAAGTAACTCATATCGAATATTAAACATTCAGTCATTTTGATACATGTCAAATAAAATGATTACATGGGTTTACTCGGTGAAAAAAGGCCTTATTTCAACATTTTTTTTTAATACAAAAAATAAAATATTTTATTCAAACTTTATACTATCTTAAATATATACATTTGACAAAGAATTTCTGAAATTTTCCAAAGAAAATATTTAAAACTCCGCCACTATGACGTCATTTTCGGTGACCCCTCGGAAAAAAGGTGCGTCCGCGTTGACAGTAGAACTCATGACAGGATCATCTTAAGTGAAAAAAAAAATATATGTTTTAGTTAAGACCATAAACTAGAATCTGAACGAAGGGAAAGAAAAAAAAGTGAAAATTGGATTTTTGGCAGATCTTTTTACAAAAAAATGCAAATTTCGGTAAATTATGCTCAACATTTTTTTATTTTTAAATAGTTGTGATTGTAAAAAAAAAATATCCTTCGTTCAAGTCCTCGTGAATTGTATCTCGAAGACCAGTGTAAAATTTCATCAAGATTGGTTGAGTAGTTTTAGAGAAATTTTGTCAACCGATTTTGAAAACACAGTTTCGAGATAAACGGGTTTAAAGTTTTGAATAACAATAAAACTTGAAAAAAAAAATTTTTTTTACTTACATTGAATCGTAGATTACTGGGTCATAAAGTAAGGAACCTGCAATAGCTGCAATGTCCAGGGCATCCTTTTGCTCCTGTCTATGATGAATCCTGGCTTCGCGAGTCTCGCTCGAAGATTTTTTTTCGGCTGCGCAAACACGGTTTTCATCAGAATTTCGGGCATATTCGCGGGAATTTCAGCCATGTTTTAATTCCATACCTTGCATAAATAATAATAAAGCTGGTTTTCCTTCATTAAAAGTGCAAGTAGCGACCAATGTAGCAATATTAACGATCTTTGTACCAGCAGGAAGTTTTTTGAAGTAATTTTCCAGATTAACTGGCTCAAGCTTTCATTATTATTTTGTGTGAAACCTCGTGATTCAAGAAGTAATCACAAACTGACATATTTCAAACTAGTTGCCCTTAGAAAGTGAAAGCAATGGACAGTAAGGACGGACAAACAATAGACGAGCAGCTACCTGCGGCGCGCTGAGCCTACCTACGCACCTTCCCTAGGCTGTATCTCCGAAATTTTTTATTGGATCGACTTGAAAATTTAGGATAATATTCTCAAGATGTTGTAGAAATTAATAAAACAATAAAAAAAAACGATTTTTTGAAGCCGCGAAACCCATGTAATCCCTTAAATTCGCCTGCAGAAAAAATAAGATCAATGTACCTAATATACATACATATCAATTTCTTTCTTCTTGAAGTGACTTAAATATTAAAAAATGTGTAAATATATAATATTTCTAAACATTAAAACATTTTAAACATTCGTTCTAATTCGTATTTGGTTATTATATTCAAGAAAAAACCTATTCTTATTGTTGTTGCAATTACAGAACAAAGTTCTGTGAATTTTTTAAACAAATTAATTAAATCAATTAGAAAACACATACAGAAAAATTAAATCAACGGAATTCGTGATTGGTAACGCATCATTCTCGGATAGATTGGAGATCCGCGGTTCTAATCCCGGTAGCAGTAAAAATATGTTTTCGTTGATTTGATTTTTCTGTACGTCTTTTCTAATTGATTAATAAATTTGTTTACAAGATTTGGTTATTTTATGAAACTGGCTATGACAACGTACCTACGCACTGCACTCAGCGCAATTATATTTTATGTATGGGAGCATGTAACAAGATCATGATCATATTTCGTACTCACATGCATAATGCACATGCATTTTAATTGGAAACAACATATTGATAATATTTGTAAAAAACTGAGATCCATGCTAAGTGCATTTCACATGCTAAGACTATGTAGCTCTCGGGGCACACTGTACTCTCTTTACTTCGCGATGGTTGACTCTGTTATCAGTTATGGCGTGAGCAGTTATGGTCTTACCTATAAAACATACATTGATAAAATCAAACAGTTACAATTGAGATTCCTAAAACTTATAGTAGATAATAGAACTAAATGTATGTACAAGGATGATTATAATAAATTATGCAAAGTATGCAAAATATTACCAATTGATTAAAAAGTAAAATATAATATAATACTAGAAAAAATGATAAATAATATTAATATACATACTGACACGCACCATAACTATGCAACCAGATCGACAGGACGAACAACTAACAACGTGTATGGTGAAAGAAAAAGAGATTATATTGTGCCAAGAATCTTTAATAAATTAGATAAAAAATTCTTTGAGATGATGCAAGATAAAAAAACTCCATTGGCTTCAAAAAAAAAACAATCTTAAAGAATATATATTAAAGCTATGTACCTAATCTTACAATTAATTTATAATTACATATCATGTATCACTTGTAAAAAAACATGCAACACTCGATAATGACCTACTATATTCATTATAAAATAAAAATTATTGTCAAATATTGAAGGCAACCATGCCGTAAAACTGCTGTGCATTTTGCCAAATGTATAATGTAATAAATATCAAAAAATTAATAAATAAGGGACAAATTTACTAAATTTTGGAATAAGATATACTCTGAATCGACAAAAGGAAAAACCACGAAAATATTATTTGGAAAGTATATATAACGCTAAAAAAAATACTAGATAGACATGGAAGAGGTTTCAAACTATGCCAAATGCACCAGGACATGGTTGCTTCAAAAGCCATATTTACAAATTCAAGAGATGCATTGATAACACGTGTCCTTATGATACGAAAAAGGAGCAAACCCCCTAGCACGTGCTACTTGAGTGTAATGCCCTTGCGCATGACAGGGGAAGATAGAAAAATTGTGCAACCGGTATGAAATTGACCCCTCTGTACCTGTGGAAGTCCTGAAAAACGAAAGACCGACGACGGAGTATATAAAATACCTAAAAATTATTATGATAATTTTCTTTTAAATAATAATAATTCCTCACCTAAGCTTAGCACATATATGTGTAAACAAGAAGTGGTCACAAATCCTTGTATGATAAAGCAAGGAAAAAAATAAATAAATTGCAAAAAAATACTCACATGCAATCTGACTATTTAAATTGGAGTTTGCAGTTAAACTTTGTGTTGTTAGTTTCTCACAAAAAAGGTAAACGACATTTCTTTAAGTATTATATGCAGATATGCGATTCTATAACCGTAACGAGTAGTAGTGTAGCAAGACATGAAGCACTCCTTACTATTACTATTATTTTAGAATTTTTACTGGTATTGATTATTGATTTAAGAATTTTGAAATTGGTATGTGTATTCATTATCGAATTTTTATGGCATATTTTATTTTAAGTATTTAATAGCTGTTCTTTTTTAATTATTATTTTAATTATTTCTCTTTTTTTTCCCTTTTCTCCTTTTTATATTTTCTCTTCATGTGCTTCAATATAACATTTATGTAATTTGCAATCTATATGGAGAACTAGGTCTTGCACTAATAACCTGCTTACGCTGGAATAAACACATTATTATAATTATTATTATTACCAACTATTTATTAGTACACCAAATACTCTCAATAAAGTGTGAAAATAAATAAGAAGATTGGCCACCGGATTCATTTTTCCGCCTCCACGCGGCACAGAATTTTCCGCTTTCTGGAAAAATTACCGCCAGTTATTTTAAATCGGGACGCAGAAGACGCCAGCTCCGGGAAAATAATCTCGCGGCTTTTCCCTATCGCACGGCTGGATGTTACTTATCGCTTCACTGCATTCGATTAATTCCACTGTAGTATAGAAATGTTAATACTTTACAAGTACCATATAACGGGTGATCCGAGCTTTCCTTTATATTTCGCTGCATTTGGTTATTTTATTATTGGCGCAACTTGACTGATTAATAAACAGGGTTATTTGGAAAACATAAATAACCCTGCAGGACTATATTCCTGCCTTGATTATGAGTCGATATTTAAGCAGTCATGACCTAATATCAATAGTTATTGAGTTATGCAATATCAAATTACGCATTTTTTTTCTCAATATTTCTGACTTATTTTTTACAAAACGTTGAAGTATCATTACAGTTACTTATATCGATTACAAAAAATTCATTCGTTTAAATAAAAGTTAAATAAAATAATAAAATCCTCAAAAAATCCAATTAGAATACATTCAACTTGAATTTTTTTCCAAAAATATCTGTTGTTTGACAGTTTTAACTGAATTTTTTCCAATTGGAATGTTTTCCAAAAATTTCTGTGAAATTTTCGCTTCGGAATTTCTTAAGAAAACTTTGTTTAACATAACACAACATGTAAATGTGATTAGTTACATATTATGTTATTTTCCATAGTGTTTCTTATTTAAAATCCATAAAAAAATATAATTAAACGAATTAACTTAACTTTTGGTAAAACCCACCGGTTTCGGAAACAACCTTCCTTCGTCAGGGTATACTTAATACTAATTAAATTTACAAAATTATGAACGAACATACCTGAGTATTAAGTGTCTAAATGGGGGTAAATAGTAGGGGGTGCGAAGAAACAGGGTAAAAGGGATCATATTCAAGATAGGATCCAATCTTTTGGAGCTTCATCGACAGTCATCCAGAGGAAGACCAAATAATTCATGGATGACCCAATGCTCCAAAATCCTAAATAGAAACGGCCTGGACGATACCCAGAACTGAAGAAGAGACGACTCAACAGCCTACTTAGGCAATGCGTTGGGACTTTGCAAGGAAGAAGAAAAAGTACGACCCATATATTTTGTGTGTTACCAATGAAACGCTCTTTATATAGTGCGGTGATAAGAAAATCCGAGCTTAGTGTCGAGGCAAAACTAACTGTTTTCAAATCTGTGTACAGGCCCACCCTAATATATCGCCATCAAATTTGGATCCTGACGGAGAGAGTGAGATCAAGAGTCCAGGCTGCCGAGGTGAGTTTTCTAAGGGGGGTAGCGGGAGTCACACTGGTGGACAGAGTGAGAAGTGCCGACATAAGGCACACACTCGGCATGGAGCCCCTACTCCTGCACATCACAACTGAGGTGGTATGTACATGTGCTCAGAATGCCAGAAGAACGATTACCAAGAAGAATCCTCTTGGCAACCCCGGAGGGAAGACGGCCGGTGGGTCGACCCAGATTAAGCTGGGAGAGACAACAAAAAATGTATTTGCAAACAGAATGGGTCTGGACTGGTTGATTCGAGCAGAAGCAGCGCAAGACAGGGGATCATGGAAGCAGTCGAGTATTTGGGCTCCCGACCCTACTAGGACAAGGGGAAGAAGATGAAGATGACCAATGAGATAGACGTACCAATGAAATTGTAACAGAAAAATTGCAAGATATTTGATTTTATTTAATATTTTAAGAATGCTAGTAAACTACAGAAGACGTAAAACTATTTATCTACTGTATGCCACTTATGACAATTATATTTTATGAGAATAGAGGGAATACGTCTACCTAGGTCAACAAATTACCATAGAAGGGGGCAATATTACAGAAATTAAATTTTCACTATCGACGAGTACGAGAATGAAATATTACGAAGAATTCATATGACCCACTCACATTACAATAATAAAGCTCCTCAAAATCGTATCACAGAAGTGGTTTTCCTAGGTAGGTACTCAATTCCGAGACAGCCGACTTCCACCGAAAAAGGAATCCGACGAAAACATTTTTCTGATGTTTACGTGTTTTTGTGTCGCTGTTTATTCTTCGCTCGAACGGGAAATAGACATTTTTCTTGTGACGGTTAAATTGTCTGTGAATAAATCATAAATCAAATCCGTTCTGGTTAATATCCGACGAGCGGATGCTTTGCGCGAGCCGGCAGCCAGCTAAGCATTCCCCACCTGACCCACGTACCCGAGTGTTAAGAGATTAAACGTAGTCCGCATTCTGCTGCTTCGGGGCAGTAATCCATTAGGCTTAGCTCGTTTTAGCATAAGCAATGTATTTATTTATTCATACCGTATGTACCATAAACCAAAAAATTATATTGTCATAATATAATACTCCCCCTTTAGGGTTGGTAAATCTTTAACCTATTCCGTGCTTACGACGCGCCAGGCGTGTTGTCTAAAAAATGGAATAGTTACACAAAACGTGTCTGACGCAATTAATTGTTCTATTAATTTTTTCTTTTACACATATCCTGTATATGTGATCTATTAACATTTGTATTTTACATTTTTTAATCACTTTTCTCTTAATCTTCTATTGTATCCATTATTTTCATATTGTATTTTCTCTTACTTCTTACATTATTCTTTCTAATTACTTCCGACTTTTTTTCGTTATATTGGTAATACTTAAAGAGACAATACTATTTCATTACTAACTGCTGTTTAAATATACATGTAATTATGTGTAATATATTTTTTTATTCACATTACTGCTGTGTATTTTATATTTTAAATTTATATTTTTAATTTTTATTCTCATATTTTAATGCTTATACCTGATACTTTCACTGCTTATATAATTTATTGCTTATACATGTACCTACTTTATATTCATATATTTTATATTTTTACTGCTTATTTCTGATATTGCTTAATGTATATACTTTTTGAATTAAATGTAATATTATTAATGTAAAAGCCTGTAATGGTAAATAAGTAAATAAATAAATAAATAAAATAAATAAACACTATTTCATTTTTTGTTATATAAAGGAACAAATGCTCATTAGTGGCACGTGAGCATGCGCAGTATTGAGCTTCTTGAGCCATTGCTATTTAGTAGCATGTCTGTACGCACATTGCTAGTAATGAACATGCTAATGTCATTCGCCATGAGAAGGGGTATCTTTTGAGCGTGTGTGAACAGGCTTGCTTATGAGCATCCTAATGTCTTCGCAGCTTGTTCGACGAGTATCGATTATCAATGCGATCTTCTCAGTCCGCAACACATGAAACAAATATGGCACGTTGGGGAGATGACAAAACAAACTTTTCGTGACTCATTATAGGAATCACAAATGTCTGTGGAATACTCGGTCAATGTAAAAATAATATTGCAAGAAATAATAATTATGAAACTTTATTAAAAGTCAAGAATGATTCAAAATTATAAAAACTAAAATCAAAAATGTGCGGATGGAAACTCGGGAACTGTTTTAAAATATTGGTTCACTTGAATTTCTTGTTTCAGTTTGCAAAGTTTCCATTTTGAACAAGAGCGTCTCTATTCTGTGACAAGAGTATGCCAGTAATAAGCAAGTGTGTTTGATTGTTAGCTTTGAGCATGCTCATTCATGAGCATGATTAAAATAAACGAAGCTAAATACAAGCGCTTAGTAAAGAAAAAATAGTAATTTAGTGGGAATTTACTTAATTTTCTTCACTACTAAGAAGCTTTGGAATACGTAGAATGTAAATTCCTTCTGATTTATTTTTATCTAAAATGTAAGTCAGCTTTCTTGACCCATTTTCAACTAAATTTTGAGCATAAATATTGTCATGGGACGTGGTTGTGGGAGGTAAATTAATTAAATTTAAGCACTACTCTTTAATTCACATAATTTTAATTATGCGATTAGTTTCTCGTTTGTGAAACATTTAATTATTACTTGCTACAATATAACGCTGAATTTTCGTACGTAAAAACTACGTCCGTTGTCTGTCACTTCGATTAATTTCAGCGTTGGTAACACTGCGGTCGCTACGGCATTATCGCTGATTAAGACGCTTCGGTCAAAACAATAGTGAACTCTCCGCAGCCCAGTCTCCGCTTTTTATACGAAACCCTTTGACCTTTCAAACCCTCGAGATCATTCTATATACTACCAGTGTTTACGACAAGTCCCCCTTACTTCCAGATTTTTTCAGACGTTTCTCGAGTATTCTAGGGCATCCCAGAAAGTTATGGAATTGTGGTACAAGAGGCTCTGACAGTAAGCAATCATATCGTTACAATACATACATACTAACCAAAGGCACTTAGTAAGCTACTTCCTGGGTATCAAAACGTGCGCGGGGCAATTTTCCTTGACAAAGCGGCGCGGAAAATTGAAAGGCCCCCTCCACAATCGCCATTATTCCATTTCCGCTCTCAGCCAGTGTGTTATTGTAACATTTACCATTTCGCAAAAGTAAATATTTGCCGTCGCTTAAAATCGTGACGGCAATGTAGGCCAAGGAGCGGAGGGATGTCCTTTGTACGCCGAGCGCCGGAACAAGATATCTCGAAGGAAAAACAGCACCCCTAAAATCTCAAACAATATATTTTTAGGTTAAAATTCATTGTTATTGTAGTAGAAGTTTAGTTACGTGTATCGCGAAAAGGTATGCTTTGATAGAATCAGGAATGAGAATGAATCAAAATGTGCGTGTTGGTGAAAAGGTCATGTCCATCTGTTGAAACATGAATCTAGATGGTAAGTGTGGCGCTGAAGGCATGTACGTGAACCAAAGGCGGTGTGAATGTCTATGGTAAGCTAAGGTGGGAGGAGATACGGGATAAATAAGAAGTACTTATAATCAACACTGTCGGTTTATTGAAGAATAAGTTAACTATAATGCAGAGTGATTAAAGTGAGTGCGCGGCGTGCTGTACGACGGTCGGCGAAAGAGTGGACGTTGTAACGGCTCGCTGCCAGTCGGTACCTCGCCGGTTGTATCGGGCTTCTGATTGGTGGTTTGCCTTGAATATTGAGAGAATGCGAGGAACTTTGGATCCTTCAGACAGTTCATTTGTATGTGGGTGACTCGCTAAGAAATTTTAAGGGGATCTAGTTAATTTTATGTTATGGCATAGATATAAAATAAACAGAAATATTAAGCACGATAGCACTACATATATGAATTTAGCAATGGTGTGCAGTGAAAATATTGAAGCATATAATTTACATAAACATATAGAAACAAAATAAATGAAATAATTCATAATATTCCTGACCACAACTATTATATATTAGTGAGACTGTACCTACTACATGTTGATGACAACGACGTAACGCAACAGTGGTCAGTCAACCGTGACCGCAGACTGTTACGCACACAATTCAGGGCCACAAATAATTCTCAACATTCCGTCTCATAGTAAAAAGACTACTTAGAATCATCTAGAATGTTCTACATGCTTTTCGTTATCTTTAAAATAAACCTTTCGGGGTAATTGAGCTATAAAAGGAGTCACACGACTCGGGTTCAAGCAATTTAATTTGTAACAACCACAGTGCGATATCCGTAGCGTAAAACAGTATGATCAGGGATTCGTGATATAACAACACGCCATATTAGTAAGCAAGCAAACGCTGCAGCGCAAGTGGAGGAAAGAATACCGGGACGAAAAGTTTCTACGATCGAACACTGAATGGAATTTAGAAGTGATCTAAGCGGCAGAAATAGCGTTAATTAGTGCAAATTTAGGAACGATTCAATAATACGTGTGCGAAAGGACGTTTAGCGATTGTAAAATTAAGAATGGTACTACAATTTAACTCGTCTTCACATAACCGAATAATTACAATTTAACTCGTCTTTACACAACTGAAAAATTACGTGACTGATAAAATGCCTGGAATATTTTGGAAACAATTAGAAATCGATAGAATATGGAAGATTATACCAGAACATTTGAGAAATAACTTTTTTTATCTATTCTTTAGAAGCATTTATTAAAAGCATATTAATTTTAAAATCTCCGCCCTGGCTTTAAAAGCACCATTATGTAGATTTTGTCTGTTGCATAGTTGCAGTTTTTTATAAATTTATTTATTTATAATTTTAGTAAACAGACCATCAACAGGGCATAATTGACACTGAAGGATGGTCCAAGAGTGACATTAGAAAACAAAGTATAATTATTTTATGATCATTTTGAATTTTACATGATTACATAATATACTTTCTATGATAAAGTAATAGTAGATAATGCCTCAATGATAAAATAAATTATAAATAATATTCAGAAACAAATAAAGACCGTTGAAAATGAATAAATACAATTTAGTTTTACTACGAATGCTCGAAAAACTTGTTAATAACTTGATTTCTTTGCTTATTATTTTTAAATATTTGCTTATTATTTTTCTGTGTATACATTTGCCTTAAAATATTTAATGCTTTGTCAATTTTTTATATGTAAGTATGCTCTAAGAATTCAGTAACTGGATGTTATCTCCAGAGGGATTATTAATTAATTAAGATAAATTAAAGGAGTCTCACGAAGCTATGAACATTCATAGCTTCGCCTATGTGAGACTTCTATAATTTATCACAATAAATAAAATATGAAATTGATTTAATAATTTCTAGAGGAGCGGTCCCTCCGTATTAAATGTACGAAATAGTTTTGTGGTTGTCTAAATAACCAGAAAGGCTAAGAGACTTGACGTAGGGGCGGCGTCGCGCTGAAACCGTTATTTTTTGACTTGTATTCTATTAACTAGCTGTAATCCGTCAAAAATGATGGAAGCCTTAGATATATTCATAGTATTTTGGCAGTCAACGAAGAGACGCCGGTAGCAATATGCATTGAGCGTGGGTTCAAGCCTCATCTCCGGCCCTTTAATTTCATTTCTTTAGCTGTGAATTTGAACCGAAATTACGGAAGGACAGAAAGATAGATAGACAGACAGACGGACAGACAAGGAAATTATTATGTTTGATTATTAAAGAATAGTGTTCCACTTAAGTTTGTTTCCAGTGATTCTGTGAATAAAGCTTGATTGGATTAGCTTGTTGGTGCAGTGGTCATTACGCTAGTCCTTTTTTCAAAGCACAAGTGCTTAGCTTAGTTTGAAAATAGTAAGAATACTGATGTGACGTGTATTCCGTGTTCGCTTTACTATTTAAAAAAAAGTCTTAATTATATATATATAACTAGCTGTTCGTTTCCAGCGTTGCACGGGTTAAAGATTAA
Organism: Agrypnia vestita; assembly: GCA_016648135.1. Taxonomy (NCBI): domain Eukaryota; kingdom Metazoa; phylum Arthropoda; class Insecta; order Trichoptera; family Phryganeidae; genus Agrypnia; species Agrypnia vestita. Next base: position 32,744 of record JADDOH010002299.1, read on the forward strand.
GTTGAAAATAAATTTGCGAGGGGAAACAAAAGTTTGTTTCGAACGGTATAGATTTGCATCGAAAATATATCAGGGGGAGAAGAAAGGTAAAAAGGGAGGGTGGAAATGTCACCTTTGTTGCCCGCTGGGTCCTAAAGAATAAGTTTGTGTCCGATCGGTCAAACTGTACAGATTTGCATCGAAAATGTATCATCAGGGGAGGGGAAGGGTTAAAATAATGGGAGGAAATGTAGCATTTGATACCGCCGAGTCCTAAAACATAAGTATCCAAAGTTTGAATCGAATCGGATGAACGGTATAGATTTAAGAATGTTCTTAGGTTTTCACGGCCACTCAGACTCTTCAAGTTTGTGTTTACTGGGGTATCATGCCGTGTTGTCACGACCTTTCGGGCCGACGTTTCGGATCCCACTGCAGGGTCCATCATCATCCTGCAATGAGATCCGAAACGTCGGCCCGAAAGGTCGTGACAACACGGCATAATACCCCAGTAAACACAAACTCGGTATAGATTTGTATAGAGAATAGACAGACAGACATTGAGTTTTATAGGTATAGATGTTTCATTTCGACTCCCACCACCGCAAATCTGTGAAAATATTCACAGACACAGAAAATATCCAGGCCACACGTTAATGAATACAAATTTTTTTAAAGTAAGATGTTATCTCCCAACCGGAAACATTCCTGATGTCTATTACATACGAAACGTTTTATTAAATTTTTCTCATTTTTCATCTCCCCCGTGAACGTTTACGATGCTCAAAATATTCCTTTAAAAACATTTTCAATTTGAACCCGTAACATCAATCGACCGATACAGCGGCGCCGCTCGGGAATAAATATTTTCGCGCATGAGGGAGGAAAAGGGGGAAAATTGAAACATAAATATTTCAAAAATCTAACGCCGCACAATCCAGTTCAGCGTTCAACAGTTCCCTCGGGAGCTGGCTCTGTTACGGCGAGCTCAAGTCCGGAACTTTCAAAAGACAGTCGAGTTCTAACTAGTTCAAATTTCAAATTTGCTGAACTCAATCTAAGCAGGGCCATCCCTAGGATAAATTAGCTCCCAGGCCACTGAAGTTACAGAATCTCTAATTCTCATTTATAAAATTTAGAAATATGTAGTTTATGTTATATATAATTATATTTTTATACCAGAATAGTGACGTACACAGACAATACACAAGAACAAAAGACTATTTAAGACGATATTACCACTGACTAATAGAGAAAGACATGGATTGCTATATACTGCAATAGACTTTTATAATGGAATTTCCAATAATTTATTTATTTATTTATATTTGTTCGGGAAACCAACAGTTAACAATAATTAAGTAAATACAAAGAACCGGAAACATAAAAGTCAATTATATGTTTTCACTGGTAGGTAAATAAGTTTAGATTACTCTACATATAAGGTCGAAAAATTTTCGTTAACTTACCAGACTGTCATGGCGAAATTGGATAACGCGCCATTCCCGGATAGAATTAGAGGTCCGTGGTTCGTGTCCCGGTGACAGTTAAAATATTTTTTCGTTAATTTAATTTTTTCTGTATGTCTTTTCTATTTGATCAATAAAAATTGTTTAATAATTCACAGAACTTTGTTCTGAAATTGCAACATCACAATAAGACATCTGTACTTAGTGCACTGAAGTTGTGAAATATTGTCTCCCAAGAACGCCTGAATGGTCAAACTACTATTAATTTAAAAATAACCTAATACATAAAAATATATACAGAAATGTGTTAATTCATTTATTTATTTAAAAAAATTAAAAGTAATCCTGTATTAAAAGATGTAGTCGGATTGTTGGTTTTGTATAGAAAAATTTAAACACGAGAAATGGTTTCTCACCTGAATTGGGTTCTTTTTAACATTTAACAAATGCATAATCGATAATAATTTGGAAGATTTTTTATTTTTTTTATTTATCTATTTATTTTCTTTACATTTTTGTAATATTTTTAGTCCCACAAAACGTCTACAAAGACGTTTGCATGTTCATTTTCACAATTTATTGTTACACTGTTACTAAATAATAATAAATAATATTCATTTTAAAAACAGAAGAGATAAAGAAAAAAAAACAATTTTAAGTACAAAAGCAAAAAAAGAAATTTTATGTACAAAATTAAAATGTTTAAGTAACTTAAGAGATAAAAAAAAGATCTTTAAAATGGATACAATAAAACTATATTTTTTTAATTTAACGCTGCAACAGGCTATATGACCCATTTACGGTAGTGAAACTGAAGAAGCTTGTTGGTGTTGTAGTTATGACTCTCGCCTAGTGATCCAGCGATTGGTGGTTCTAGACCCATTTCAGGAAACCAGCAAATTAGTCCATTTTTCATAGCACAACCATTCAGATTAGTTCGAAAATACTAAGAATATTGATGTGTATACTGTGTTCGCCTACCAAAAATACAAAAATACAAAAAAGTTAAGTAAATCATATAGATCTATTATTACCTCGTTGAAGCTGTAGTTGTTGGTGTAGTAGTCATGACTCTCAAAGTGCAAACTTACCTTCAAAAGAACTATTTTTCGAAATTTTATTTTATTTTTATTTTTACTTTTTTTTCCCGTGAATTTATAACTTACTTGTTTTATGTGTCACTTTAAATACTTATCAGCCATGTACTTATGTTGTCAAAATAAAAAAGTAACCCAAAAAAAACAAGTTTTTACAATACTCCCTTTCTCATTTTAGGGTTTCGTGTCTACCACATGCATCGGAATCTCCATACAACTTACTGAATTGTATGAAAAAACCATTAAAAATTTAGAAAATCCAAAAATATACTATAATTATTTTTTTTTAACGAAAATTTGATGATCGTCGCCACGAGTCTGCTTGCAAAGTTTCAGCTCGATTGGATCACGGGAAAAGGGTTAAAAATCGATGCAAAGTTTTTTCGACGGCAAGCAAGCAAGCAGACGCCACGAGTTAATATAAAGGGAGTAAAAAGGATAACATTTATAAATGATCAAATATGCCAATTTCTTTAAAATTTCTTCCGTTTTTCTCGCCCCAAAAACCCAGCGCCCACGAGCTTCAGCCCTGCGAGTCTATCTAAATCCGGCCCTGGGTCTGTATCGCAATAGCGGGTCTGCAGGGACTTCGTTTCGCAAGCGGAGAGCGTTAGGTCGGAATGGAAAGTGTTGCCAGCAATATTGGAAATATTACGGGTGTGATTTTGCGCTTGCAACACTTACCCGGCAAATAGATCGTTAAGTGAGATTTTCTCTATGGACCGGGGGGTCTCTGTTTCTCCCGCCAGATGCGATGGCGTCGCATTGGAACACTTCAGTCCGCCTCGTTGACAATCGAACATAACGGACCAATTGTATTTCATTACGGCGAAGCGTATGCATTTCGGAATTGCACGTCCCTACTGCAGCAACTGTGCATGCATATTAATATATTGACATACTTAATTTTAAATCTTTTCAAGAGTCTTTTTACATTGAATAGTTCTTTAAATTGTTGGAAAGAAGAAAGTTTTAGTAAAAGAACATACTCAGATGGTCAGGGGGTGTAACGAGGCTTGACAGAGTGAGAAATGAGCATATAAGAGGGTGTTTCAGAGTGGCCTCTGTTATTGAAAATATAAAGGAATCGAGACTGAAATGGTATGGCCATATGAAGATCATGCAGTATATACCGCACTCAAAATACATGAGACGAAAAGAGATAGAGGTCGACCCAGCGCCACATGGTGGAAATGGACCTAAAGAATACCCAGTTGGACGAAGCGATGGTCCAGAATAGGGAATCATAGAAAAGAAATGTAAGGAGAGCCAAGAAAGAGAGAAATTAAAAATTTAAACACAAAAGTAGCTTATTATTTTGATATGGCAGTTACTTTGTGGTGCGACATGACTATTTGAATTTAAACAAAATTGAATTTTATAATACACACAGGTTGAGCTAATTTAATTAAGCACGACTACAGCATCTTCCCCTTAAATAACACACAAAAAAATCACCCCCACTTCTCCGCGACCCGTTACTCTACTCAAATATTTTCATAATTCTGTATTTAGATTAGTTACAAATTACACCTGATAATATGAGGGACTGCTCCTCTCGAAATTATAGTCATGTTAAATTAACTCAACGTGATGGCATTAAAAAAATTAAATTTAGTTTAATTAAAAAAACAAAAGAAGCTATTCGAAAAATAAGTTAAAAATGTAAACTAAAAATAAAAATTAAATCTTAGGAAGAAATTTGTCAAAATTTGAACATTTGAAATTAAGAGTAATTAAAATTATCGCAAAACAAAAATAAGGAGAAGCATTAATTACCAGCCTGATTATCTATTTAAAATGTGTATAACCTTACAGATACAGAAAATTGATACTGGAAGAATACACAAAGACAGAGATAAAACAAAAATACAACACAGATATATGACATGACAAATAACGAATAACCTAGAAATAAAAAACTCACATTTTTTAAGGGGATACGACCAAAAAGAAAGCAATTCTAAAACCTATCTGATAGACTAAAAAACAAAACGGGATAAAAAATACAGAAAAATTATCAATGAATTCTAACTTTGAAATAAAAATAAATAAATTATTAACGTAAATATATTGAAAAATAAAAATGTTAAATACTCGTTTATAAAAATATACGAGTTTACGTTAATACAGTGCTTCTTATAATTTTTATGAAATAAAGCAAGTCGAAATAATTGAAATATAATAAATAATACATATTCATTACAAAGCCATTATTCTGAATTTCCAGGAAAGGTTTCCCTCAGAATCCACAGGATAATGAATAATACGCCTCGTGAAGTATTTCGGGGAAAAGGTTATTCATTAGTAAGAGGTTTACCATTTTAACCAATACAAAACATTTTATTAGAAATCTTTTCTTAGTATCTACGCCATTTTCAATTCAAATTGCTTTAAAGGAAAGTGTTGTATGGTAATATTGTAAACCTATCAATAGGTAGCCAATTTAATGGTCAATTTATTGCATTAAATTAATAATAAGAAAAAATATGACGAGTGGGTGTTATGTAAATATTTTTGAGATTATAGATCGGTATACTAGCTGTGCCCACGTGGCTTCGCACGCGTAGATTTTTAGTACAATGTTTGGATCGTCTTAGAACTTTCGCGAACCTTCTAAAACATTCTCCTTCCAGAATTTTCAAGAAATTCATCGAATGTACAGGAACCTTCTAAACACATCGGCACATTCCGCCACTCAGTTAAGAACCTTATAGAAATTTCGGGAATTTTCTAGAACCTTCTCCTTCCAGAAATTTCTAGAGCAGATTTTTTAGGAACCTTCTAGACTCACTGACACAGTCAGCGCGCCTATTTTGAAACAATCTGAAGCATTGCGGCCTTCTCACAACAAAACAATGAGCTAGAAAGCACATTTTCGTCACCCACTCCCACCCACGTACAGCCACCCCCACCAAACTCGCATATTTTTGATGTGACACCGAGGGCTAACCAGCACCATAACCACCGGTGGGTGGTTGTGGCTGGTTGTGGAGAAAACTTGGCGGGTAGGGAAACACGGGTTTCTTTATATGTATATAAAATAATGGATAATTTATGTAGAACTATATTCGTAAAAAGGTTGAGATGGGAGGGGCATGTGTAGAGAATGCTGTCGTCTCGGATGCCCAGAAGGATCCTCAAGGGATGTCCGGGTGGAAGAGAAGAGTCGGCAGTCCTAGGCTGCGATGAGAAGACGAGGTCACAAGGGATGCGCATCAAATACTGCAGTATCCCTTCTTCCAGACTGGAGGACCGCAGCGGGAGACGGGAGGAGTTGGAGGCGAGGACTGGTGGAGGCCAAGACTCGATATGAGTTGAAGAGCCATTATGTTTAAATTTATGTTTATGTTAATTTATGTAATAGATCTGAGGAACGTATGTCGCGAAGCCAGAAAGTGACTGCATGACAGAGAGAGAGAATGTATAAAAGGGCGCACGAATGTCGAGTCAAGCCTCTTTTGACTACCATTGTTATCGAGACCGCATCTTACAGTATAAACGATTGTCTAAACCAGTATTATTACCGAATAAATACTTACGAGAACGAAGTCTTTACTTGGAGCAACCTCATCCCGAAACAAGAGTATTACAATTTATATAGCACCATTTTTGCATAAGAAACGCTTCAAGGGCGCTTTACAGGTGCGATATCCCTAAAAAATGAGTTTTTAGGCTCTTCTTGAGGAGTTCCTGGTTCTCCATATCCTCCATAATCTGCTGATTCCACATAGCTGGGCCTGTAAAGCTGAAACTTGGTGGCTCCTGGTCTCCTTGGTACTATCAGCCTGCAGAGTGCCTCCGATTTAGCTGACCGTAGTGTGAGCCGTCTTTCAGTGATATTGTCTAGGATACAGAGGTCGATCAAATATTGTGGAGCTTTTCTTTGAAGACTTTTGTACACCATCAGAGAAAGTTTGAAATTTATCCGCTTCGGCAGGCGAAGCCAATATAGCTGCTTCAGCATTGAGGATATCCGCGAGAACTTTGATGCCTTAAATATAAGCCTCGCAGCATTCATCACTGACCGAAGTCTGTCGAGCTGAGCCTTAGGCTGTCCTGCATATATTGAGTTACAATAGTCCAGCCGCGAGATGATGTACGCACTAATGCAAAGATGAAATATTTGTAAAAATTTCACCCCGTTCTTAATACACTGTTTAGTCCTATCTTCTTACTTAAAATGAAAATTGTTTTTGAGCTTATGGACAGTTTTTTTCAATCCACTTTCCACACACAGCCACTTTCTCAATCTCTTTTAAAGGATCGTTTCTGATGCACTGTTTCATGCTTTTCGGCTTGCCACCGCAATTTCTCGTTCAGTAAATATAGTCATCTGGTAGCGGCTCATCAGTTTTACAATTCTTTCTGAAGCTAAACTGAAGGTTAAACTCAGAGTTTGGCATCAACCAGTTAATTTAACCGGCATGCAGGGCTCTTGAAGGAAAATTAGTCACCGTTGTGACTATCGAATGTACTCTTTGAGACAGACAGAGTAAGGGAATTCACTTCGTCTGTGGTTCTGTACCAAACTACTGGTGGCGTTGGTTAAGAAGTAAGGGCCGACCACAAATGCGCTAGACTGACGTTGTTAAGAAGTTGAGGCGACTTGTTTTATAGAAGAGTAACGATAGACTCAAAAAGGCTAAGGGAAGGAGAGGAAGAGAGAAGCTTGGCTCTTTTGTATCAGAAGTTGAAGTTGGACGACCCCTACATACCCTTCACTGAACTAACTTACAATGCGGCCAAAGTATCAAACACAGTAGCGTCTGAATTCTAATGACGATCATTGCTTAATGTATTCAAATATAAGTTACAGCACGTTTGTAGTGTGTACAGAATTCTTCCCCAGAATTAGTAAGCTCAGAACACAATACAAGCATTTCTCCGTTACAAATATTGTAAGCACAGCAACAATATAGAAAATAATTTTGAGAACAATATTTAAAAAAAACTAACCCAAAAAAAAAAACAAGTTTTTTTCGTACTCCCTTTTTCATTGAAACAGGTTTCGCGCCTAAAATTAGAATTTAGAAAAATCCAAAATTATTGTGAGATTATTTTTATCGTCGCCACGAGTCTGCCTGCAAAGTTTCAGCTCGATTGGATCACGGGAAAAGGGTTAAAAATAGATCCAAATTTTTTTCGGCAGACAATCAGACGCTATGAGTTAAATGAAAGGGAGTAAAAAAAAGTAACCCATAAAAACCAAGATTTTATTATTCTCCCTTTCTCATTTACTAGTAGAAACATTTTTTTTTCGCTTAACCTACGCGTTGGGCTTCGGTCGGGCGACGGCGACGCTACGAAAGGGAGTAATAAAATTTTTTCAAAAATCCAAAATTATACTTTAATCAGGTTTCGCGTCTACCAGACGCGTTGCAATATTTTCATACAACTTAATAACTTGTTTGAAAAAACCATTCAAAATTTGAAAAATCCAAACATTTATAAATTTTTTTAACGAAAATTTGATAGATCTGCTTGATCGTCGCCAAGAGTCTGCTTGCAAAGTTTCAGTTCGATTGGATCACGAGAAAGGGGTTTTAAATGGATCCAAAGTTTTTTCGTCAGACAAGAAGACAAGCAGACGCCACGAGTTAATTAATATAAAGGGAGTAAAAAAGATTTTATTATTTGTTTGTATCTACTGATATTCATTAATTATTACATCTACATATTTCGGAAAAACCTTTACATCGTCAGGGTGTTTTATAAATATAAAAATGAATAAAGTCCTGTATGTACTATATTTCTGATCGGCAGGCCCGGCTATAGCAACATCGCTATCGTTTACGTCTTCAGGTTTGCTGGCTCGGGGTTCAAGTCCCATCTCGTTTAATTTCGTTTTTTTAGTCGTCAATTTGAATGAAATTACGGATGTTACACGAAGTTACGGGAACAGACAGATAGACAAACGGACGGACGGACGGACATACGGACAGATAACGAAATTATTATGCTTGATGATACGCTGTACAATATGTCTTTCGCACCCGTTCTAAGGTAGGTATGATTAAGTAGAAAAATTACCAAGACTTTATTATAATCGTGATTTCTACACTAATATCTCGCAAAAAATAATTTTAAGCACAGAAGTTATATCAATTAATATAAATTATTTTGCTGAGCGAGAAGTATAAAAAATATTATTTAGGAGAGTAAAAAATTTTTGTTTCAAAAGTAATTTGCATTACATTACGCTCAAGTTCATCCAATCCTTTAAATTCCAGTAATAAAAATAATAAAAATATAATTTTATAAGTTTATATTATATTATAAAATAAAAGACGTTCTGATAAATTAAAAACTTTAAATTAAAAAATTAATTTTTCAGTGGCTGAAAAATAGTTAAAAGACTTACCAGTATATTTAGCTGATGTATATTTAGATAGTGTAGTAGTAGAAAGATTAAGAAGATGATGCTTCGATATCTGAAAAGAAAACATTACATGATTTAAACAGCTTATTTATTAAACAATTTTATAAATGAATTTTAAGAAAATACAAAAAGTCTGTTGCAGTGAGGTTTAAGGGATGGATTGGGGTAGATAAGTGAAGAAAAGACTTGAAGGATTTAGAGCCGCCGAAAGGCTCATTACAGTCATTACAGGTGTTTCAAAGTTTACGTGTGTTTCACACCATCATCAAAACCTTCACTGGCTTAATGTCTATGTACGATTGAATGAAAGTTGTGCTTCATAATATTCAAGGCTATTCACCACATGGCCTCTCAATATTTTAACGAGATGGTGAATCAGAAGGAACTAAGCACTGGCGAAATGTCTGCAATTGACCAGGCCATTTTCGTTAACACTGGAAAAGTCAAGTTAATACTAGAAATGTAAATAAAATTCCCGAGGCATCGCGAAACCAACATGTTTTGTATGTAAAAGGCGAAGCAAGTGCCGCGCGATCAGTCACTGTTAACCACAAAGTGGTGTAGCCGGCGTCAATAATGACAAATATTTCGGTTGAAGTACATACCGACAAGCTAGAAGTTTTTGTAGTGCAAATTTGAAAGGAATTGTCTAAAAAAGTATCAAAGCGATAGAAATAGCAATAATTAGTGCGAATTACTATTAGTGTGAAATGTTCTATAAATATTAAGTGGCTGAGAATTTAAGGCTGCGATTTAGTTCGTGTCCAGTGATTTTTTACGAAATAAATAAAAGTTTTTTTATTGTCTTTCATTTGCCTTAAACAGCCACGTCCCGTGACAATATTTTACCAATTTCTGCCTTCCAGTTGCCGCAACTAAAAGACAGCTATCTTCTGTGTATAGTTTTCTGGGATATTCTGCCGTGTATATGTGACCTCTCTGGCCAACGTTTCGGATCCTATTGCAGGGTCCATGATCAGGGGATCCGAAACGTTGGCCAGAGAGGTCACATATACACGGCAGAATATCCCAGAAAACTATACACAGAAGATTCTGAACGGCCGTGAAAACCTAAGGACATTTTTAAAATACAGCTAACACGTTCAGCATCAATATCTAATATAAGTATTTATTATATAATATTAGGATAGTTGTCAACTTGCAGGATATGAGAAGGTAAATTCACACCACGACTACGTTTGCCCCCACGTTTCGTAAAAAACGATTGACAAAATCAAAGAATTTTCTTGAACTTCTCCCCCACCCACCTTATTCTCCAGACATTGCCCCTAGTGACTATCATCTTTTCAGATCCATGTAAAAAAATTAATGGGAAAACCATATCACAAAAACAGATAATACTAATGAAATATTTTTTACTTTAATATTTTCGACTCAAAATCAAGGCAGGAATCCACCTGTAAAGTATTGTAGCTTAGCTCTGTTACACTTTGTATATTTTAATTATTTCCAGCAAAGTTTTGATATTTTTTCCGGATTAAAATTTCCAATTAACCTGTCCTCCGAACCAAATGAAGATTGATCGAGATTGAGACTGTTTTTCTAAAATGTTAATAATATTTCACAACTATAATATTTCATTAGAAAAGTTAGCGTTATCGCGAACCAACTAATAAACTTTATTAATAATATAAGTTTATTTGGCAGTTTATTAATTTGCAACTTTGATAATGTTGATTTTTATGTTGATTATTGTTGAAGTGGAAAAATTTCTCCTGGTCCTGGAAAGTAAACACAAACAGTCCTTAAAGATTAATTAATTAAGGAGTTTAATTTGTTTGAGTTTGATTTTTTATTTCAAAATACAATTTATTGTTTGTTAGTTAATAATTTTGAGAAAATATGTAAAATGTATACTTTGCACCAAGGCTCTTACTTTTTCACAGTTTCCGTAAGAGTGAATACACAATTTGATTGGAGGATTTCATAAATAATGACAAATCGATTTTTCAGAAAATTCGACAAATCGAACTTATCAGAAATATTTTAATGAATGCCTATTTCATTCTCTTCTCTATCATTCTCTTCTCAAGGAATAGGATTAATTATGAAAACTTTATACTTTAAAATAAATACTTCAATTTATAAAAAATATACTGTCACCGTTCTTTTTGGTAGATTGAGTTATTGCGTCTATAATTGTGAGTAATCTATTTTGATTTTTTTAAATAAAATTATAAAATTATATGCCATTGTTTGAATAATTTTAGACAATACTTATTTTCATGAAATATTTCTTCATAAATCAAATGCCAGTTCCACGTAGGCAGAGAGAGAGGATATAATGCCAAACTCTTATATCCTGGCACTAAATTCTCCCATCATTCACTTTCACAAATCTTTTCATCTTCTTGGATTTTTGAAGCTTTTTACAGGAAAATTTTACAGGACAAAAAGGACCATGGTTTATCTATTCCATCTTTTGTCGACGCCCTCTCTTTCTGCTTCCTTTCAACACTCAACTCGGATAGTTTCTTTACCACCCATTATTATTTCTACAGCTAGCATTACATTCACTGTTCATTTCTCTTTTACTACCTACTTGATTTTATTTGTAACTAGCCTTATACCCGTGAAAAATCACGGGACATAATAAATGCAGTATTATAATATTGAAAATTCATGAATACAAAACCACTGTTTTTTTAAAATTAACCAAAATCGGTTTACATTAAAACTAAATATGAATAATGTCATGACCGTATAATGTTCTAGAGCGACGTGTTGTGTGTCACACTAAAAAAATCTTAAGTTTAATTCCAGCAAGTTACTGACGTTACAGACCGACAGAATGTCAACGAAATTATTATGTTTGTGTAGATATTAAAATTTTTGCTTAATATTTAAAAAATTACTTCGTTACGTGCATTATTTCTTATTAAATGTACTTCGTATCGAAAAATAAATAAATTAAATCAAACAGGATGTGAAAACATCACAAAATATTCCCCTTTTCGTATAAATTCTAAAATACAACCTTGCTTTTCTGTTAATAAGTAAATAAAAATATTGAATATCTTAAATTTTCTTAGATTCTCCAATCAGTTCTTGAAATTACGTCCTTGTAAAAATGAATAACACAACAAATTTAATCAGATTTTTTTGGCTGGTTGAAAACTTGAAGATAATTTAATAAAAATCTTTTTTTTTTCGAGAGTTTGCTTGAAATATGGGTCTCTCAAAAGTTGATTACATCAAATAATGAATTACTCAATAAACGGAAGGTCTAATAAAATACAGGATGTAACAGAGCTAGTCCACAATACTTTACAGGTAAATTCCTGCCTAAATGAGTTAAAAATTTCCAAGCAACAATGTCCTTATATCAATAGTAACGGAAATGGGTGACCTTAAGCATTTTTTTTTTAATATTTCCGACTTATATTATTTATAACCTTATACTTTGATTTAAGTTAGTTATTTCAATAATTAATTCAAAATAATTTCCGATCGTTAATTTTTTCCCACACCTTACAATTTTTTTAATATTTACTAGTATGCAGTCAAGTTCTATAAATCTGTTAATAAAATATATCGTAAAACTATATTTTACGTATCAGGTAGATTCCTCCCTTAATTATGACTTCAAAATGTTCAAGAAACTATGACCTAATATAAATATTTTGTATTTTTTTAATACTTCTGTCTTATTTTTTGTGTTAAGCGTTAAAAAAATCTTTTTTCGATTTTTGTAAGGTTTTTATCATTTAATTTGATATGCATTAAAGCGAATGATTTTTCGTAATCGATATCAATTCACTATAGATAACTAATTATTATGTAATTTTTTATTACATTATGCTTTTTTAAAGTTGTGATATTGCTGTGCATTTATTTTCTACTTTATATTATATTTATCTTTTTGTATTGTGCTATTTCTATGTATGTATTTGCTTTCTACTTTACATTATTTTTTTTTTATTTGTATTTCTTGGGCTATGTAACAATTTCTAGGCATTTTGTTTGATTTATTTATTAATTTAATGTATACTTGTTAAATGTAATTATAAACACTAGCCGCCTACAAGAAAGCTCTTCTGGACGAATTTGGTCGTTTATAATTAGTTATTGATGTCATGACTATCTCTTGTTTTTAGATTTTTGGATTTTACATTTCATTTCATTTTACTGTCATTTTTATTGCTTCTTGAGTTTCAGATTTGATTTGTTTACAATTATTTCATTTTGTTGTAATTTTGTTGCTTCTTGAATTTCAGACATAATTATTTTAATTTGTTGTAGTTTTATTGATTGTTGACTTTCATATTTGATTTTGATAACTATTATTTCATTTGATGTAATTTTGTTATACTTTATGTTATTCACTTCATGTTTTATTTTTCTTTATATATCACTTTATTAATTTGATAGAATTATACCTTATCTCCTTTTTTTATTATTACCTATCAATCTATACATCTTTATATACATTGTTTTTTAATGGTACGTTGTACCGTGTATTAAATAAATAAATAAATTTATGAAAATAAATAAATGTACACTTTACCTTATTTTTTGTAAAAGCCCTGAAGGGCGTTAATAGATAAATAAATAATAAATAAATTTAATATTACATATGCTGTGCTATATTTTTTTTATTTCCGTATCAAAGGAAATGGTATTGTTCGAATAACTGTTGGTTTTTAAATAACTCACGTGGGCGTTGAATTGGTATTGAAGACGTTCATCTTATTTCTTTTGTATTTATTCAGTTGTGAAAACACTGTGATCGTATGACTTATTTCAGTGTTCTATTCACGTTATTTGCTGTAATAGACTTGCTATTTTAAGAATCCAATCGATTTCTAAACCAGATCGGATGAATCCGCTTTCCGGGAAGGGTTAGATAAATAATAATATATATTTACAGACCCTCCGGTGCCTCATCCCCTTCCAGATGATTAAGTCAGGCGTAATCAGCCTCCGGAGGGTAATAAAGAGAGCGTCAAAGAGTATCACGATGGATGCTGAGTTTCTCAAATAACATTAATTATAATTCTAGGATATATCCAATACTTGAATCACACTTATTCCATGAAAGAGAAGTATTTACATTGGAATTGATTGAACGTTAGGAAATACACACATCTTAATTATCCTTTATTAAGTACGCAATACGTAACACAGCGCTGCGGATATGTCAATAATCTATACAGGATGTAACAGAGTAAGTCCATAATACTTATCTTACATAATATCAATAGTTATGGAGATATACGACATCAAGGTTTGTATTTTTTTTTTCAATATTTCTGACATATTTTTTGTAAAACGTTGGACTATAGTTGCAGTTACTAATATCCATTATGAAATTTTATTCGCTTAAATATATCAAATATTTTTTTTCAATTGATTCAGCAACATTGTAGATTGACATTTTTAAATATTGATTGTATTATTTGTATGTATCTACTTATATTTTTTTAATTACACTTACATCTTTCGTAAAAGCCTTTCCATCGTATTTACATTTAGAAAATGATCACGGTTTTGATAAAAATTTAGGACTATCTATTTTACACATAAATAATTTTTGTCTGAAATTGAATAATTCAGAATCATTAGAAATTAGTAAGGCATGTAATAGTAAACAAAATATTATTAATAATCAATTAAATTTATCTATTAGCCCAATTCTATAATTTTTTTCAATAATTGTGAGTAATCAAGTACTTCAGCAATAATATTTCAAAATAATTTTTCATATCATTTAGAAAAACAAAAAACATTATTCATGTTGATATTTTGACATTTGTAAAACACCCTGACGATGGAAAGGTTTTTCCGAAACATGTAGGTGTAATTAATAAAAAAATATTAGTAGATACATACAAAAAAAACAATCAATATGTACCTAAATAAAATAATGAAATTTTTCTCTCTGGAGGGATTTTATAATTTAATTTGACTTGTATCGAAGCGAATGACTATTCCTAATTAGGTTATATAAGTAAATGTAATGATAAATCAACGAAATGCAAAAAAGTATTGAAAAAAAAATGCAAAAATTTGTTGTCGCATATCTCCATGGCTACCGATATTAGGTCATGGTTGCTTGAACATTTTTTATTGAACTTATCTATAAAGTTTTGTGGACAAGCTCTGTTACATATTGTATATACCAGGTGAATGCATGTAAAATACCTACAAGAAAAAACCAAATATTTTTTTTATCTATATGATTGAACATAAAATATTACTTGTAATTATGTATTGTAAATTTATATAATACTATCCTTACAATTGGGAAAAATCACGGGACATAATAATTGCAGGATTTTGAAGCTAAAATCGAGAATACAAAACAATTTGTTTTTTAAATTTACCTTATTCGCTTGAATCTGAAACTAAATGTAATTAAATAATAAATAAAAAAAATTAAGAACAATACCAGACAAACTGTAATTCTTTGAGGCGACCCTTGCGTGTTGCCCAAATTGGTGCTGATTTTGTATCACATTCTAATTATCTAATGTTGTGATCCAATTTCATTCCAGCATGTTACGGATTTTACTGACAGATAATGAAAATATAATATTTAGATAATAATTTCATTGTCTATCTTTCATTTAGCAGTGTCGTTTCTGTATGTGAAAAAATGAGACTTTTTGAAGAAAGTCGCCACATTAGGAATAAAATTGATAAGAAGAACAATGATAAGAAGGTATAGGGAAGTATTTTTAATTTTTTTAAAGTTGCTTACAGAAGTATTTTTAATTTTTAACATTTTCGAATTTTTTTCGAAAAAAATTTATTTAAAAAAAGTTACGAAATTTACAAGAAGTTATACGGAATATATGGACAGACAGATAACGAAATTATTATATTGAGATGGTTTTTGTGTTTAGTTTGTAGAACTCCATGTTTATTATTTACGAAATTTACAATAAATTTAATATAAATAAATATTATTTACGAAATTTACAATAAATTTAATATAAATAAATATTTTATATTATATAAATTTAATATAAATAAATAAATGTCACAGCTGTTTCGGCATCTAAGGCCATTATCAAATATTGTATATATAACGTATAATCGACTTATTTATAAGGTTTAAGTTACCTCTTTTCCTATGGGTTAAATTAGATATTTTCTGTGAATCTCTATATTAAGATTTTTTTCTCCTAGGTAGGTACTTATCATTAAACATTCCCCGGTTAATAAAATTCTAAGTTATGCTTGCTTATCAAAATTCCCCGTTTTCTGTAATTGATAACTTGAATAACTTTGAAAATGTCTGTAGTTACTTGTTATGTTATTTATACTCGTGAGATTATTACATTAAATATTATTTTAATTTATGGCCATGATTTTGGGTTTCTTAAACATTTAAGAAGTCAACATATTAAATAGTCAACAAAAAATAATAATACTGTTACTACTACTAATAACAGCTGTCACATTTAAAATAACACAACCTGCAGAACTTAATAATAATATTTATTATAATTCAATTTATTTTATATTTCATTAAAAATATACATATAATCTCAACAATATAAAAATAACAATATAATCTTCCTTTTTGCTTGAATGCGCTGCGCGTCAATTCCTACCTGTATCTATGTACTTACCCTCACAACATAACCTCATGTTATGTTGTGAGGCAAAGTAGCCCAAGGGTAGATTTTTTTATCTTAAAATTTCAGAATCTTCCCTCACTCACTTTATAACGACGTTTTAACGTCAGCTTTATTACAATTGGTTTTTAATTACATTTTAAAGTAATTGTTTGTGTTGGTAGCACCTGACGGTTAGAGTTTTCTGGCACGTCTGAGGGTAGGCTATGAATTTAAATTGTGGTAATGTAATAATTTTATATTCGTAATAATATATCAGGTATTTTAAACATTCATATATATTTGATCGTGGTAGCTTTTAATATATAATTGTTCGAGGATCGTGCGTCCAAATTCGAAAGCTGTTAGGGATAAGTTTTGGTTTCAAATTTCAATTTCACTACCGATTAATCGGCGTATATTAGACAGAAGACATTTAGTTGCTCGATACATACACACATTGGTCATTTAAATATAGAAGAAAATGTAACAAGCAGTCGGCCACTATCTAGCTCGCTAGATATATAGAAATGCCTGTTCTGAGGTAGGTAGCTTTTTACTCCCATTATATTAACTCGTGGCGTCTGCTTGCTTGACGAAAAAACTTTGGATCGATTTTTAACCCCTTTCCCGTGATCCAATCAAGCTGAAACTTTGCAAGTAGACTCGTGGCGACGATCAAGAAGATCTATCAAATTTTCGTTAAAAAAAATAAAATAATTATAGTATTATTTTGGATTTTTCAAATTTTTAATGGTTTTTCATACAACTTTGTACGTTGTATGGAGATTCCGACGCATATGGTAGACACGAAACCCGAAAATGAGAAAGGGAGTATTGTAAAAATTTGGTTTTTATGGGTTACTTTTTTTATCATTTTATCACCTTAGAACGACATACAATATTGTTTTTGAAAGTCAAAGTAAAAATCAAGAGCAAAAACAAAAAAATATTAAAATATCATGCAAGATGCAGGAAAAGATGGCAATATATGCAAACGATATTACATTACAAACGTTCTCAGGTTTTTACGGTCGCGGCTGTTCAGATCTGGTATATATATATAGTTTTCTGGAATATTCTGCCGTGTATATGTGACCTCGCTGGCCAACATTTCGGATTCTATTGCAGGATCCACATCAGCCTTGACGATGGAACCTGGGATCCGAAACGTAGGCCAGAGAGGTCACGTGTACTCGGCAGAATATCACAGAAAACTACACACGGAAGATAGTTTTACATTTTTCATCATAATTGTGTCTTTTCTATGGATAAAAAAAAATAAGAATGCAAAGTAGAAACAAGAAAGGACGTAATTTGGTAAAAAGATAAATAAAATTACAAAAAGTAAAAGCAGGACTAAAAATTCTACAAAATATGATAGAATAAATAAAATAAAATGAGTTAAAAACTCACAGTACAGTAACAATCTATAAAATATGATACAGTTAAATAAAATTAAATATATAAAAATAATCACTGTAATGAGAACAATCTAGAATAGAAATTCGTTACAGATAAGAATAAAAAGCAAAATGAAATTAGTAAAATATTTGAAAATGAAGTGAGTATGGCTGTTTTACAGCTTTTATTACACAAAATTTTACATTTTGGTATACATAATCCATGTTAAAAATATGTGAAATGAAAAATAGAAAATAAATTTCACCGTTTACCAAGAGTTAAAAATTAGTGTTTATTTTCACTAGCGTACTCGTCTATTTTCCGACACTCGATCACCAAAGACTGCTAAGTTTTTTTTAAAGATTTATAACTGTTCTTAGGCAGATCTGTTAAGACACATCTTATAAACTCATCCAGCCGGTTGCTTCCAATCTTGAAAAACCATGCAGTCAGTAATATCTGGAGCTTTAGGGATTTAGCGGTTGAGATCTCTTGTGGTAGTTTGTATTACATCCGCGGTCCAATAAATATTGCTTGTCTTTAAGCAAAGGAGGTTTTAATTAGTTTCATAATCATAACCGATATTAAACTCGTCCTAAGCCATTATGGGTAAGCAAGATTTAGAAGAAAAACGTAAATTAGTAATCCTCGGTGACTGTACTGAAAACATTTTTTTTTGATATTGCTGCATTTGTTTTCACATCCCACAAATTATGTTTACCGACCATTTATTTAATATATTTTTTATTTATTTAATTAATAATATAAATAATATTTTTTTACAATCACACATAGACAATGTTTACAAATCAATATTTTTTGTGTGTATATACCTCACCAAAAACAATTATGATTCTTGTGTTTGGTGAGGGATAACCACTTACAATCATAGGTATAGGTAGTGTTATCTAATTTAATAACAATGAGAAAGAAAGAAAAGAAAATCTAATATATAAAAATCTAAATTAATAATACAATATATAGAATAAGCAGTCAAGTAAGCAATAATATAGATTAAGCAGTCAAAAGAGACCAAACTCAATCACAAAGTCAATTCTTTAATAAATGAGAACACATTCGGGTTCACTGGGGTTCATTATGTGAGTTGTTTCATAGTTATAAGTTCTCGCATCCTTTCGATTGGCAAATATTCAGGGTTATTTGGAAAACATTAATAACCTCGCAGGACTATATTCCTGCCTTGATTAAGAGTCGAAAATGTTTAAGCTGTCATGGTCTAATATCAATAGTTATAGAGATATGCGACATCAAAGTTTGCATCTTTTTTTTCAATTTTTTTTTACTTATTTTTTGTAAAACGTTGGACTATCATTGCAGTAACTTATATCGAATATAAAAATTCATTCCCTTTAATACAAGTCAAATAAACATTTCAATTGGAATTTTTTCAAGGTTTTTATAATTTTATTTAACTTTTATTGAAACGATTAAATTTTTCATAACCGATATAAATTACGTTTTGTAAAAAAATATGTCAGAAATATTGAAAAAAAAAAGTAAACTTTAATGTCGCTTATCTCCATAACTATTGATATTTGGTCATGATAGCTTGAACATTTTCGACTCATAATTAAGGCAGGAATATAGTCTCACGAGGTTATTAATTTTTTGCAAATAACCCTGTATAACTATACAATATGAAAAACTCAATCGATGCTAAAGAAATAACAAAAAGCAATTTACGTTAGCTTGTTTCAACGAAGGATTATGGATATTAGTTTTATCTGTATCCGGGATCGGGATGCCAACCCTTTTTGAAGCATGGGTCATATTTTTGTAAAATCTGTTAAAAAATCATACAGCAGAATATATAAGCTGGTCGTTGCTAGGGTAAAATAATATCAACAGTAGTCGAAGCAGAAAATCCAAATTTTAATCGAATAATAGATTTCTTTTAGACAACGTTGTTTATAATATAAGTAATCATGTGTAAAATAAATGTTTAATTCATTGTATATTTTTTATAGCCAATCCAGAATGGGAGGCGGGTGAAGAGTAAGAAGAAGATGTATTTTATTAAATATATTTCACTAACATTCCACTTGATACTCTGTAGATACATAATAACTACCTTATGAAAATAAATACTACTGACGAACTCGAAAAAACATTATAATTGTGCTCTTTAACGCCACTCTGGGACAGGCGTAGCCTAGTAGAGTGGCATAATCCACAAGTTAAACAAAACAAAAAAATGTGTAATTTATCTTATGTTTTATCTTATGTTTTATTGTTAAATTAGTATTAAGTATCTTATTTGTAAACAAGGATTTTTTTTAAATAAATAAATAAATAAAAAATAAATATATTGGTGCAATATAGTACACGCACAGAAGTTTTATAACGAATCAGTTACAGAATCATATACCAAAAACATGCACCACACAATGTCAGAAGTATTTCAAATTTAACCACTTAATTCTAGGGTAAAGTATTTTTTTTAAAATCTGTTTTTTTTAATGTTTTATTCAATTTTATGCATTTTGCAATTGAAATATAACAATTTAAGCATATTTAATTTTTTTTTTGATTTTTTAAAAATTTGATGCGGAACTCGAAATTGACGAAGAGGAATCACTTTTGGAATGTTCAATATCAATATTTTCATATTCACTATCACTCTCCATTTGGGATCATATTTAAAAAAAAAATTAAATTAAAGAAAATATGAAAACAATAAAGTAAAAACGAAAAAAGTAGCTCAAAAACACGACCGCAGAAAAAAACCGACTCAACTGCAGGCAAATTCAACTGAGTAAAATACATCACTAACTTACACGAACGTTACTCGTGTTAGCTAAAAATAGAACGCTGCAAGTCGAAACCTGCGAGCGTCACTCGGGCTAGCAGAAATTGGAACGCATTTAGCGCGCGAGCGTGACTCGTTCAAAAGCATGAAGAGGTTAAGATAATTATTGTGTACTGGCTGTTACCCACTAAAAATGACGGTCTTTTTACCTGCCGGTTCCAAAAGAATAAGTATTTACTTATTTATAGCCGGCACCCATGAAATAGTAATAACGACTTTTATCAAAATATATTAACATTTTTGTAAATATTTCCCCTGCCGGCAGTTAATGGTAATTTTAAGCCCTGGTGATTGTGCTAGGCGGAACATGAAATGGTTCACGTCTTTGCTAAGTCCTATATGTTGCCGCCTTCGGTTTGCTGGCCCGGAGTTCAAGTCACATATCCGGCAGTTTAATTTCGTTTTTAAACAGTGAACTCGAACGAAATTACATACGTTACACGAAGTTACGGGGACAGATAGACAGGCGGACGGACGGACAGACAACGAGATTATTATGTTTTATAATCATAATGTACAAACATGGCAGCATATAAAATATAATGAACTTGAATGGCGTGTCAGTTGATGAATGTGTTATGATGAGGATAGAACTAATTAAGCTAAATTAAGCTAAACTAAAAGTATCATTTTTAAATGTACAATTTTGTCGGGAAACATAAATATCCAGATTCATTTCACAATTTATATAACTATTTACGGAACGATTTATGGGTGAGGTAACAATTTGTTTTTGTTTAACTGTTTGTTTGTTGTTTTACGCCCTAATGTAATTACACAATGTTAACTCTTTGACATCTCAATTATAATAAATTCGTCGTCTGTCTGTCCATCCGTCCGTTTGTCCCTCTTCTTCTTTAAAGTAATTTTTTTTTGTATTTTTTAATAAAATTAATACATATTCCTTATGAACCGACATGTAAAAGTACCGTCATTTTCGACGGGTTACATATCCGTAATAACGTTCTTAAATTCGAGTTTTTACTTTTTATCGGTGATGCCTGAAATGTGCAATTTTTCAATAAACCCCTGAACGCGGTTGCCGAGAACGTACTTGCTCTCTCATATGTAGAATTTCTTCTACACGATCTAACTGACCAACCACGTTCAGGGTTATCTTACCAGGATTCTAAGCCTCAATGGTTGTGGTCCATTCCCGTTACTTTCTTTCAGATTGGTTGGGGAATTGTATGGAGAAAGCAAAAATAAAAAGAACAGGGCCTGTATGGTTTTTACATGAGGTTTAATTACAAAGATGTTATCCAGTCAGTTCAGTACACAGAGAATAGTTCAAAAGGCACAAATTTTACAGTATACTATACAGTTTATAAACATGGTTTCATACGGGACAATGACATACAATAGTAAAAAGGTTTAGGAAAAACACAGCGCCGAATTATCAAGTATGACCCTGGTGGCCACTAAAGTCAAAATGGATACTCCTTTATAACGGAATTTAATCACAGTCGGGTCCAATACAGAATATTAATTTACATATAGTTAAGCTTCCAGAGGTCGGCCCAGTAGAGGCTCATGGGATATAAGAGTAAGTAGGAACAGGGATTGGAACAGACTTTGTGTTTCCTATTTTAAAAGTTACATCACTTGAGTTCGATTAATGTCACTTGGTTATCCCTTTGGTAACTTTTGTAAATAGTTTGCGAATGTTATAGATTGGCCATAATTGGCTGCTGTAAATTATGTATAGGTATAATCAAACACTTGAAACCTGTAGTTTTTCTTCTGAGTATGGAGTGGATCGACCACCTTTAGTAAGGGTGCCAGCCCTGACCAGCTGTAGGAGTCGGCGGACGGTTGTCCTCCGTCAGCTGATCGATCGGAATGCCCGAACCGGGCGCCCGAAGTTTATGGTGATTTTTAAACAAGAAGACGCCAATGACGGTTGAATCTTATGAAGTCCAAAGCACGGTATTTTTATTAAAACTTAAAAGAACAGGCGTTGTTTAATAGGGGACGAAAACGATTGTTTTTATTATACCCCTTGTTGGCGGGGAATGTTCAGGACGCCAATAGTAATGTATTATATTTTTTGCAAAGGGGGCTCAAGGCGCTTGCGAGGAACCCTTTTTTTTAACTTTGGTTTACTTCACCCTGGTTGTTTATAAAAACATAGAGAACGATTATTATAATGTATTTATTGTGAGACCGACATTGTCTCACACGACGAACTAGTTACTATATGCGTTTAAACTAGTTGAACACACTGTTTAACTTTATAACCCGGCGGGAAGTATATTATTAAATCGTTTGAACACACTGTTTAGCTTTGTAACACGGCGGAAAGTATATTATTAAATCGTTTGAACACACTGTTTAGCTTTGTAACACGGCGGGAAGTATATTATTAAATCGTTTGAACACACTGTTTAGCTTTGTAACACGGCGAGAGGTATGTTATTGGCTCACATTTGAAAATTTACAACGAACAATTCCGGCACCGTAACTTTTATACAAATGGCGGCCGTAATTTGCTTAGGGCGGACGGCGTAGCTAACGCACCGCAGAGCTCGGTTCCCGGATGGTGACTCGAAGACTGACTGGTCCAGACTGGCTTGCCGGGCGCGGAGTTATCCTATATTAGCGCGGAGCGGAAGAGGGTGCGGGGGGGGGTTGCGCGCCGGTACAGTTGCTCCAAGAGTATGGCAGCGCGGCCCGCACGGCACGCCTTGCGTCTCCTGCCCGGAGGCCCCGCGACGGCAGTGGACAGGGATACTATCATAGTGTGTGTGACTCGTAAGCCTGTGTGTGTAACCTACGCGCGCTGGCTCCGGCCGCCTCGCTCGACGTGTGCGATTTCGCGTATTATTTGGTTAGGACGGAATATGTAATATTTACTTATTTTAAATTTATTTTGTTACGACAGAATAGTAATACTTCCTTTTTTGTCTAAAAGGAAGCATTACACATTCCCTTATCAGGTAATAATAAAAAAAAACAAACAAAAAAAAGGATTCATTGGTAAATTAATAATTATATAGGGAATCCAGGCCTTACGGTGTACCACCAAGGATCTTGTTTGTAAACCCTTAGTTCAACATTGAGTGAGGATACTCCATGACAGAGTACGGATTGTCAGTGTTTACAAAAAAAACATGGAAATTATCGTAATATGCGAGTGGTAGGCTCTATACGGCAGATTTGTCAACGTTACAAGGTTCTAATAGGCGGAATTGTTCGCCGGGTTAAATTAAAAATAATATTTTTATAAAAATGGCCTTTTTGCCAGTAATACCAACTTCAATTAATTATCAGGTGTGAAGACCACCTATCGTTTTCATTAGCGCCGGTACAAACCGGCCCGACTCCCGGATAGGTCGAAGCACCTCAGGGTCGTCACCCTGGCTGACCTAATTTTGACTCGTCCGGTCCATACAAGGCTCAATACAAGACATGGCTTGCGATGAACATTCTGTAGGGGTGTCACGCGACTCCGCTTCGCGTCAAAGCCTACGTGATCCTTACAAAAAAAGTTTTGTCATCACAGGTTCAGGTGAACAGTGACAATCCCGTTACCGTGGTATAATGGTAACAGGCGTACTGGAATAAGTGATAAAAAAAATCTCATGCAAACCAAAAAAAAATAGTTTTTGTAACAGGTGAATTTTCAAAACGAATTTTGGAAATGAACAACGGGACAGCCCCGTTACCATGGTGTGATGGTAACAGGCGTACCGAAATAAGCGATAAAAAAAATTATACATATAAAAAATAGTTTTTTGTAACATGTGAATTTTCAAAACGAATTTTGGAAATAAACGACGGGACAGCCCCGTTACCATGGTGTGATGGTAACAGGCGTACCGAAATAAGCGATAAAAAAAATTTATACATATAAAAAATAGTTTTGTAACATGTGAATTTTCAAAACGAATTTTGGAAATGAACAACGGGACAGCCCCGTTACCATGGTGTGATGGTAACAGGCGTACCGAAATAAGCGATAAAAAAAATTTATACATATAAAAAATAGTTTTTGTAACATGTGAATTTTCAAAACGAATTTTGGAAATGAACGACGGGACAGCCCCGTTACCATGGTGTGATGGTAACAGGCGTACCGAAATAAGCGATAAAAAAATTTTACATATATAAAAATAGTTTTTGTAACATGTGAATTTTCAAAACGAATTTTGGAAATAAACGACGGGACAGCCCCGTTACCATGGTGTGATGGTAACAGGCGTACCGAAATAAGCGATAAAAATTTTTTTACATATATAAAAAATAGTTTTTGTAACATGTGAATTTTCAAAACGAATAAGCGATACACAATTTGTTAATGAAGATAACTACCGTGACCTAAAAAATAGCGAAATACAAAAAAAACTTAATACCTAAAAACTAACGACCTAGCGGGAGGACGTGTCTATTTATATACATAGTGGCAGCCCTGGGATTTTTTGCTTAGTGCAAGGTCTAAATCTTAATTTAACTTATCAACTATAGTGGGTATCCGAGTAGAGACGAACTCTATAAAAGACAATACCGTATGTACTTCGGATCGCGGTACACCCTGTGTAAGTAAAGCCTGCCTTGTTTTCGACAGTTGGATGATTTGCTTAAGGCTGGGGTCCTCGTCCTGCATTTGTCACGTCCGGTAGTTCCCAGGGCGCCGTTAATAGTAGGGCGTCAATTCGTATTGAACTCGTTGTTCACTTTCGCGCGGTCTCTGCTCGACCACATGGTGGATCAGGGCTACCACAAATAGGGTGATCCCCTTTTAAAAGGTAGTGAGTGGTAGCGTTCAAGAGTATCGCTTGGTCAGTCGCCTTCAAGTCGCGGGGGGGGTTTTGACTTATACTCTCGCATTTATTCATTCAACTTGCACGGCCGTGTCTTTCAAACAAACTCAGATATACTATCCTAATTCGTCGCATTCACCGTAATCATGCAGGGGGGGGGCTAAGTGTGGCGTTTATTTTCTTTATTATTTTTTTGTGATGAACATACCTTTGGGTAGATAGCTATGTTAAGTTGAAAACGACTAGAGACAAGCGAACACTCTTGGTAACGACCGATGCTCTGTTGCTAATAAAAATTTTTTGGTTATATATGGGGTTCGGTAAACCGATCTTGGCTCAGCAAGCTTGTGAGTCTTTATGTCCTCGGAAGAAAAGACAAGAGAAGTATTTCCGAAAGAAATGATCGCGTAGACACAAACTTGAGTGGCATAAAAGGTTGTGGTCGTTTCTATGAAATTTCGAAATATCGTTCCGTGAGGAAGGGCGAGCGAGGTGGTACGTTGTTTATTGCATGGTAGCGGTCTGCCGTAAAAGAAAAATTAGATAATGAGAGACATAGCCGGCGGCCATATGGATATGGAACGCATACTTAATATTCATACTTCCTGCCAGGGCAAGTATTGGTGTCAAACGTGGGTTAACCAAGGGAAAGAAGAAAAAAAAATTTTCTAAAAGGAAGGCATCTCCCGGCAATGGTGCCTGTTCCTGGATCATTATGATTTGATATATAAGCAGACTTAAACTGGACAAGACTGGAGTGTCATGACAATTAACATAGGTCCTGGCAAACCGCGCACCATCATCTGATCAATAAGGGTGAACTGGAGCACAAAGGGCCCTTATTGACTAAATCCTGCTTTCGGTTCTTTAACGTCTGCCGAACAGGTCTGGAGTAAAAGAAAAGACGAGGTTACATGATGTTCAATGATCGCTCTTTGGAGAACGCGATCAAGTTCCGTTTTCCGGTTCTTTTACGTCTGCCGGACGGAATCAACGTAAAGGAAAAGACGAGGTTATTATCTAGAATTTGACTAAATCTCGCGAGTGAAATTTGCCGGAAAATTTACCATTACAATCCGTCAGCTCATATATGCATGGAGACAGTTTTTTTGTCACTTCACACTTAATAAATTTCGGGGCTAGCTTGGTCGTGAAATATTTCCCAGCATTGGATTGCATGAAAGATCTTCTCCACACCGTCTGTCCCACCACAAAGGTTTGGTGTTTCCTTCGCAGATTATATCGCGCAGCATTCCGTTGAAAAGCTTTCAGTAGAGCCAAGGAGACCTGGTCATATATTTTTTCCATACCGCTTAGATGTTCTAGCCGTTGCCTTAGGGCTTCCTCGTCGGATTCTACTCCTCTGTTGGACATCGGCAGGTGGAAACTCCCGTGGGGAATAGATTCGAACCCGTGCATGAGAGAAAATGGGGAATGTCCGGTAGCAATACTCATGCAGTTGTTTAAGCTCGAACAGATCTCTGGTAGCTTAGCGCACCAATCCCTTTGGTTGCTTTGTACAAGAATCGACAGCGCAGTTAATATATTGGCATTCTGCCTTTCACTAGGATTATTTTGCGGGAAATAGTAAGCATTGGTGAACAGATCGGATATCCCCATAGAGGTCGCGAAGTTCTTAAATTCTCGTGAAATAAATTGCTTTCCGTTATCGGTTATCAGTGTCTGTGGTACCGAGTAAGGGAGGAACACCTGTTTTCTCAGAACGTCGATTACTGTTTTTGATGTAGCGTGTCGTAGGGGAATCGCCCATACGAATTTTGTAAAATTATCTACTACGGTCAAGATGTGCATATTTCCTCGCTTGGAAAGTGGCAGGGGGCCGACAAGATCGCAGGACAGCGATTTCATAGGTCGGATCAGTCTCTTGAGGGTCTCCATGAGCCCCTGAGGCCCCCGGTTGCTTCTCTTATATGCCTTGCATGTCTCACAACCGTCCACGAATCCCTTTACGGAGGCATACATTCCCTTCCAGTAAAATGTGCGGGAGAGGTATTCGTACGTCTTTAACACTCCCGGGTGACAAATATGGTAGTGACACTCACGTATCAGTTCTGTACTTTTGTCTGAAGGTACGACTATCTTCCACGGGGACCTACCGGGCCCGTTTCTCTCGTCGGTCGGCGCCTTACTAAATCGA
>JADDOH010002300.1:0-146017 GCA_016648135.1 Agrypnia vestita
CGCACAGATCCCCTCAGGATTTCCCAACGGGACACCCACACCCGAATGAACCCTCGGAAGCATCCGAAGTTCCTTTCATTCCTCACTAGGACATCATTGGATGGACGTCCTGTCACGGTCATTCCAAACTCAGTTAATCCTGCTAACATATTCTCTCTCGCGTCATTCATGATCGTACATTCCCAAAGGATACGTTCCGCCGTTTGGGCCACCCGACCGCAAGCACACCACGGGTCAACGGAGAGTCCAAGATCGAAAAGCTTCGACCTGAACTCTCCGTGTCCCGATAGCATCTGAACAGTGTGGTGGTCCAGCGACGGAAAATATCCACTGCCCTTTTCCTTCACGGCCACCCTCGGAAAAAAGGAATGAGTCCATCTTCCGGTGGTGGCCGTGTCCCATCTATCTTGCCAAACTATACATGATATTTCTCTCAATCTCTGACCCAACACCTGGTGTCGCAACGTCTCCGAGAGCCTGATGGTTCTACCAAAGTAGTTTACCTCCAGGCCCCTCCTAACACTTCGCCTGGCGCTGAACTCCAGTACCTCCAAGTCAGCAGGGAGCACCCCCGCTAACACCGGTAGGGCCGCACTGGACACAGTCCGATATGCTCCCGTCAGAGCCAGCAGGGGTACTCTCTGCCCCCGATTTAGAGCTGCGGCTACCACGCCGGTCCTCAGCCTGTGAGCCCATACCTCAGCAGCGTATGTGACTTGGGCCACATATGTTGCCCTATATACGAGGCGCATCGCCGGTGACCGGATGCCCCAGTCAGCGACACTAAGTCTCTTCATGGAGGCAAAGAAATCTCTCGCTCTGTCAGCAGTGGCCTTAACATGTGTGAGAAAAGAACCCGATGGGTCGAACACATTGCGGTGTGGATTATTTTGGACCCTTACAAGTGACCATAGGCCGGCGCAGAGAAAAAAGGTACGGCGCGTTATTCACATGTATGACAACGCGGGCCGTTCACCTAGAACTGGTAGATTCTTTGACGGCCGACTCGGCTATAATGGCCCTACGACGACTCGCCGCCCGCCGCGGACACCCGCGGTATTTGTATTCCGACAACGGAACAAATTTCAGGGGCGCGGCCCGCGAAATAGCAACTGCGCTAGAAGAGTTGCAATCAGACCCGGCTATGCGCGACCATCTTGCACAGACAGGCGTAGATTGGAAATTTAATCCTCCGCTCAGTCCCCATATGGGAGGCGCGTGGGAGAGCTTAGTGCGCTCGGTGAAGAAAGCCCTAGAGACCATTCTAAAGGAGCGCGCCCCGCGCCCGGAGACCTTGATGACGGCGTTCGCCGAGGCCGAGAACGTGGTGAACAGCCGCCCGCTGACTCACGTTTCGGTAGATCCACGGGACGACTCCCCGCTCACGCCGAACCACCTACTACTGGGTGCGGCCGGGCGACATTCTCATCTCGCCACGTATGGACCTCTGGATGAGCAGGTCTGCCTCAAGAAGCAGTGGCAGTTCGCCCAGCAGCTTGCAGACATGTTTTGGCGCCGGTGGATCCGGGAATACCTCCCGACTCTCGCCCAACGACGGAAGTGGCAGGAGCCGGCCCCTCCGCTTCGGGAGGGGGCCGCCGCCATCATTGCTGGCCCGCCCTTCCTCGGAACAGCTGGCCGCGAGGAGTCATCGTGGAGGCGGTTCCCGCCGCCGACGGCCAGGTCCGCACGGTGCGACTTCGGACCGCCTCCGGGGACTACGTGCGACCCGCTACCAGAGTCATCACCCTGCCGACGCAGCAGGCGTCGGAGACCACACACGCGTAGATGTCATCACCCGGCCTTCGAGGATCGTGTGCTACCTTCGAGTGCGGCAAAGCCACACGGGGGTGGTGTTTCGCACACGATCAATCCAGCGGCATAAAATTGAATTTTTTAAATTTAATAAAAATAACAATATATGGCCGTGTGTGTGTATGTGTAATTGTTACCATAAGGTTTATTTTTTGAACATTTATGCATTTAGTTTATAATATTTCTTATACTCGCGTCGAGGCCTCGACAACTTGAATAGTTTTAAGAATTTATTTGTAATTTTATTCTATATGTAATTTGTAATTTTTTGTTGTAAATAAAATGAGTGGAATTAGCGGTCTTATTACTGACGAATCCTGACTGGAGATATAAGGTTTTGTGCATTATTAGGACATCCGCGAGATTCGGAAATAAACGTATCTCACTGTGGAGGATGACGGCCGATCTCGCGGATTAAATTAAATAGCAAAAATATGTTTTTGCCAGTTTTCAGATAACTGCGCAGCAGATTTGAAAGGCCGTTAAAATGGTCAGGCAGGCCGACGTTTGAACGCGACAAGCCGGCGCCTGGCGGGGGCCGCTGGTTTATGGACCAGACGTACGCGGCGCGTGGAAAGTTTGCAACGCCGTAAAATCAGAAAGTTCACGAGATGAACTCAGAAAAAGTGCACAAAACCTGGCATGTCATTTCCTGTCAGAATTCGTTATAAAATAAAGAATCGGATTAGTTTGGAAGGAGATACATCGAGAGATAGGAATCGGCCTTTTTTGAGGCGATTTATGAACGCCGACACATCCGGACACATTGGTACTGTGAATGGTACCCACCGCTTACCCAGGACCGTTTTATGAGCAAAAGCTCCCATATCGGTCCTTCTCATTCGTCTCCAGGTTGACATTTTTTTAGCTACAATGCAAGACCGTGCTGCCCCGCACGGGTCGTATAAACCGGTGCGAGGCGGCACGGCCGCAAAAACAAAACCATTCACAGACCGACACCATTAGATACGTCTTTATTGCATAAAAAAATACATAAATAAATTCAAGAACAAAGAAAAGGTAAAATAACAAAATAAGAAAAATAATAATACAAAATAATACGAAATAATACAAAATAATACAAAAATAATACAAGAACAAAGAAAAGGTAATAACAAAAGAAGAAAATAATACATAGTAGACGAATTTCGCGGTGGCGGCAGTGGATGGGTAAGGTCAAACAGACACCCCCTTAACAGGGAAAGAGACGATATAAAAAAAAAATACATTTGGATATCCGGGTAGGGAAGCACAGGACCGGCAGGTCTTCGTCCAATGCAGGAGCCCACACATTAACACAACACCGGGGAATGACAGAGTCAAACCACCAATACACAAGAAAACTTATCGCACAGATCCCCTCAGGATTTCCCAACGGGACACCCACACCCGAATGAACCCTCGGAAGCATCCGAAGTTCCTTTCATTCCTCACTAGGACATCATTGGATGGACGTCCTGTCACGGTCATTCCAAACTCAGTTAATCCTGCTAACATATTCTCTCTCGCGTCATTCATGATCGTACATTCCCAAAGGATATGTTCCGCCGTTTGGGCCACCCGACCGCAAGCACACCACGGGTCAACGGAGAGTCCAAGATCGAAAAGCTTCGACCTGAACTCTCCGTGTCCCGATAGCATCTGAACAGTGTGGTGGTCCAGCGACGGAAAATATCCACTGCCCTTTTCCTTCACGGCCACCCTCGGAAAAAAGGAATGAGTCCATCTTCCGGTGGTGGCCGTGTCCCATCTTTCTTGCCAAACTATACATGATATTTCTCTCAATCTCTGACCCAACACCTGGTGTCGCAACGTCTCCGAGAGCCTGATGGTTCTACCAAAGTAGTTTACCTCCAGGCCCCTCCTAACACTTCGCCTGGCGCTGAACTCCAGTACCTCCAAGTCAGCAGGGAGCACCCCCGCTAATTGGTACTAATTAAATTCACATGCAGATGTGCCAGGCGTTCAATTTGACGTAACATTTACATATGTACACCTCCCCGTTCGGGAGATAATTTGGCTAAGCGGGCAAAATAGTCCGTCTAGAGGATGGGCCGGCACGGTATGATCCGCTCGGGAATGCTGCGCTGACCACCATCCGCCACTGGGTATTCTCGAGATGTCTCTCCCCTCCCTTACTAATCCCATTTTGACCGTTGATTTCCCGCTGTGTCTAGATTTTAAGTATAAATAAAGGAAGATTCCGCAGACTCAGCATCCTCAGTTCGCCGAGATTACTTTTACCTTGTTACGCTGCCGGTCCGCGGAATCGTGTTTTAAGAAAAAAGTGCCTTTTACTTTTTATTGAATTTCCTGAAAAAGTGTGTTTTGTTGTTGCTTTCTAATTTACCTTTTTGCTTAAAATATTGTAAATTCCTACTGAATTTCTCCCACCGTAACGCGGAGACCCACCCTATATTTAACTATTTTTAAATTCGATTTTTTAGCCGTTCGGGTTTTAAAATATTTTGGGAATTTATTAATAGTTTTTCAAACTTGGTATGGCCTTGTGCGTACCAACAAGGAATAATCGATGATGATAATGATGGGAGGCTTTTTTAAGCGATCGGATAAGAATTGTTTGAAGCTATCTTTTGGCGCATTGAGGGTAAATTTTTTATCGTAATAGAAGTTGGGCACGTGCAGCGTGAGCATTGTAGCGGGTATGCTTACAGCGGGAATGCGAGACCATGAAATGCGCGCGCACCCATCAATATTGTCGACCATCTTGAATCTTGTACCAATCATAAAGACTAGCAGGAAAGCTAATGCTAGGCCCTGCGGGCGACTATTGTGGCCACTTCGCGGCCAATTATATTTGACGTGCAGCAAACACAATTGTTTACCTATGCCTAAGTCAGCCGCTTCACGGCCAATTTTATCTAGAAAATTTCTACTTTTAATTACGGGTAGTTTAGATATAATTAAGACAAAGTATTTATTCTGTATTTCTAACCGATTAATAAGTCAGAGCGGAGTTTAAAATTAATATTTTGAACATGTTATACAACATTATAATTATAAAAAATTACTCTTTGTTTAATTTGGTTTGTTACATAATAAAATTTTTTAATATAAAACATGTGCAGCAAACATAATTGGTCGCGCAGCGGCCACAATAGCAGAAATGGAAATTTGCCAGATACATTCGGCTGCGAAGCGGCTGACGTAGGCATAGGTAAACAATTGTGTTTGCTGCACATCAAACACAATTGGCCGCGGAGCGGCCATCATTGGCCGCGAAGCGGCCACAATAGCCGCCCGCAGGGCTTAGCAGTAAGCTAGTAAGCTAGCCTTCCTGCTAGTTTATTCGGTAACAAACAAAATATTCTCGACCGTAAAAAAAAAATCGATCCTCCCAGGGTTCGAACCTGGAATCGTCTGATCCGTAGTCAGACGCATTATCCGTTGCGCTACAGACCGCAATGAGCAACGCGGCAAAATTATTGTATACAAATAGATTTTTTGACGGAGGAGGAGCTGTCAGTGACAGACAAAAAAATGAAACAACTATCAAATTCTTATTTATATTTATTCTTATCGATAAAATTACATATTTTCAACATTGATGTGCGCATTATATTTTTGAGTGAGGTACGGACAACCTGCAAAATTGTTATTAGTGTCATCTCTGAATAATTTTGGAAATTTTTTAGTCCCCCACCCACACTGTCCATGAATATTGTCTCAAAATAATATCAATACAATAACTGTCAAGGCGTAAAATGACATTAAGTTCACTTCGCAGTTTAAAAAAATAGAAAGCGTAAAGTTAATGAATATGCAAAAATATAAAAACAAAAGGGATTTAGAAGAGAAACATGCTTACGTCAAACGTGCTCAAACGTCAACAAGCGGTATCGCCAGAACAAAAAATATATTCCCGCGTCACAGTTGGCTGTTTTCTATGACAATAAAAACACGGATTTTTAAAATATTCCACGAAAATATTTAAAAACAACGATTAATATCCGATAGTTTAATATAATTTGAATGTTTTTTAATATCAGTTTGTTCGTATTCCTATATTTTTTAATCTTTTTAATGTATTCTAAAATGTTTTTTTTAAACTGGCAACATAAATTATCTGACATTGGCTGGAGTAATTAATATATTGATGCTCAATTCAATAGCTGACGAATGATTGGTTATTGAATTGAAAAGTAGAATGGTTTATTTAATTACTATTTTAGGTGTGAATTTCATGTTATTTTCGATTTTTTTTGCAAATCGACATAATCGTTGGATATTTGTTTTCAAAATAAAAAACACATTTATTTACTCGACATTCAATGCGGCTGTCAAAGTTGTATAGTTTCGCAACATTTGAATATAGAACCGTCTCAGGCCGACAATCGATAAAATATGAAAGTAGATAGGCACTTGCACATTTTTGAAAACGCGCTCGTTTTTTGATTCGTCGCATCGTAATTCGTCTGCGATGCTACGACGACAAATGTCTTCGAATCGTCATGAGAGTCGATTCGAAGACATTTATTTCTTATTTTAGCTATCACAAACCAATAGTTAAATCTGTACCACTTCAAAAACAAGAATTAATAATTTAACTACATTTAAGTGTTATAAATTATACATATTTATCATCTCCTTAGACACCGTATTATTGTATTTATATACATTTTTAACTAATATGTTAATACTTATTATAATGTTTTAATTTAACTTATTGTATAATTAATGTCTCATCAAAAATTTATTCGCAATGGTTATACGGAATATTCTTTAAAATTTTGATTTTATACAATTTTGAGTACAACAATTGGAAATAATAAAATCTTTTTATTTTCAGACGTATTTTATGTATTATTATGATGCGATTTACACAACAGAGGCTGTATAAGAGAAAAGAGATGAAATAATGTAGACATGTTGGGAACGGAAAATAACATTTTTTCAGATACAAAAGCCGTAGACTACAAAAAATGGGAAAATTTCTGAGTATTATGTTTAAATATATGGGTATTATATAATATAATACGTTAATAATTGATTGGGCTCGTTACTGAATAGAAAATATTCTACAAAATATTTGTTTTCAGATACCATAAAATTTTACAAATTCATTATTTGCTTGGGATAACTCCATTGTGCCGCAGGTTCGAGTAAACTTGAACTATATATACTACATAAGTGGAATGGGCAGTATCAGCAATAATCGATAGATACTCGAAGGTAATAAAAACAATAGATTTTGAAACAAAAGGTGAGTTGGAAAGGTTTCTTCACTAGAAACCCTAACAAAGTAAATAGGTATTGGATTTCCCAGCTTATGTTTTATACTTATTTTCTAAGGAGTTGATAAAATGGTTTAAATAAATATATTGAATGTGATTTTTAGGAATTTAATTAAGGATTGCATAATTTTTATCCACTTTTTGGTGTGTGCTTTGATAGCTGAATTTAAATATAATCGATTAAATAAATAGCTGTTAGATTAAATAAATGAAACGATAATCGATTAAATAAATAGACGTTCGAAAGAGATAAAATAACCTTTTCGGAAAATCCACCTGATATTGGAGGCAAAACATACTTTTTGTTTTGATTTTGGCAAAACATACTCATTGTTCGGTGGCGTATTCGGTACCAGTCTTTTAAAAATATGTTATAATGTCTGCGCTGGAATTTCAACATTGGAGGCCAATTCGAAATCTCGCGAATCCCACATTGCCTAAATCGTCTTAACTTTATTTGTTATATATGTAGTTATACAGGTATTATACAGTAAAACTCTGTATGCAGTTTGTCTGCAAGAATACATTATAGTACATGTTACAAGTAAAGAATAGTGATGGTCAAAGGGTTATTTTAAACGGTTATTTTCGGAATAGTTATTAGGGATTTGAATCCGATTGTACCGATGATTGATA
Source organism: Agrypnia vestita (assembly GCA_016648135.1). Classification (NCBI taxonomy): domain Eukaryota; kingdom Metazoa; phylum Arthropoda; class Insecta; order Trichoptera; family Phryganeidae; genus Agrypnia; species Agrypnia vestita. Next base: position 7,707 of record JADDOH010002300.1, read on the forward strand.
AATAAGATATAACCATTGTCTAGTACCATTGGTTGCCCGTCGAAATGCGAAAAAATAGTTGTCAATCATCGATGCATTCTGATACAAAGCTTAAAAAACGGTTAGTGTGTCACCGGTTAAAATAGCATTATTATTAAAAATATTTACATTAATAGTCCTTAAAAATATAGTACACATTATCAAGAATACAGTAAATGAAATCATCATAATTCACAATTAATTTTGGTATATATTTAATAATTTTTCTATACTTTTAATAATATTTTTAATTGCAGTGTTTATTACAAACACATGTATATTATATTAGTATTAATGTGTGTTATATTATTTTAGTAGTAAGTAGTGTGCTGCATCTACATAAAGAAAAATCTGTCAATTAGAAAGGAAGAAAGATCGTTTACATTTTTACAAATAAGAAAGAAAAAATACAGTTTAAACAATAATAATAACCATTAAAATGTACCAAAATTAGTGTGTGCAAGAATAATTAATGTTATATTATGATAAAAGTACCCATTAATATAATAAGTCAGGAGAGCAATAAAAAAATACAAAGCAACAGCTTGCCAATATGAATAAAAAATTCAAAAGTATATCGTCACGGGATTGTGTCGGTGGGAGACGAAATGAAACAATTGATATAAATAAACATTTATTTTCATATGAAGTCATAACACGAATTTGACTGTAGCACTATTCTGTAATTCGCACTAAATCTCGTATAAGTCGCATGAGAATCTTCCACTTGTCTCTTGAAATTCTGATTCACATCGTTTGTATCTCTCAGATCACTATCGAACACTTCTCGCACGTCGGTAGATAATTTATCGCTTGTCCATACCCGTTCTGAAATCGCCCGTCGCTGACTTTTTCGCATTTTCTATGGTTTTTCGCGGCTGTCAAACTCAGTCATTTGTCACTTTCAATATGTATGTTTTAGTTTTCTGGAAGTTTTTGGGGTATATTTGTAGAATTTTCTAAATTGTTCAAAAAACTTCTTTTATGTAAGGTTTCTCTTAATTGAGCATCTTGTGACAATATATTAAAAAAATGAGATAGATATACCTTGTAATGAAATATATAAAATTAAGGGTTTCAAAATTCTGTAGGTGCCTTGGAGACCCTAAAGCCTCCAATCCGAATATTCGAATATTCGAAACACGAATATATTATTCATAATAGTTAATCGAATACTTTAAAAAGTATTCGTAAAGTGTTCGCTCATATTTATGATATAAGATTTTTAATATTTTTCTAAAGAAATAAAGGTTTACGAACCTTGGAAGTCATATGCAAGCATTCTTTCATTCAGGTACAGTAGCCGGCAAACATCTTGAAATTCTACGGCGTGGTGGGGGGAAGTTTGCGCATCTACCTTTTCACCAACGAGACCCAAATTTCGTCTTCTGCACATTCCCCCACTACGCCAAAGAATTTCAAGAAGTTTGCCGGCAACTGTATGCGTTTTTTTTCTCCAGAAGTACCGCTAACGGCTATATGGAAGTCGGACATCAAAGATGTAAGCGCCTTTGTCGGATACCTTTTGCATTTGCCTTTTTGTCTTCTGCTTGTCTTTATGGTTTTATGACAACAAGCACTTATAACACATTGTTTTGTCAACGATGGAGCCAGCTTTCTATTATTCTTTAGAATTTAGCTTTCATAAATAGTTGAGCCGACAAACAAGAAGTTATATGCAAAATAATAATAAAAAAACCTGCACGTGTTTTTATATATGTATGTATATAATATATATTTACAAAAATGAAATATTTTTTGTGTGTTTTTCTTTTTAATTTGTATTTCTAAATTCAACATTATTTTTCAATTTATTTTTTGTGGTTTTTTTTATAACATATATTTAAAAAAATTAAAATAAATAAATTCTCTAAAATTATTGTGTTTTTTTTAATACATAGAATATATTTATTTATCTGTATTTATCATCCGAAGTAAATTATTCCTTTCTCAAAAATTTTAAGAATATATTCGAATATATTATCATTAACTATTCGATATTCGAATAGTTGGAATCAAGAATATTCGGAGGCTCTACTTGGAGCCCCTACAGAAACGCCCTTGCTTCTCGGTGTACCAATATCTCCAGATATGGTTTACTATCCCTAAGTACACGGCATCATATGTTGAAGGCATTCAGCCTACTCCCTTACACGATTTCGTTGAGATAAATACCACGCGCTGCTTTTGTTCTGTAGGCATTACGTAAATATTCATAACATATTGTTGTGTAAGTTTCCATTTACATACATTTTCATTGAATTATGCCGAGGCGTAACACTCTACTGAAAACTGAAATCTGTTTTCTAACTTCATATTACTTGATATTGTGCTCTCATTATCCCTATTAATCTTCTCGCCTCTCGGCACGGAGTTATTATCTTGTCTGGGAAGCCATCTACTCCTGTATTTTGCAGCAGCCTCTTCTCGGTTCGATTCTCTCGTCTCAAGCCTTGATTCAAGCTCCTGGACATATAAAACTAAAAACGCAGCGTGGGTTCATTCGCAGCACCCTTTCCATACACGTCGTTGATATTGCGCGCCGTCTGCGCAGCATTAGTGCCACCACGGAACTCGTATTCGAAAATAACGCGAATTTTCATTTTCTCCAAAGATATCGATATCAAAGAAACGGCGGGAAAACAAATGAATAACTAATTTTGAAATAGTGATGTCATAGCTTTAATACGACATCAATTTGAATTTAGAATTCCAAGACAAACTTCAAACTAGCCCGTATTAGAAAATCGGCAATTTGATAGGTAAGAACATAATATGTATTGTGCTTACTCTAATAATGATATTCTTGCGAATACCCCATCATCTTTTAAAAAATCACTCCAACACAACATCTGCTCTATGGGTCTAGTTTTTTAAAGATTATATAAATTAAATTGCTAAAACAAAAGTTATATATATTATATAAGTATTTATATTATATATTGAAATTGTAACGAGATGATTGTGCACTGTCAGTCTCTTGGGGAAAACAACACTATCAAATCTCTCGTAAATTCCATGACATTCTGGTAGGCCCTACAGCACTCAGGAAATATCTGGAACAATCTGGAAGCGACGGGAACTTTCTCGCAAACACTATTAATGTACAGAATAGTCTCGAAGGTTCGAAAAACCAACGCGTTTTGTATAAAGCGGAGAGTTCATGATTGTTTTGATGTTTAACCGACGCGACTTAACCAGCGATAAAGCCGACTGCAGTGTTATCAAAGCGCAGATTAATCGAAACGGCAGGTATCGGGGGAAGTATTTACGTGCGAGAATTAAACACAGTATTCTAGCAAGCGACAATAATTAAGTGTTTCACAGCCCGGTAATTAATTGCGAAATAGTGTGGATTAAATAATAGTGCTTTCATTTAATTCGTGTCCAGTGACTGTGAATTTATTAAAATAATTAATAAACCGATGATTAATTTCCAGTTTTTTATTTGCCTCCCACAGCTACTGACAGAACTGTGACATTATGTATGGAAATACTATAAGACATGTGGTTATCTATGCATGTACCGAAAGCTGACAGTCACTTTACGTGTCGTTTTTAAAAGCCTCCCGAACGTCAGATTGTGTAATACTGTCATGTATATCAGGCGCACAATGGAAGGGTGGGTTGAACACAATCGCCTGAAAACACCCCCGTCACATCCTCGTTACGCGCGACTTACGATGTTCGCGACAAAGGAAATACGCCCCAAAGACGACTCATTCACTGCAGGGGATGGAAAAAATGAGTCGTCTTTGCATTAAACCTAAAACCGGAGATTTTTTATCGGGCGACAGGAGCTATTGCTGGCTCTCTCTCACTGACTCGATAAGTGGGCATCTTTCCGTCGACAAAAATATCTCGAAGGAAGAACATAAGAGAGCAATCAAAAACTTCGACTTAAATTCAGAAATGGCGGAACATGCCAAAATGGAGGGTCATACGTTCTGTCATAATAATTTAACACTACTATATTGTTGCAATAAAGGAAGAAAAATGAATATTTTAGAGATCTTAGAAATTCATAATAATAAAGTAAATAATAAAAATATAATTAAAATCCAAATACAACCCATAACCTCCCCACTCCTACCCATTATAACCCACCATTACATGTATCCATACAAATACTGTCTTTAAATGTTTTTTAATTTAGTTGAAGACTTGTTATTGATAATGAGAGTGATCTCGAAAACGTTTTAACAATTAAATTAAATATATAGTGGAAAAAACAGTGTTTTTCAATTCGATTCATATTTAATATATTAAAAGTATCTCACCTTATTCATGGATTAGCATCATAAGGTGTTGTAAGGCAGCGATGTATCCGTTTGTGTGGAGTTTCAATTTAAACATGACATGATATATGTAGGACACCTTTAAAGTTAGATTTTTTGGTCATGGAACTTCAAAAATGTATTTTATACTGATACACGTCTAAAAGAGACAATGTTATAACGCTGTCAACAACGCACTTAACGTCAGTCGATGGTATTGGTAATGTACACCTCGTATAGTGGTTTAAAATAAAGTTAATTTGATACATCGATAATAATTTTTAATCAAAGGGTTGATATATCAAGATATACATAATAAGAAATCCTCTCCCATCCCATGTTATGCACAGAATATAATAACTGTTTGAATTCAATAGATATTTTATTCCCAATATGAATAAATTATAAATACCAAATATGAAAAATATTTTCATATGGTGAGGCAGATTATAGAAAGTCGTCATCCCCCTTGACAATGTGCATTATATACATTATACGCAATTACTAATTATTACTGTTGATTTTCACTTTTCCTCCTTATTATCAATGAGTTTTATCCATGTCTGTTTAATTAAGCTCTTTATGTTAGTGTGATTAAAATTATCATTGCCTTATCTGTATCGTCTTAATTGTGGGAGGCACGTAACTAATTTTTTTTGTATTTTTTCTTGCCATGTAGCTACTTTTCTTGCCATGTATGTCTTCTTGTTGGAGGACCAAATAAATAAATATATACTAACAGATTCGTCAGTGGCCGACTGTACAGTGCCATGAGAAGAGGGATCCACCACACATCCAGGGCCGTTCTATGAGCAATAACTCCCATATCGGCTCTACACTTTCGCCACCGATGTTCGGCATTTTTTAAATGCTAAAGTGGCAGTGCTTACCATCTCGTTGATATTAATGGGAGTATGAGCGAGACGCGGAGGCGTCCACACAAAACATCTTCTCCGTCTCCGAGGCGCAGGGACAAACAAAAAATGGAACTCGGACAATGCCATGAGTAAAAAATCGACTTGTATATTAACTAGGTATTTGTAAGTACGCGCTCTGGACTGGAATATAGTAGTATCTGGTATGTAATCCTCCCCATCGGTTATTTAGATTATTAGTGCGTCAGTACTAATTTCTCAGAGGTATTTTACTAACCTTACAGGAAGCCATTCGACCATTTTGGAAACTTCTTTCCATTTAAGAAAAACAATCGAATTATAATACATATGCAAGCCGTGCGTACGAGGCATATTGTTTCGTTGGTGTTTATACCCCTAAACACCAACACAAGGAAACAATTTGCGTCGTAGGCACGGTTTACAAATACTAATTCGATTGCCTTTCTTAAATGGAATGAGGTCTACCTACAATCAATGGCATAACCTATTATTTTTTCCAAACAACCTACGCTATCGATCGATTACATATCTTTCAAAGCACTTGTACGTTTTAGCTAAAAATGGCATGTTCTGGAATAAATGTTTGTAAAGGGCTTACCTCCTAAGCCCCATTGATTTATCTGAATTTTAAATTATTTAATGGAAAATATTATTCCTTCGCAAAAGCATTGAATTTATTTTAGCCAGTTTCGCGAAAACAAATAATAAAATTTCAGATTTTTCGAAACATTATTTACGTCCATTTAAATATTAATGCCAAGTTAATGTTTCACTTTGACTCTGGGGTCGATAAACTTGGAATCCTTCGGAACTTACTGAAATTTTTTTTTTTTGAATGTGTAAGCCTAACATTAAAATGATTAATTTTTTATATATTTTTTTTGGGTAACAATAACTTAAACATTTTCAGATCAATACTGACGTACTCATAAGCCTAAAAACTAGCTCCTGTAAATTCAAAATCAACACAATAACACACACACACATATATATATATATATATTTATTTATTTATTTATTTAAAAATCCTTGTTTACAAATAAGATACTTAATACTAATTTAACAATAGAACATAAGATAAAACATAAGATAATTTACACATTTTTTTGTTTTGTTTAATTTGTGGATTATGCCACTCTACTAGGCTACGCCTGTCTCAGAGTGGCGTTATAGCACACAATTATAATATTTTTTCGAGTTCGTCAGTAGTATTTATTTTCATAAGGTAGTTATTATGTATCTATAGAGTATCAAGTGGAATGTTAGTGAAAGTTGAGTTAGTCATAAGTCCAAATATATATATATATATATATCACTCCAGACTAGCAAGTTAGTCCTATTTTCATAGTACAAGCGCTTAGCTTAGTTTGAAAATAGTAAGAATATTGATGTGACACGTATTCCGTGTTCACATCTCTATTTTTAAAAAAAAAAAAAAAAAAATATATATATATATATATATACACAACCCTCGCCTCATCCACATTCTTGCATCTTCGCATGCAAGTTCGACGATTGTTAAGACTCCTAACAGAACCATCTTCCGGAGGTCTGGTTTACCAGGTCATGCCACGTTTTCCGCGGTCGCCCTCTCTCTTTAGCGCTGTCAACACTTTTCATATATCTTTCTTACCATTCTTTCCTCTTTCATTCGCTCGACATGCCCAAAACCAACTGAGGAACCTTTTGTCAATTTTTAATTCTTAATAATTATGGTAAGACGAGCTTCACATTCTTTCCTAATATTTTTCATTTTTTACTCATTATACGTCTAATTTATAACGGATTTGTCTGTTATTTTCTCCTCGACAAGTTCTTTCCGTTTCTTATTGGAGATTCCATTATAAAACTCAACGGCAACACACGTATACATGGTATAACAGAGCTAGTTCACAATACATTACAGGTAGATTTCTGCCCTGATTATGAGTCGAAAATGCTGAAACAACCGTGACCCAATTAATGTCAATAGTTATAGGGATATGCGATGTTTGCATTTTTTCTGATATTTCTGACTTATTTTTTTGTAAAACTTTTTTTTTAGTAAATCATTACAGTGACATATTTCTATTACAACACATTAATTCGTCAAAATATATGTTAAATAAAATGATAAAAACCGTGCAGAAATTCCAATAGGAAAACATTCCAATTGGAATCGGAAATTTTTTATCATTTTATTTGATTCGTATTAAAAGGAATGAATTTTTCATATTCGATGTAAGTTGTAATGATACTCCAACGTCTTACAAAATATTGAAAAAAAAAAATACAAACTTTGAGTTCGCATATCTTCATAACTATTGATTAGGTCATGGTTGCTTGAACATTTTCGACTGATAATTAAAGCAAGAATCTACCTGTAAAGTATTGTGGACTAGCTCTGTTCCACTCTGTATATCTCCAATAATCGTTATAACAAGAAAGACAAGACGTAGTATTAATATATGTGTAAAGTTTCTTTGAGAAATGTCAAGATCAAGTCAAGTCAAATCACGTCAAAATTGACGAAGTGTACAACGTTATATAATAGGGGTCAATAGATGCTGAGATATTACAGCGATGTTGTAACCGTGAGTGTTTTGGATGTGCTCTCACATATTCATTCATTAGACAATTCTTCCGTTAGGAGCAAAACAAAGGAGAAGAGTAATATTATTGATTTTTTTTTTCACTACCATTTCTATCAATATTCGTCATATCTGATATAAGTCCTGTTTTTTCACCGAAATGTTTGTTTGATATTCGACTGCTACGCGAGTCAGCCTGTTTCGGTCGGCCATTCAAAGTGCGCGCATCAACTCTTATTTACAATGTACTTTATTTCTTTTCAATATTTACGAGTATTGCGTCCAAAATGTAAATTTTTGGTTTATATTGTATTTAAGCATTTTTGTAAGCCTGCAGTTTATCACAAGTAGATCTCTGTCATAATGACAATAATAAAGTATTCATAATTAAAATAATATAATAATTTTCGAGTTTTTTGTTTACAAATAAAAAGACAGATCAAACCAGTTTCAGTTAATTCGTTTGATATTCGTCTTTTATGATATTTATCTTCTCCTCGGGAACGTTTTGAAAACTAATATTGAGGATTCACTGTATCATTAAATTACCTTATTCCAAAAATGATAACCAGGTATTGAAGAATAAATTAGAAGAAGGCTTTATTTGAAACGTGGTCAATAGTAGTTCTGAGCCCGTATTAGATTTTAATTTATAATAAGACCACCTATTTAAGAGCCCATCGGAATTGGAATCCAACAGAATAATACAATTCCGAGAGGCCAAAATAATCAAATAAGTCAGTTTGTAGTACTTTGTACATGGAAATATTAAATAAAGAAAAGAGAATATCCATATTTCTGTTCATGAAATATTGTAGGGGTTATATAATCTTTCGTTTAATTGTGTAATTTGGTGAATCAATAAGTTTCAATTAATTTTATTAATAAGTCGATATTAAATTACCGAAAATCAATTCACTGATAGAGTTTTTCTTTTAACTATATAGCATGAACTATATTATTTGTAAAAACATACAAAACATTTTTGATCTCATCGATTTATTTTTATTAAACAAACACTAAAAAGATACCGTGAATTAAAAATCAAATATTAATTTTAAGCTAATCAAATTATTTCAGAATATATTTTACCCTGTGTAAAAGTTAAAAGATACAATGTTAAATATTTACAATTCTTTAAAATTTTTTACTAAAGTATAATTACGCCATTTATGAGCTATAAAAAGGGCTTTCTTTTTTCACTGATCGAAGACTAATATCTTTTCTATAATTATTTTACTTCCCTGATGTAATTTTTTTTTCAGAACACAGGTACCTACCTACCAAAGCCATCTACATAAATAATAGCGTTTTGAAAAGTTTCAATTTCGTTATAAAAGACAATTTTTGTGAAATAGATTCAACGTCTATTCGTAAAGTTTAAGTTAAATAGATTTAATTTAAGTAATTCTTGTAAAGTATCTCGTTGAGAATAAAATAATTGAAACATTTTTAAAAGTAGTAATTTATCAAATTATATGTTAAATTTTAAATATTATTTTTTATTTAAACTTAGTATATTATACAAACAATCGGCCATATTCTGAAATAAACGATATTGCTATTTCTGTATCTTGACAGTTAATTCAATTAAAATCAATTAATTAATTTCAAACTTGTCAAACTTAAACTTCAAAATTGGCGGCATTATAATGATATACAATAACTGTTAAGAAACAGAAATAGCAATAATGTTTATTTCCGAATACGGCCAATTATTTGAAATATTTATTACAACCATAGTTAGCACAGGCAATGAAAGTTTTTTGTCGGAACAAATTAGAGACAAGCTGAATTTTTGCCAGATAGAATTTTTGAGGAAATACTCCTCTATTTAGGTTCTAACAACTGGCAAAAATTCAGCTTGTCTCTTATTTGTTCCGACATGAGCTCATTTTTGGCCTTCGTTGCCTGGGCTAAGTTTCGAGGGGAGCTTTCACTCATCATCGGATATAATTAATAACTGATGATGAGAGGGATTGCTCCAGTTCAAATTAGAGTAGTGATAAATAACTCAAATACGGTGTAGTACACAGCTAAAATAAAAATATATATTTGAAATAAAAATGTTGCACCACAAAGTGACTGCCAAATCATTCAACAGATTTTAGTTTATTTGTTAGCAATAGTTTACTTGTTGGTACTATATTTATTCCCCACCAACATCATAATGATTATTATCAATCATTCTTTCCCCCTGATGGATAAAGACTTCCCCCACTTTTCCCTGTCCATCCATTCCCTGTCATGTAAATTCGCAGAGTATTCTTGTCATGTATGTTAACTCTATTAAACCACAAATTTCTTTTCCTGTCTCTCCATTTGGTGATGTTATCCAAGACACATCTTTTCGTGCTTTTTTGTGTTATTGATTGTTTTTGAACCTTTCTTTTCTCGAGTGTCCAGTATTTAGTACGTGAGCACTAGAAGTACCTACGCAGTGATTTTTCGTTTCACACACAGCTTGAGACTACGTTTGAAAATCATATTCAGTATCACAATTATAATTATGAAGCAACATTTATTTACGATTTGAGTTTAAAAATTTTCAATGGGACCCACTTTGGCTGCATGAAAAACCTCTAATAGGTAGCTGATTTTTCCTTTTTTCTCAACAGACATTCAATTTGCTTAAAGTAATGATAACAACCAACGAAAAAGCTCTTTCTAATTGGGGATTTAAAGTTAAAATGGAGACGAAATGCAAGCTGCGCTACAGTTTTATAGAACTCCGTATACAGAAAACCTTGTGCTGCATAGTAGCTATTTTACTCAAACTAACGCGAAATATTTGGCGGCGCGAGCACTCTAGCGGTCGTTATGAGCGATCTAGTGGTGAGATTCAAAACATTCAAACCTCTTCTTTCAATTGTTATGTAGATCATTTACATAAAATAAATAATTTAAGTATATAATCGAGTCCAACATTTTAAAATCCGTATTTTAATAAATTGCAGTAAAGTCATACATACGAAAAAAAGAAAACAAAATACATCAATCAATAAAAAAGATACTAAAAAAACATTTATAAAACAATTTACACTAATCTATTGGCAAATATTTGTTTTTTCATTGCAAATTAAATTGAATACAAATTCACTTGGTTTTAACTACTATATTAAAATGAGTGCTTTAAACAGAGTTCATATTTGGTTACAAATATCCGTTTCCCTGATGAATAAGCCCTTTCCAATATTTTTTGGCAACTTTTAATTTGTATCCTTAAAGTCAAAATATCACGACGTCAAAAGCTCAAAAGTATGTTAAATCTATATATAAATATGATAAATCAATTTATGTATTTAATTAGTGAGTTGCTATTACGGTAAGGGCGAGTGGCTTTTCAACTTTCGTATTAAAATCGAATAAAACGAATGATTTGTTCATACATTTATCTTTATTTTGTGGTCTGAACATGCACGGTTATCCAATTAATGGATTCAGATTTTGGAGGCAAATTTAGTCGAATAAAATTGAAATAACTAAGCCCGGGTAGACCCCCGGGAATAAAATTATCAATTTTATGTTTTTACATACCTGCTGCTTACAAGGACCACAGTGTAGTGGGATTAATTATCGAGAGAAATTAAATAAGATTGAATAATTCAAACCCCTCCATAAACCAGAAATTTAATATTATTAGTATAATTGAAATGTTGGCGAAACGCTCGTTAGTTCAGGCTCTCCGTGAACGAATTTGAATTTTTAATATATAATTAAGGTTAAATAATAAAATTATTATTGGAAAATTCAATCCCTATAGACACGTAAAATTATAAAGCTTTCTAAGAAACGTGGATACTATTCCCAAAGCAGTATACCTACATTCAGTTTGTGAGTGCGTATGAATAAGCGCATGGCGCGCTGCCAGGTTGATGACTTAACAAGATAATACTGTCTGTCTCGTCAGCGCGCATTTATAGCCAACAGCGCAAAAGAGACCGCTCAAAAATATTTGATGTTATTAATAGGTTACACACACAGACCATCAAAACGTAAAGACATGAACTAACGTAAATTTCTCGTTACACAACTTGGTTGGTTCCAATACGTTCGACGTGTTTAAAAATATTTCTACTTATAACAGTAAGTAGAGGAAAGTAAGTTGAGGTTGTACATTTTTGAACAATCATGAAGAGGTCAAACTTTAGGGTCAGGTAGGTGTGTAAAGTGAGAGAGTGGTCTGAATTCTTTATTTATTATTCAAAATTCCATAATATACAATGTGAATAATAGTATAGACTCTATGTTGATGATGATGATGGTGGCAGAGGCTTCTTGAAAGTCCGGACGTAGTGGCTGCGTAGCTCAGCTTTGTCGTATATTGTCCGTGGTCAGTTACTCGGTACACGTCTAGAGGTGACGTCACGATCTAAATTCTGATGTGCAGCGGGACGTTGTAGCGTTATTGGCGTAGGTCAGTACTCGACATAGATACTGACCTCCACCGGCAGTCGAAACAAACTGTGAGCTACTGTATAACTGAAATTGTTTGACTTAGGTCTGGCCGAGACTCCTTGGTGTACCTGTAATCGTGTTGCGCAGACTCCGGAACACATACTCTGGGTCCGCGATAGGATGCTAGATGGATTAGAGGGGTGAGGCATCGCTCTCCAAAGAATGATGACCTCATCAGAAATGCGAGGAACCTCGGACTCTTTCGGGATTTCGTGAGGGAGTGGGTGATGCGCTGGGAGCTGCTTCGAGGATAATTGTACGTTAGACTGTGAATTCGTGGCGTCTATGGACTGAACTCCATCTTTTATGTCAATAGTGACGTCTTCCCCTATAGAGAAGGGCGATTAAATGGCTTCCTGTCCCTTACACTGTCCCCCTCTCGCTGGCATCCTTTCTTCTCTTAAATATTCCCTTATGACTGTGATTTCTCTTTAATGTATTTATCTAATTGAATCTGCATCTGCAATTTTCTGTATCTTATACTTTTTATGCTATGTATTGTACTAACTATGTTAATATAGATTATGTTTCTGCGAGAGGGGGACGGTGATTGGGCTTTGCTTTGCATCTTCCTGCTGGACCGCCCTACACGGTCCAGCACGTAGAAAGTTATTAGAGAAAAAAATGTCAACCAGGCGACGTATGAGTAGGGCCGATATGTCAGCATAAGCTCATAAAACGGTCCTGGGAAAGTGGTGGGTACCCAATCACTGTATAACTAATCTGATCTCCCACTATGGCGGGAGTGTGGCTTGTATACCTGATTGTCTCTGCGTATTCTACCAGCCGTATTTCGCTGACGCTGCTCGGGTTCATGACCGGAATTTTTCCAATCGGCATTAATGAAGGTGACAGTCCGACAAACAAAAGACGGTACAATGTCCTTTGTAGTGAAATGGCTAATGTAAGTCAGCTAGAAACTGCACGCTGGATGCTTGTACGAGGCAGCGCCCTGGGAGTGTTCATGCCAGCAGTATTTGACAATAGCTGTAGACTTGGGTAATATTCTCGAAGTGCTGATGCTGCACTAACAGCTGGATAATGAGCTCATGATTCGATCAGGACATTGCCCCCACAAAACAAAGTACCTACTCATAAAAAAATATAATGTCTTAATAAATAAGTCGCACTTCATTAACACAATACGTTTTTACTTAATAGACTCGGTTTGTAACAAAATTAAAAAATATATAAAAAACGTCTATTATTAAAAGAATGTTCTATTTGAATATTTTTTGGGCATTGATAGGGGACGCACCTCAATACAAAAATTTAAAGAACGTCGTTGGTGTGTAAAAAATAATAACTTCTCAGAATTTATTATTCACATAATAGATTCTTTTGATAGTCATAGAAGAAAACTTCTACAGTTGATATCTCGATTATGAAAAACATAGAAATCATAGAAAAAAACACTGACAAATAACATCACGTTCTGCAACACTTCAGTACTACTATCCATGAATCCATTATCAATTGAAAAATAAATAAATCTTTGCAAAATGGAGTTGTGAGCGTGGGAAGAAATATACTCGTATATATTACAAGCCGTCTTTTTAATAATAGGAATTCACAGTACGAAAGGCTTCTACGAAACTTTTTAATGAGTTTTCTAAGATAACTTGTTTTCACCCAACAAGTTTTACGTGGGTTCTAATGAATTGTGTACACACTTGATTATATATACACGATAAGTAGAATAAAAACTTCATGAATAGCTTGTAAATCGTAATAGAATTGTCTAATATAGTTCTTGTAAATAGTCGGATCGGAATTTATTGAAGCGAGCCTGAAATAGTAAAATTATTTTTCTGGAAACCATACTTATCGATTTTCCTTTGTAAGAAACAAAAAATACCGCAGTAAGGAAGACCCTAAATAAGAAGCTTCTAATTCTACATAACAGAAATATCAATTAAGGTGGCTTGGACAAAAATACCAGAGAAACGGAAGGAAAGAGACCGGCGGTTTTCTCATAGGACAAACAGCATCAAAGATTTTTAAGATGACAAAATATGTCTTGAATAGTTAACATGTATCAAAACATTGCAAGACAGGTGAAGATGAAATAAGGCCTCAAATACTACAAGGGTAAAGGGGTGGAATGACGATGTTGACAGAATATTTATTTTTACAAAATAATATACATAGTTAAGAAAAGAACATATTTGTGGTTCATTAAATAAGAAAAGTATTAAAAATACCTAGAATAAAACTTTAAAATACAAGTAAATCATTATAACTTCTTCGAAATTAAAAATAAATTGTGCTAGTAATTACACATAAATTATCATAGCATTTAAACATAAAGATTCCCAAAACATATCGCTAATTCTTGTATATTTGTTACATTTTATGATAGTTCTCATGGTTCTGTTTAGAATCTTTCCTCCTTAGTTTCATTTCCCAAAAGTAATATTGTTGAACAGTAATTAATATGCGGAGTGGCAATTGAATTATATACTAATTATGACGTTTTTAGATTAAGTTTGTAATTTAGAGAACAATTTATTCAAATGGGGTATTGTGATGGTAATAGGTACACAGTTTACACGTAGATACATTATTTTTCAAAATTGATTTTATCATTTGTATCAAAATATCAAAATGAATAATGTCTTGACATTTATAAAACATCCTGACGATGAAAAGGTTTTTCCATAACATGTAGGTGTAATTAATAAAATATAAGTAGATACATACATATATATAATAATAATTAATTTTTAAAAATGTCAATGTACAAATTTACACAATCAATTGAAAATTGATTTTATCATTTGTATCAAAATATCAAAATGAATAATGTCTTAAGTTTTTCTAATTTATTTGATAAATTATTTATAAAAACAAAAGACATTATTCATTTTGATATTTTGACATATATAAAACATCCTGACGATGAAAAGGTTTTTCCATAACATGTAGGTGTAATTAATAAAATATAAGTAGATACATACATATATATAATAATAATTAATTTTTAAAAATGTCAATGTACAAAGTTACACAATCAATTGAAAAATACATTATTTTATATATACTTTAAATAATACACAATTGCCGGGGTGGTTTCCGTAATTCATCCCTTGGCTACTTCACACCGTTCTCAGCGGATATTACAACGACCACTCGAGTATGATCCCAAGTAATGATCTTTTACATTTTCCGACACCAAGAATAAAGAAAGTATGTGTATAGAAAAATCGTTTTGGTAATAAAATACGTCAATTATTGTTAAAAATTCTAATAAGTACCTACGATTATCTACAAACAAGCGCATGATTAATTAGTTTTGGATTGTTCATTGAATTAAAAATATTTTCATATTTCCTCGATCCTAGTAGAATTGTCAGGGATATTCTACTGTGCATTTCTGACCTCCAAAAAAGATCAGATTGACAACATATGGAAACAGATTGGGCTCAAACAGAAAAACTCTAAAAAATAAAATAATTTAGGTAGAAATTGGCTGATTTTTAATTAATAAGGAGGTGAATAATAATTTTTATCGATACTTATTTAGGTACATATTAAACTACCATTTTATTGGAAAATTAAAAAAAACAAATGGCCACATAATGTCTATTTTCATAGAGCTCCTTCAAAATCACCTAGTTTCTAAATAAATTTTAATGTCCCAGGGTAGTGTAATCCCCTAAAATATAAAATTTATTGACGTAATGAAAATATTCATCTTAGTTACATTTATGTTTTATAATGAATGTTTTATGACATTCTAAGGGGAACTACACAAAAATGAATGTTTTCGGAACATTCTAGATGTATTGGAAGAAACTGGAAGCTGGTCGAATGCACGGGAATACGCGAGAATATTTGAGAGAAAACGTTCCACATAGATTGCGTTGCAGCCGCGCGCGAGAAAGCATTCTGTTGACAGTGAGTACAAGACAATAGATTCTAGACAGATAATAACAAGTGAACCGTGATTCAAGCGAACATAGAAAATCAGTGAATAAAGGGTACATGTGTGTAAATTATTTTAGTGCGAATCACTGCAAAATTGCGGAATAGTGTTTCAGTTAAGTTTGAGTCCAGTGTCCTCGAGTTTAATAAAGGTTTTGTAACTGCGTACTCGGACTCCACCACGGCAATCCCGCGATAATATAATAAAAGCCCATGTAATGTGTCTCTCATGTGAAGATATACCTGGAAATATCTCGAAGGGTATTTCTCGAAAAATGTACGATACATTTCCGTGTTCTCAATATTGTTTTATATAATATTATGGAATAGAAGGATGGACGCTTGCCAATGTATTGATAAGGCAACTTGAAGCATTCGAGATGTGGATCTACAGAATACTCAAAATAATCTGGATGGACAGAGTTACGGATGAAAATGTTATGGTTCGGATAAATAAAGAAAATAAGGTATCAAAACAACATCGATCCGAAGACTTGGATATCTCAGACACGTGATGAGACATCCAGAGAAGTACGATATCTTGCATCTCATAAAGCTGAGAAATATTGCCGGAAGTCGGGGCCCTGGAAGAAGGAAACGTCATGGCTGAAAAATCTAAGGCAGTGGTTTGGACGGTCTACTGTAGTGCTATTTATGGACGCAGTTAATAATATGATGATAGATAGCCAACACGGTAGCCAACGCCCGTTGAATGGATAGGGCACAAGAAGAATAAGAAAATATGTACGAGACATTTGAGTAACATTTGTATATTAGGTATGTAACATTTTTCCGTCTCCTAGTTTTACTTTTCACCTGTTACTTTCACTGTTATTACAGCGTCACCTATTATTGTGTACCGTAAAACATTGTAGAAAGTCGAGTTTTGGACACACTGGAGGCGTTTTGCGCGCAGTAAGAGGTATTTTATGTGGCAGAACTTATAGCTAGGCACATTGAAGAAAGGTGGGTTGCCATTTTTTGCCTCATGTATTCAGCAACGAAGAAACTGTTGCTTTTTACGAATGCACACTTGTCTTAATGGATTTCATCTTGACGTCGTATTTGTGATTTACGTGTAGCGCTTCCGGGTTACCTCGTTTCGAGCAGGTACTTCAACCCTAAGAGTTTTTGCAATTTATTCTTTCCCATAGCAAGTAAACACAAGGGTTGTAGAGTGAGATTTCATGATTTCGCAGCCTTCGGGATTATGATACGCCTAACATAAATATTACAGAAAATAAAGCGTGCAATAAAAGCATGGAGATATTAAATGGCGACAGGAAAACCAACATATTGAAAAATTACCAATCTCACGCGATTTGATATAAAAGAAGGTTGTAAAAGTGATGAATATTATTCAAATTATTTGTTAAGAAGGTAATACAGATTCATTGTATTAACATTAACCTACTACTTAAAAAAATATAAGAAAATTCTTTACATTAATAATTTTGAGTACTTATGCCATAACATCTTTAGAATCCGAGACGTGTAAATGACATTTTCAATAAGTACCTAGTTCAATCTTTCTTCGCAGTCTTTTCCCCGTTTTCCTGGGTATTTAATAAACGTGCTTCGATTAAATTATACGGTAATTGTAATAGTAAACACATCGATTAATTTTGAATGTTTAGAAATTAAAAGAAATTTGAACCCGGGTATTAATTTACTTTACAATATTACTTATATTATCCCTTCTCTTCTTCTCTCAGCATTCCCATTACAACCATATTCACACCAGTAACTTCAGTTCATTTTGTCAGTACCTAATCAATTAATTATTTGTATTTCCATCTAATCAATGTAAAAATTCTATATTTGATAGCTTAATATACTACGAATAAAAGAACATCGCCGTTGCTCAAAAAAATAACAATTTCTCAGAATTTACCAATCATATAATTATCACTAATCATTCTTTCGATAGTCACAAATTGAAACTACTCCATTCGGTTCCTCATACAGGATAGATAATGAACAGTTTGGTAACCATTGAAATCCGCAAAAATTTGAATTCTAAAAACACACTAAAAAATAATATCACATTTCAGTCCACGTCAATCCTAGAGCTTTTTGCGAAGAAAAATACCTCTCCCCACTGCGCGCCCCCTTGACCTACACGATTAGATTGATGAATTTTGTATTTAAGTTAGTTATACTCGGTGAGAGATTCTGTTGCTCTCGAAACTTAAGTAGTGAAATATAAAAATATCATTATACTCACCTAGAGTCAACAAAATTAATGTTTTTCACCCAATTTAATGATCATCACGTATAATCTCTAAATTCTAAACGCCAAATCCATCAATAATGCACTATGCTCTTTTAAAAATTCATTTGTAGAAATTGAGTCATTGAAGTACGATATTTTAAAAAGATATCGATGTACTCATACACTCGGATATTGAGGAAAAACATTCTGTAGAAATTTGAAAACATTATTTTCCATAAAGATATGGCAGTCTCATAAACAAAATTTCTTTTATTATAGATTTAGTATTATATTAAATCATATTGTAGCCAAAATATGCACGAAATTGTAATTTATGTTTTTTTCTGTCTAAAAAAGTAAAGGAACAATAGATCCTCGTCCAACTGAGGCCGCCTGAGCCCTATTTCTAAAGCTAAAGGCATCGAAAAATAATAAAAATATTATGAGATTTAAAAAGATTTATAGCTCAAGTGTTGAATATTTTAAATTATTTTATTAAAGTTTGATCCTTAGAATGTTTGAGATGACCATACAAAAGGAGTATTCAGTAGCTATTTTGTTTTGATTGTCCATCACTAGGGAAATTTCTGGAATACTGAAAACGAAATTATTGATTTCTGTCTTTCAAAAATGACACTTTTTCTAAAAACGTTGTAATGTACTAATAAAAAACGGAGTATCTTCATATACATTAATTCTGATAAACATAAATCTAACAAACCCATTTTTCGTGAAAAATGTAAATTCCTTGATTTTAGATTAAAAACGGGCTTTACAAGATAAAACATAATATCTTAGGACTATGAGAAATTGAATACCTCAGCTTCCAATGGGAATCTTTAATGTATTAGAATAGTGTAAATGTAGTAATAATTCTAGGCTTGAATTACACTAAAATAAAAATTAAAAGTGGATAGTATAAGAGCGTAATGTTTTTTCATATGCAGTTACGTGAATCGTACAAATCAATTCAATTTTTTCTAGACGATTTTAGTGTAATTTTATTTGAAATATGCCTGAATTTGGTTTATATTTGTAGGAATCTTTCTAGTATTAAATTTATCTATGTTCAGAAAAGGGAAATTAGTCTGAATACTCAAATTAATTAAGGTAGTTTGTTTGTATATTTTTTATTTAGTTGAAAAAGAAAACATCTAGTAATTAAAACATAAATTAACATAGCAAAATAAAATACATTTTTATATGTGGCACAAAGTAAAGAAATTTAATAAAGAAAATAAATATGAAACAACATAACATGATAATATATTAAACTTACTTATTTACTTACGTATTTACTTCTTTCACATTTGCTGGCGGTTCATTGAACAATTTAAGACCTTTATAGTACAAAATATTTTGTGTTCTTGCCAGTTTCGTTTGTGGACGCCTAATATCCCCCCGACTTCTCGTAGGATAAGTGTGGACCTCGAAATTGTATTTTATATTTTTATACATGTATGTTGGAACAAATCGGTTGCCTAAGTGTCATTACCGTTAGTTGTTTTTCACCTAATTTTGTCGTACAAATAGGACAAACGTGGTTTTTCTCGGATTAGCGCCATCTTGAATCAAAATTCCCGAAGCATAAAGACTAGGCCCGACCTTACGTGTCCTGTTTGCGGAGGTGTTGCCATAGAAAGCAAGTAGTGGCCGTTGTTTTTATGAGAAAATGGTATTTCATCCAGCACGAGGCATCCACCCCCGCCCTCGCCGGGGAGGCATAAATAAGTGGAGGCGTTCTTATTGTTGATGAAGTGAAAGTGACAAGGAATGTCCCCCGCCTCGCAGCCCGCTGGGAGCGGCTGTAACCGTCGTGTTAGCTGGAATGAAAACGACAAGTATTTAAACAGACTTCCATGATAATTCCAGGTTAATGATGTAATAAGTTACATAAAATTGTGGACAATTTTTATGCTTACTTTGCCATTTTCTCAAAATAAATTCTGTACCTGTAGATCTGTAGTTTGTTCACCGAAACTACAGATCTACAGGTAGAAAATATTTTTAACAAAAAACAAATAAACTTCAATAAAGGACCATTGAGTTGTTATGAATTCATTCATATACAAATTGTGATATAATATTTAATTATTAAGAATATTTTTAGAAAACAATACTGGATTTTATCTCCGAGAGAACATCATTAATCGAGATTTTAATTTTTTTTAATGTTTCACAAAAAATAAAAAACACAACATGATATGATATAAATAATACAGTTATAATACAATTAGTTTAAATGATTTTCATCACTTTAATATAAATAAACACAGCAAACATAGACTTAAAAGTAAAGGCTAAAACATATACAAGAAAGAACAGAAAAAAGTGATTTTATAGAGTGACATCGAATAAAGAGACTAGAAGATATATTGCAGATGTCTCATAGAGACGAAGCTATTTTTTATATAGGCAAGAGGAAAGTCTTTTTTGGGTGTTCATAGTGTTCATGACCAATCGTATGACTGGCTTAAGTGATCACTTTACACAATGTAACTTTTAACAATTCCACCCACAATAGACTACCACATCTACCAAGTTGTATATATGTTTAACTTGCACACCTTGTTTCGTATGCGAGTTATATTTTTACTACCGCCTCCTGCAGTTGATCGGTACCAAAAATTATAAAGATGTGGTAGTCCATTATGGGTGGAATTAGTGAATGTTACATTGTGTAAAGTAATCACTTAAGCCGGCCATGTGATCGTTAGCACTATGAATACCCGAAAAAGACTTCCATACCTAGTTTGTACTTTACCATATAAAAAATAGCTTAGTCTCTATGAGATATCTATAAAATAACTTGAATATTTAATTAATTTTTGACCACGTCACAATCAACAGTGGTCAAATATTTATTTTCTTCTGGCACTAGTGACTGTATGGTATGCACATATTACACTCTCAAATCCATACCAGCTACGTTCATATTTAATTTTTAAAATAAGTATGTAATTTCTTTTTTAGATTCTTGTCAGATAGATTCATGTCGGGTAGATTCATGTCAGGTAGATTCATGTCGGGTAGATTCATGTCGGGTAGATTCATGTCAGGTAGATTCATGTCAGGTAGATTCTTGTCAGGTAGATTCATGTCAGGTAGATTCTTGTCAGGTAGATTCTTGTCAGGTAGATTTTTATGAGTTGAAAATGTTCAAGCAACAATGTCTTAATAATAATATAATAAATAAATAGTTTTGGAGGTAAGCTACTTCATAGTTTACTTTTTAAAATAATATTTAAAAAACATTATTCGCTTAAAGCTTTACCTACAGTTATTTATGTGAATCGAATTTAATTTTAATTTTTTTATCGCCCTTTCGGAGAAAACCACGATAATGGCATTACAAGCCGAAACAGTTGTCAAATTTAAAATAACACTCAGAATATTTTTGAGTTGGTTCAAATCTTTCAGAACGGTAGTACTGGATTTCTTGTCACAGAGACATCATTAATCAATTAATGTATATTATGGATGTCTTACAGAGAGGAATCTCATTGAGCGACATTAACGACATCAAAAAAAAATAAAAAAAATAAGCGACATCTGTGGGGATTCAGGAGGAAGGAAAATGGCTGTCACAGGCCGGTATAATAAGTTGTTACAACACATACGTGATGTGTGTCATATAATCCAAATATATACAACTTCCAAAAATTAGTAAGACATGGTATATTCTATCATGATGGAAATGACGAATGTTATATATGTGTAAAGTGATCACTTAAGCCTACCATACGATCGGTCGTAAGTCCGATATACACCATAAATGACTTCTATACCTACTTTCCCTTAATAATAAAATACAGTTTCGTCTCTGTGAGACATCCATAATATACATTAATTAAAATAACACTTTTACTGCAAAATCTAATGATTATATTTCGTCGCTGTATATTTAATAAAGCCAATGTGCCATTTAGTACATTCTGAGATGAACGAATCAATTTGTCTATTTTTAATATAAATAATGGATATATACTAAAAAAAACATTGCCGTTCATGTGGAAGTTCTACCTGGTAATTATTTAAAATATTTTTTACGAATCTAGTCTGTGCTATTATTTTTTAAAACAGTTTCATTCGTTTATCTCAGAATGTACTAAAACATCACAAAGGATTAATTATATAAATATAGATTTTTTAAAATTTCATTCATTTTAAATTTCTTTAATCTTTAAATTAAAGGCTATAATCCAAGACACCTGTTTTTATTCTACTTCCAATACAATCCAATACAGTTACCTACATAGAAAGTACTCTCAAGGAGAGTATCTCTTACGTAGCAATGAATAAAAAGAGTTCCATTTCAAATGTATAATAAAGTTTAGTCAGTGTTGAAAGAATATGAATTTAGTCACGAATATAAAATTTGATTTATTATCCTCTTTCTCAACTTACGTCTGTCGCTGGGAAGCGGGAAGATCCATCACAAGTATTCTTCCGGGATTCTGGATAGCGACCATACTCAGCGTTGATTATCATCTGGTGCGGTGTGAAAATTGCTTCTCGCATTCCAAATTAAGATCTAACTATGACTGGAATATACAAGTACCTACCCGCGTGTTGATGATCTCACGTTATATCGGCAGAACATGCTGCAACCCGTCAAAAATGACAGAATATTTATAATATATTTTTGTCGGTCCACGGAGGTTTAATATGTTTTTTTAGCCGCGAATTCTAACAAAATTACGGACGTTATACGAAGTTACGGACAGACAGACGGACAGATGGACAGACAGACGGACAGACATCGAAATTTTTGTGTTTCATATAATTTTATTCTAAAAAAATATTATTTCTTTATAATATTACATAACATATGTATATTATTACATAACGATATTTTTTTATGTATGTTTTGAGAAAACAATTGTGTACTGGATTTTGGCCACAGAGGAATACTTATTAATTAAAATATATTACAGGAGTCTCACAGCTGCCACGTACATACACGTTGCCCCTATATACAACTAAAATACAATCCACTTATCCAATCTGACGAATACTAGTTATTTTTCAAAACATTTTTCAAAACACTTTTAAAATATTTTTGAATATTATAAAGTTGGTGGCAAAAACGTCAAGTTGCTCGTATCTGTTTGCTAGTCTAGGAAGCCTTTGAAGTGGGGAATTAATAACGCAGTTGGTAGCTGCAGTTTCCAAGGCAGAATCTGCATGACTTCTAGTTACGAGAGATGGAGATATATATGCTACACCGCAGATGCAAATATATATCTATAACTCTCCACGCCTCGTTTACCTCAGTAAAGAGAAACTTCAGGCCACTTCCACACTTTTCTAGATTATTCAAGAACCCCTCCGGAAACTCCAAGATGCATTTTTTTAATTGTGAAAATAATATCGAACAGTTATTAAAAGAAGATACTTAATCTTATAACTAAATTCCAAAGAGTTAGTTCTTATTTACTTAACTCGATGGCTGAATGGGTAAAATATTGCACATTGTCTCATCAATACGCCAGACATATACTATTTTATGAACTCTTTGAACCCTCACAAAATTTCTTTACAATATTGTACATATAAGCCCTCAAGCCTAAAAATGAGAAAAACAAAAAATCTGAAAAACTACAGCCACTACAATATATTATAATATTTTATTTACGAAGGCTTAGCAAAGACGCGAACCATGTTCCATGATTTTTCGCGGGTATTCGGCTAGTATAATATAAACGTATTCAACCCACTTTAGAATAATTTAATAAACATGTCGAACAGAGAGGTTCTAAGTATCCAAAGTAAAAAATGCTATATCTACAGTTCATTAAATATACAAAAACTAAAAATACTAAACTTATTATTTTATTTTTTGTTTATGTATGAAATAACATATTTTTCCATATTAACATTTTCATATATTTTACATTTGCATAAATATAATTTATATTTAAGTATGGTAAACCTTCCTACTTTTAAGGGATATTACCACTCCATTAGCCCCTAGGCATGTGCCGGAGTGTACATTAAGTATATGTTTACTTTGTATATGATTATACCATGGATTTCTATAATAAAATATTATTTAAATTAATTTTTGATACCAAGCAAATCAAGACACATAAATAAATGTATGTATACATAGTTATTGTAAAAAAATGTACCTTCATATCCCAATTATAATAATTTCGTTGTCTGTCTGTGCGTCATTCCGCCCGTCTATCTGTCTGTCTCCGTAACTTCTTTATAGCATTTTTTTTGAAAATTTTATTTCGAATATTTTTTCTGAATTTTTTTCACATTTTTTTTTTGATTTTTTTTTTCGAAAAATTTCGAAAATAAAATAAAATAAATGCTTGTTCCTTACGAACTGACATGTAAATGTACCGTCATTTTTGACGAGTTACAGCTGGAATACATTAAATGTAAAATGTTCGAGTTTTTTGTATGTAACATTGTGGAAATTCATTTTTAATATTTAAAAAAAATGAGAGTAAACAACACTGTTTTATTGCACTATATTTATTTTTAATTGTTAGAACGTTTTCGGGATTTCTCCCATTGTCAATAACAATACGTTTACAACTCATT
Source organism: Agrypnia vestita (assembly GCA_016648135.1). Taxonomy (NCBI): domain Eukaryota; kingdom Metazoa; phylum Arthropoda; class Insecta; order Trichoptera; family Phryganeidae; genus Agrypnia; species Agrypnia vestita. The sequence goes on from JADDOH010002300.1 coordinate 32,629, forward strand.
AAATGTGTTTACATTAAATGTGTTTATATGTGACACCTGTTAGTCTAGTAATTATGCTAAAATTCAAATCATTTGATGATTTCACTTAAAATGATAATTTTATATAAAACTGGAATACGTATCCCATTAAAAATTTGTGCACTATGTTTGAAATATTTTAATCATAAAATAATTCATTTTTAATATTAAGAAAAAATGTTTCCGCCCGGGATCGAACCGGGGGCCTTCCGCGTGTTAGGCGGATGTGATAACCACTACACCACGGAAACCACGACGCAGACCGAAGTTAACATTCAACCCATCAAAATTAGAGCAAGTGACAAAGTGCCAGAACTACCAGACAATTATATAATTATATTGTTAGTCTACTGTCTTATGCTTGTTGGTCTAGAATTCTCATCTAGTAATTCAGTTGTCAGGTTCGATCTTCATTGCAGGCTAGCAAATAAGTGCTATTTTTTATAGCACGGGCGTTTAACTTAGTTTAAAAATATTTCACCTATTCAGTGTACCCATTTTTATTTGAAAAAAAAAGTGACAATCCGAAGATATTTATTATTTGTTAATAAGTATCGGTCATTAATCACAAGGAAACCTATTGACATTTACAAATATATGTTTGGATGTGAATATTTCAAAAATTTCGTATATAATTTAATTTTTATTTTATTTTCAAAGTTATCAACAATGAAAACAATCAACAAGGTCATCCGCGTAAAAAGGTTTTTTTTTAAGAGATTGCTAAAAATTACAACATAAAAAAGCTAATATTAAGCTTAAATAAACTAAATTTAGAAAAGCGAAAGATTAAATGTAAGATTTCAAACAAGAAATTAGAATCAAAGTAAAATTAAAAGTTACAAATTAACTTTTAGTTACAAAAATAAAAAAAACTAACCCACAAAAACCAAGTTTTTATTATACTCCCTTTCTCATTTACTAGTGGAAATAGGTTTGGCGCTTAACCTATGCGTTGGGCTCGAGTCGGGCGACTTTACGAAAGGGATAAAAAATTTCGAAAAATTTAAAATTTTATCAGTTTTAGTGTCTAGCAGATGCGTCGGAGTCTTTTCATACAACTTACTCAGTTGTATGAAAAACCATTAAAAATTTGAAAAATCCAAAATTATACTATAATTATTATTATTTTTTAACGAAAATTTGACAGATCTTCTTGATCGTCGCCATGAGTCTGCTTGCAAAGTTTCAGCTCGATTGGATTACGGGAAAAGGGTTAAAAATCGATCCAAAGTTTTTGCGTCAAACAGACAGACGCCATGAGTTAATATAAAGGGAGTAAAAAAAACTAACCCATAAAAACCAAGTTTTTATTTCACTCCCTTTCTTTGTAAATTAAGTTTACCATCATGTAATTAAATAATTGATTGACTGAAAATGAAACATGTTTAGACAAATATCTATGTCAGAAATCTCTAAAAATATCTCTTTATTATTTGATTTCTTCCCAAAAAACCGAAGTGTGTTGTCATCTGTGAACCAATTGTCATAAATTTTCGAAATTCGTAGTGAAGTACCTATTATACCTACTGACGGAGTAATTAAAATTTTAAATATTCCGTGACGTTATCGGGCTGCCGTTGGTAGCTTTTGTCATGATTCCAATTTGAAAAATCCAAAATTATACTATAATTATTATTATTTTTTAACGAATATTTCATAGATCTTCTTGATCGTCGCCATGAGTCTGCTTGCAAAGTTTCAGCTCGATTGGATGACGGGAAAAGGGTTAAAAATCGATCCAAAATTTTTTCGTCAAGGAAACAAGCAAGCAGACGCCACGAGTTAAAAGAAAGGAAGAAAAACTCGGATTATAAAGACAAAAGATTATCTACTAATAATTACATAAATTAAAATAAAACTATAGAATTTATCGGATAGATATTGCTAAAAACTGATTAGTGAAAAAATATCTGATACCTATGTAACAAGTAACAATACTCATTGTCCAATCTTTGAACCCTCCTGACGCCTTGGGAATTATGAAGATAATTTGTATTGACAATATCATAATAAACGTTATAATTCCTAATTCTTCTAGAAGGGATGTGATAAAAAAAATTCTTGCGCTGGATCTAAACTATTGAAATAATTATTTAAAATTTTAAGATAATATCTATAATCTAATTAGAGACAACAGAAAGCTGTAAAGTTATTTAAAATTAATTAATCTTAAATTTTGTACTGGACTGTTTAATATGATTAGAGTGAAGAGAGTAGTGTGGGAACCGTACCGGAGAATTATATTCTATATGAGTTCTAACTTGAGTAGTATATAGTATTCTTTATACATTTTATTTTATTTTTTAACAAACAGACCGTCAACAGGTCAATTTTGTGAACTTTTTGAAGATTACCTAATTATTAATTACAATGAAAATTTTGAATTTGACATAATGAGACAATACACTTTTACGATAAATTGATAATAAGTAATGAATAAATAATATATAATAAATTAGTTTTTATACCACACCTAATTCACTTTATGATATATAAAAAATAAATAATGCCTTAATAATAAAATGAATTGTAAATTATGTTCAGAAAAAAAATATCGGAAAATAATAATCACAATTTAGGAATAAGTTCTGATAAGCAAGTTTTGGCATAATACATAATACCTACACTTTTTGTAAATAAATAATACATTAATAATAAAAAAATGTTTTAGTTAAAAATAAATTGTATTAATATTCAGTAGAATATAAAGACTATCACAAAATAATAATTAATTTAGGAATGATTTCTAGATAAACAAGTTTATGACGAATGCACGGGTTCCAAGGTCAACACTGTATGTCTATGACGAGTATATATTTCACGCTCAAGTGACCGTCAACCAATATGTTACAAAGTGTAAATTTTGATAATGTATAAATTAACTAGTATAGTGTATACATAATATATACTAGTTAATGTATACATTATCGAAATTTAACACTTTTTATCATATATATTGTACATAGAATTATGGAGTTTATGGCGTTAAAGTCTTTTATCACCTTCAAAAGGAACCCGTATGAAAAAAATCAGTCATTAATATTTTATTAACTGGAGACAAATATTTTTAGTAATCTAATGATAGAAAGCGATATTAAATAAAAAAATATAGAAAATAAATTCCAATTTAACATATCCAACTACTTTAAAAATCAGATCATTTTATTTTTATGTACCTACGTAACTAGATGTTGGTTTTTCTGTTCTTTATACAGTTCTTTATTTTGTGTCCAGTTTGTTGGACACCGCAAGGCAATGGCATCCCATGTTCTTATAATATACTCATATGTTTTGAATGCCACGCGTTAATTTTTTTTGTCAGTCGCACTCAGAGGAAAATATACATAAGCATATCATTCCCCAGACATCTCACCCTTACTGCCTGAAATTAGCTCGATTAAAAAATGACGTAAAAATAATTTTTTATTTTTTGGAACTTGCATGACCCTTGATTTAGGAATTAAGGCTTCGACACGTGGTGGTCCATTGTGGAACCGTTAACAGATGTATTAAGTTTCCAGGAAAAGGGGTAGGATGTGCGAAAATTCGTAGAAGGAAAGGGTATTTTATTTTATTGCTCTTCGTTCCTTTTGGAAAAATCGAATTGGTTCTAGAAAATACTAAGAATTTTTTATCATCCTATTTATTAAAAAAATTTATAATGTAAAATAATACGATAAGGTAAAAGTGTGAAACAGTAAGAAAGCGACGTCAAGTCTCAAATTATGAATTATTTATTTTATACATCTTACGAATATTGTGTAAACTTGTAAGTTAGTGTAAAAAACTAATTAAAAAGTGGTGTTAACAAAGTTATTATAAATTTATTCATTATAAAAAGACGTTTCCCTTTTCTCTGAATACGATCATATCAAGTAGAAAGAAATACTTGAATATGTATGTGAATCACGCGTATGCCATTATCGAGGCCTGCCTCAAAAGTTTTGTGTTGAACCTGTACTGACGGTATTCAGGGAGAAAAATAACATTAGAAAAATAACAACATTTTTTTTCATTAAAAAACTTTGTGTAAACCACTTAAATAATGACTGCGTCTACCGGTTTCGATACCACCGTATAATCTTCATCAGGACCGAAACCGGTAGACGTAGTCATTATTTAAGTAGTTTATACAAAGTTATTTAATTAAAATTTATAATTATGTCCAACCACAAAGTTAACGCTATAAACATCAAAAATAAAGAAAAATAATAAACTACGCTACTAATACAGAAGATAAACTATACCTACTCACGGAAATCTTTTAGATTTTTTTAGCTCCAATAACTTGAATTTAATACTATAAAAAATATAATATTGTACTGCAAATTATATATATATATAATATATATATATATATATTTTTTATATATATTTTTAATTTTTTGATATTTATTACATTGTAGATATGCCAAACTGCACAGCAGTTTTACGGCATTATGCAAATTATATAAATTATTTACTTATGTATTATGGTAAATGTTAATATACACAGTATGATATCAGATGTGCTTAATTCACAGTTGCAAGCACTATGCTACTATGTTCTTGGTTAAAGTGCAAAAACACACAGGGTCGGCATGCCCAAAAAGGTAAACATTTTTTATTTCAAGATTTTTATTTTGTAAAAAGAGTAATATACAAAATTTAGTTTGGTTTCTCTCTTCGATTATTTTTGACGTCTGTTTTTAAAATATATTTAATAAGATTAATAAGCAAGAAATGCAATTCCATAAAATAAGATATTGTATTGCATAAAATAAGATATTGTTCACGTAGGATTAATGATATTTTAAAAATTAACTGGGAGATTCAGTCTACTTCATGTATTGTGATAGAAGAATGTCTTTCTGGAAAATGTCTATAACCTGGAAAAGATTCGCACATGTATATGATTTAAAAAATAAAGATTTATCTTTTCTTTAATAACAAAAATATTTGTAAGCTCGAAATTCCGCTCATTACTTTTCTGGAAAAAGTAAAATGTTACTCCAGACCACTCCAGACCAGCAAGTTAGTCCTATTTTCATAGCACAAGCGTTTAGTTAATTTGAAAATAGTAAGAATATTGTTGTGACAAGTATTCCGTGTTCGCTATTCTATTAAAAAAAAATATTCATAAAAATATGCTTACTAGAAAATAAATCGCCGAAAAACACATCAAAATTAATTATTTGTTTTTTTTTTGCTTATTGATAAACAAAACTTCATATCTATTTTATATCTCACACAGGTAAAAAAGTTGCGTTGAATCAAAAAAATCAGACGGGATAAGACGAGTAGATTATCTTGACACCAGAGAGCAGTTAAGACAAACAATTTAACAAACTCTCTGGTTTGTAATTAATACTGTTCAGGTTCTCTATTGACATAAATCTCGACTTAAATACGTACGGACCTGACTATATTCCTCTTGCTTTGGACCCACGGCTCTCCCGAGATGAATGGCCCCAGATAATGTAAATTATCCAGGCTAGCGCTGCCCGGAAGCGATTTTCAGATCCAGCTAACCAACTTCTTCGCTCGCCCTGATCTGAGACAAAGCCTGCAGCAGCGTGAACATCTACATGCACAACTATCAGAAAGTTCTAGAACACATCAACCAGGATACTACATATGAACATGATAGGAAATGGATTATTATAATTAACTAAGGAAACCAAAGGCTGTGCTCCCATTAAACAGGTTTATATATAGAAATAACACACGGGATCCAAAACTACAGATAATTGAATCTTTATATAAAGAGGAGGTAAATTATCTAGGGTATACCGCGTCATTCGAGTAGCTTGTTGGTCTTGTGGTTAGGACACTCGCATCGTGATCCAAAGGTCGCGGGTTCGAACCTCATCCAGACTAGCAAGTTAGTCCTATTTTCATAGCACAAGCGTTAAGGTACAGATACACATGCTTCTTTAGTGGCATGCTAATGAGCATGCCACTAATAAGCATGCCACTAATAAGCATGCCATAACAACTGTACACACTTGCTCATTACTGGCATGCTTATTAGTGGCATGCTCATAAATAAGCATGCCCAAAGTTAACAATCAAACACACATGCTTATTAGTGGCATGCTCTTGTCATAGAATAGAGACGCTCTTGTTCAAAATGGAAGCTTTGCAAACTGAAATAGAAAATTCAAGTGATCCAATAAATCAAAAAAGTTCCCGAGTTTCCATCCGCACATTTTTGATTTTAGTTTATATAATTTTTATTGTAAGATTTGAATCATTCATGCCCGTTAATAAAGTTTCGTAAACTTTACTTCTCAAACATTCGTGATTCCTATAATAAGTCACGAAAAGTAATGTTTTATCATCTCCCCAACGCGCCATATTTGTTTCATCTGTCGCGGACTGAGAAGATCGCATTGATAGTATTAGCCGCGAAGCCCGCGAATGACATAAGCATGCTCATAAATAAGCAAGCCTGTTCACACATGCTCCAAAGATACCCCTTCTCTATGGTGAATGACAGTGGCATGCTCATTTCTAGCAATGTGCGTACACACATGCCACTAATAAGCATGCCTCTGTCAAGGTCGATACTGCGCATGCTCACGTGCCACTAAATAAGCATGTGTATCAGACGCTTTAAGCTTGGTTTATAAATAGTAAGAATATTGATGTGACACGTATTCCGTGTTCGCATCTCTATTTAAAAAAAATGATTCTGAGAAAGAGCGTCGCTCTCCCGACGGTTCGAGTAGATCGCACTACTCATCTTCAGGGTAAAGGGATGACTTATCACTGAAGTGTCGCTCCAAAACGATGGTGACAACACGTCTTTTCAGGCCAGCAGTTAAGGGCTGAGTGAATTTCAATCCATGTAAGTAGGTCGCAGTTTATTTTATTTTTTTATTTTATTTTATTAGGTCATCCAACAGGGAGACACAATCGCTTGGTAAGATAAAATATTTTAATGTCTCTCACAAATAAAGGATTACACAAATAGGACATAACCATAGATAAGTCAATTTGACAATGACAGATAAAACAACTTTACAGTTTCATTTAACCGATTGTTCCAAATTTAACTTTAACATAGGCACAAAAGGGCTCGTGATGTATATGATATACGTGATCAGGGAGGGGAACGAGTTTATAGTATCTGCCTCACCATATTACAATACTCTTCATATTTAGTGTTAAAAATATCTATTGAATTTAAAAGGTAATTATAATCTGAGCATATGCGTGGAATGGGAGAGAATTTCCTATTGTTGGTTTGATAAGTTGGAAGGGAAAAGAGGTACTTCTGTCTGGAAGGTCGGAATAGGACGTGGAAAGCTACCAAGCTGGTGACTTCAGGAGAGTTAATAAGGTTATGAATCATTTGGAAAAGAAAGGATTAATCTGAAAAGCTTCGCCTGTTTTCTAGAGTATCCGATTTGTAAAATTTTGTAGAGTCCAGATAGTTAAAATTAAAATTAAATTTGTAGTTAATATGCTTATGAAATGCTTTTTGAATGTTTTCGATTCTGTTAATGTTAAATTTATATGTGGGTTCGTGACCATATTGTCGAACAAAATTCCAGGTGAGGTCGAATATGGGTTATGTATAGTCTCCTAAATACACTAATTTACCTGAATGGTTTGCAAAGAAGCATTATAAAGCCGGAGATTTTGAATGCTTTACCGAAAATCGCATCAATGTGCCGGTTGAAATTCATTTTAGAGTCTAACAACAATCCTAAGTCCCGTATCTCGTCCACATCCCTGACAATATCGTAACCAATAGTATATTCACACACAATACGATTTATTTTGTGGGTGAAGGAAATTTTATAACATTTAATGACATTCAGTATCAGCCTATTCGTTTCACAGAAACCTGACAACCTCTCGAGATCCTCTTGCATTTTTTGGCAGTCGGTTTCGGATTTTACTGGCATAAAAATTTTCATATATGCGTATGATAAAAAATTACAATTTATGAATATCAAAAACATAAATATTAAACAGCAAGGCTCCGAGATATGAGCCTTGTGGAAGCCTATGCGGCCGCACAGATGAGCCTTCTGCCTAAGAACCTAACCGAGGTTTCGGAACTGTTACAAGTGACAGTATCACTTCAGATCTATATCACCGACCCACAGGTTCCACCGTTACTTTTGAGGCGAAGCCTGACAGTGGCACGCATTATCGAGCCGAAACGTCGGCCCAGGTTCCCAGGCGACCAAAAAAATACGTTTCAATTCAGAAGACAGACGTGTTCCGAAAAAAAAACAAGATTTTTATACTAAAACATTAATCCTTTCAACCATACTCAAGTGAGAAAATCAAAGTGATCAAAAATCAAGTGAGAAAAATCGTATGCACAATAGGCATGATGACAGTATTAAAGAATTAAAGAATGAGTTATTTTAGAGAAGAAAATATTTTGAAAGGATTCTAAAAAATGATTCAGTTTTAATTGAGATTAATAAGATTTTCAGTAAAATAAAAGTATAAAATTGTGCAATCCGCTATTTTAACTGAAACACCGGTCAAAGCGAATGACCTCACGCCTCAGTACCTATCACCGTGTCTTTGAACCGTTGCCACAGACACAATGCAAAGTATACTGAGGGCATTTTTGCGCGAAATTAAAAATATGTGGATGAAAATGCAATTATTTGCGAAAAAACATAATTTATTACTGAAATAATGTTATTTTCGGTAATATTAGACTTACAATATAGACCTACAATATAGAATGTTATTTCAAAATCTGTTATCATGCCTATTCCACGTGCACACTATTAAAAGTATGATAAATAAATTGAGCAACATTATTCAAGTTTCGATAAAAATACATTGATCAAAACATTTTAAAGAAAAACCTTTAACAAGATTACTTTCTTTAGATTCGACCCTTTTTTATGTAGGTACTTAAGTAGATACTTACGGTTTGAAGGATGAAAAAAGGTTTCGAGAAATTCTTTGGTATTATTATTCGACTTAAAATATTTTTCTGCCTTTTCTCACGCAAAAAAAATTAAATTTTTAAGAAATATGTTCACTTAATTTGTCCATGAAAAGTAACAATATTTCGTAAACATTTTTCAGAAAAGCGTGGAAACTTTCGTTAAAAAAATATTATATAAGGTTATATTTATATATTGTGTATGTAATAAAGCCTCTAGGAGGTAATAATAATAGAGCTTGACAAAAAATTTAAAGAATGTTCAAAGGAATCTGAAAGCCTTATCCCAAATACGTATGAATTGTAGTGTAAGAACACGCATACCTGCAGGTAGCCTAAAAAAGTTTCATACCACTAGTGGGAATCCGGCGTCTCGCATGTCCTGTAATGAGAACAATGGGACATGGGATTGACTTGGGAGGATACGGAAAGGCTGGCGGCAGACTGTGGGAGTTTTCAGGATCAGATTAAAAAAAACTGCTTACTTTACCGTCCCGCTAATCCATTGCAGAGCAGGCATATAGAATACTCGTATTACTGAAATCTACAGAAAATGAGCGCTTACAACTAGGGCATGCATTAACGGATAACCGGTAATTATGACTAAATCCATTACCGAATTACCGGTAAATAAAGTACCGATAATTTAGTTAACTAACTTTTTAATATATTGTCACAATAGTCTATAATACTATAATCGAAGTCTTCCGAATATTCTACATGAATGTGCAATTTACGATATTTTTTATTTATTTATTTATCTTAATTTTAATATATGTCGATAGGAAAAGGAGCCACTCATCTCAGTAGGAAGATTAGCAGATTGAAATATGGTGATAACAAAATAATATAAATATAAAACAAAATACAATTAACTAACTAAACTAAAACTAAAAATAATATTAACTATAAAATTAATCAATTAATTTTAAATACAAATATAAAATATGTTTAGTAAAAACAGTAGACATTATTGAATACAAAAGCAATAGTGAAAGTAAAACAATCATATGTATGGAGAGTAACAATATGTAGATATTATTGATTACCAAGCAATAGTAAATTAAAAATCTTCTTCTTCTTCTTCATCAGACGTCGTCTTTCCACTGCTGGATATAGGCCTCTTCCTTATTTTTCCATTCTTCCGTGTTGTTTGCTAATTGTAGTCATTTCTTTCCCCCCACAGCGACAATACCATCGGCCCATCTCTTTTTAGGTCTTCCGATGCCTCTTTTATTTTCCCAAGGTCTCCATTTCAGAACTCTGGGAGGCCATCTTGTAGTATCCTGTCTTGCAACGTGTCCTGCCCATTGCCATTTTAGCTTCGCTACACGATCCATGATATCGACTACTCTAGTTCTGCGCCTAATTTCGTCGTTTCTAATTCTTTTCTCTTAGGCTTACTCCAAGCATGAATCTCTCCATGGATCGTTGCGTGCATTTGAGCTTTTCTACACTTTTCTTTGTAAGGGCCATAGTCTCCAATCCATACCTCATCACTGGCAGTATGCACGATTCAAAGGCTTTTCTTTTTAGGCTAATTGGGATCTCTTTGTTCTCGAAGATATGTTTGAGTTTGCCAAAAGCAGCCCAGCTCATTCCTATTCGTCTTGGCAATTCTGCTGTTTGGAAATTGGGGGCAAAAATTCGGAAATTAAAAATAATATATGAAAAAAATTATATGTAAACATGTTCCTGTACATAAAATACCGTAACTTTCAAGACGCGACGGATATTTATAAATACCCAGCGACTTGTTATTGTTGACAGTGGGCTATCGCCGTAGAAAGCAAAATCGTGCGGCGGCTAGCAGTGTGTGTGACCGAGTGGTACTTACGCGCGAAACGGAGCGGATCAACCAAGCCATAGCCATTCTGGTAACGTAAATAGTGCGAAACTGTGTGAAATATTCCAGATACATTCAGCGTGAATTCAAGAACAGTGCTCCAATTAAATTCGTGTCCAGTGACATTGTGTAAGAAATAATTTTTAGTGTTTTCCTTTCTTCCCATAGCCACGATCCCATGACAGTATTTTATATTAATATTCTAAAAATATTTGCAGAAAGCAGGATAGTTAAGTGTTTTTTTGTATGTCTCGCGTACCCGGAATTTTACAAGTATCGAAATGCGTACACGTGCGTTTTGGATCTGAGATTTATCTTCACAAAAATCACTAGTCTGGCTTGCGGTTCTTTATTTATTATTATGCATTCCTATTTACTATTTTGTTTTTCGACAAATACTCGATTCTACGAAGATTCGTGAAATTCAGTAGCTCTATGCATTCTCTTCAACATACTATCACTGCAATTTCATTAATTATTAAAATAGTGATATCCTAATCAGTGGGGTAAGTGATTTTCAAATAATCTAAATATTTTATTTTATAACTGTATCGTGTATTATTTTAAAAGGAGTAAATAGTTTGTTTTGATTCTTGACAAAAAATTTCACATGTATTATATATGGACGGTTAAAGGATGCGACAAATCGACCTTTGTTGTTAACGATTCTAACCAGATTAGTGGTTGGAATCCCGGTAGCAGCCAAATATTTTTTCGTGGATTTGATTTTTCTGTATGACGTTCTAATTAATTAATTAATTTGGTTTTAAAATAAATATCAATATGTGGAAACATAATTATTTTTAAATGTTTTCGTTGTGTTTTATATTAAAATTGGTTATTTTATATCATAATATGATGTCATATTTTTTACCTTTTGACAGCATCATAATAACCGTTAAACCGGTATTAAATTCAGAGTTTTAACAATACAGCGGTAATGCCATTTTACGATAAATTTGCTTGCCCTAATTACAAAAATGCGAAACGTCTCATAGGAAAAATATACTTTTCTAAGTCGCATAGCAGAAATTGAAGACACATGTCTCCAACTTTGTGAAAACCCAAGCATACTAGGCTTCCTAAAATTTTTACTGGGAGGTACAATAGTATTGTCTTTTGAAAAATGTAAAAAACGACATTCGACAAAAGTACCTTAAAAAAAACCGAGCTTGGTGTGTATTGAAAATACGATTAATTTTTTATTATATCTGAAGATTATTGTTATTATCGACTTTATCTTTTGAAATTTTTTGTGAATTTTGACTTAGTTACTCCTTAAAACACAAAGAAAAATACAGGAATCCTTTCCTGACTTCCTGATATAAGTGTATTATGTATAATTTTGAAAGGTAATAAAATTCTTTGAAAGGTAATAGAATCCGTCTTTGGGATTCTATACAAAATACAGGTACTACCATCTTTATGGATACAGCGACACCACCCTTCGATATAGATGTGTTTTATATTGAATGCCATCTGTTTCGAATTTTACTCAACCTAGAACCTTGATGAAAATACAGTCAGCCCATCTTTTATCAAATTTTATCTTCAGCACAGACAGTGTAAAACGTCACCTTTTTAATAATTAACTTATTCTAAACCGGGTATAGATTTTAAAAAAAATAATTAAAATATAATCTTTATTTGTTCTAAAACATTAACATTTAAAAATATACAAACAAAATAAAATAAAAAACACGAATACAATTAAAGAATAACCGAAAAGAAGACGAGTATCAAACGGAATAAAAAAGTTAAATTTATGGATCAGATAGAATGGTGAGTTATGGTAATTTTTCCTAGGCCATTACTAATGCTGATTTAACTTTGCATTTGGGTAGGATAAAGCTCGGTTCTCTCGCTCGAAATTGTTGGGGACACGCTTTTCCACTATTTTACGGGTTACAGATTATTTCGAAAATTAAAAAATATCGCTTGTAATTTACCTGTATTAGGAGAGTAACCATAATTTGGTTATATTTCAAACTGGCGTGTACATTTTTTCATTTTCATTACCGATAAATCGGCGTTTATTGAACAAAATAAATACCGGCGGCCCTCGTAGCGCTGTGGGTATGATACTGGCTTCTCACACCGAGGGCTCCGGGTTCGATTCTCGATGAGGTCACAATTTAATCTGTGTGATTTACTCAAGCCTGGGTATTTCGCTTCTGTAATTGGGCCTCCTGGCCTGTTGAAGCGTAAAAAACATTTAATTGCTTGATACATACATTTTTTTTAATACTCTACTTTGTCTGAAGACGTATACTTTTACATTATCTATATACACTTAGGCCGGCGCCGCACTAAGCGTATCTTCCGCCGCGTCCTTGACGTCGCGTCAAATCCGCAACCGAATCTCAGTCACATATAATATTCCGCGGTGGATTCAGTCTGCAATAAACACGCGTGCGTGCGCAGTGCGGACGATCCGTCGAATGTGGCGCTTTGCATTTAAAAACATGAGATGCGACGTCACCGATTTTACGTTGTTACGAGTTGACGTAAGTTCCGCGGGCGAATAACCGAACAGACGCCGAAGCGAGCATTCCGCCAGCAGATCGACCGATGATACGCTCAGTGTGTTCGGTAAGAGCATATTGTATGGAAAGAAATGTAGCGGCGTTCCGCGACGTCAAAGACGCGATGGAAGATACGCCTAGTGTGGCGCCGAGCGGACCTTAATAATGTAACTAACTAACTAACTAACTAACCATCACGCCGTTTCCCCGCAGGGGTAGGCAGAGAGGATTGAACGCCACACTCTTCTATCCTGGCACACCACTTTTGCTTCGGCCACATTCATACATCTTCTCATACAAGTTCTACGGTTGTTGCGGCATTTAACGAGGCCATCCTCAAACCTTGTTGTATCTGATCGTGCCAGGTTTTTCGCGGACGCCCTCTATTTCTGTTGCCTTCCACACTCGCCTCATATATTTTCTTAACCATCCTTTCCTCGTTCATACGTTCCACATGACCAAACCATCTCAGCACTCCTTTCTTTATTCTATCTACAGCCAGCATTGCATTCACGTCTAATTTGTTCATTGCTTACTCTATCGACCAAAGATTTTCCACACAAGCGTCTTAGTGATCGCATTTCTACCGCATTCAGTCTACTTTCATTCCTCTTTTGCCAATTCCAGGCTTCACTTCCATATATTAGGGTTGGCACTAGAACGCCATAATGTACCGCTAGTCTTGCTTCCTTTGACAGATTCTTATTGGCCATAATTGCATTTAGAGCACCATTAACTTTGTTTCCCTCTCCTTTCGATATCATTCTCAGCCTTGGCGTCTCTACTAAACATACTTCCCAAATACACAAACTCGTTCATTTATTCTAAGCATTCATTGTTTACAATTACATCACATTTAGTCACTCTTTCATCTCTCTCGAATACCATCACTTTCGATTTGCTGACATTCATCATAAGATCACTCTGCAAGCATACATCGGACATCCTGGATACCAGGCACTGCAGATGAGCTTCATTGTTAGCCACTAATACTACGTCGTCTGCGTATAGTAGGCAGGATATGGTGAGTCCATCCATTTTCGCTCCAACTTCTAGTTCCTTCAGTTCTTTCATACAATTATCCATATACAGTCTGAAAAGCCATGGTGACATTACGCATCCCTGTTTGACACCTTTTGTAATATCAAACCATGATGTGAATGCCCCATTAATTCTCACGCAAGCCCTACTTCCTTCGTACAGTAGGTAAAATAGATAAACGATCTGCCGAATAGGTGATATTAAGTTAACTGTAATCTCGGAATGGGAACTTTTAAATTAATCGTATACTTAATAAAACCGCAGTTCATTCAATTAGATATAACCATGTAAATCTATGGCACCTTTCTTTATTTTTTTTAAATATAGATGCAAACGCGGAATACGTGTCGTGTCGCGCCAACATTCTTACAATTTTCAAAATAAACTTGATTGATCTATGAAAAAACAGACTACCTTGCTGGTGTCCTGGAATTGAAATCCGACCATTGACCACCAGATGACTAGAATAGAGTCATAACATGTAGACCAACGAGATACTCAAGTAATTGAAGCAATAATTAATGCAAATATTTTAAGGTACAGCGCATTGTTTTTATTTTATCTGGCGTACATTTGTTAACTTATTTATTCCATTTGTTACTCAGTGCACTGCGAACCTTCAGACCATCTGAGATTTTTTAATATAATTAAAAATATTTTCGGTAACATGAAATTGAAAATGTGTATACGAGTTTATAGGGTTGATTTTGTAATAGAAATGTTTTACGTTCTGTGAATTTTACTGCTTTGAAATGCTTCTGCTGAAATTTTTCGGATATTTGCTCCATTACGCGTTTCATGATAGAGCGATGGGATGCAATCTCTAATCGATATATATTTTGTGATAGAGTATGTTTATTCAGCGCATACGAAAGAACGGGTACAAAATTTCATAATATATTTATATGCTTTAAAATTTTACGTGTATTTTATTTTTACCAATGGAGATGCCTTCCGTCAACCTGTCATGAACATACGAACTCGCCAGGATGGCGCGCGACCGAATGGAGCCCACGCAATTAGATGGCTTCGTAATTCTCTCCTCGACCTATGTAAACACCACGTAATATGTAACGCAACCGCGTCAAGTCAATCAAATAAATTTCATTCAAACATGTATTTTCCTTCCTGTATCACCCACGCGCTTTACTTGCTTGCATTTCTTACACGATTACACCCATTCATATATCGCGACATATGTATAGGTCTTTTCACATAAGCTTGCAATTGGGTAAGCGTGGGTACAGTATGTAATACGCGCATTTTTTTGTTGTGTTAAGTTTACGGATATGCCCCTCTCGTATCCGTAAACTTAACACAACGAAACAAGCTTATATGAGAAAACCTATACTTCGGACACAAAGCAGCCTGGATGTTAGAAGTTGGAGGTTTGGAGCGATTTCCTGGCCGGTTGCCCGATAGCTATTTTCATGACAGTTAACTGCCCAAGAGCCCAACTTCCCGACAAAAAATAATTAGAGTTGTAAGATTTGTATTTGCATATTTTTGCCAAAACATGCATAAATTCTGCGCCTGTTAAAATCATCGAACTGGTCGATTCAAAACTGTTTTTCAAGAATTTTGTTTTCCAGGCGCATGCAGTGAGTATATTGAAGCATTACTTTTACACAGGCATATATTTTGGAAAAAAACATCGAAATAACTTTTTTATATAACAGAATATTATATGATGTATTTAAATCTGAATTGAAATTTTGTTACATTGTCCACTTTCATGTTTTATTCTTATTTGTCAGCAGCGAGTGTTAGGTTCTATGCTGTGGAGATTTTTGTTTAAATATTTACATCGAAGAATACGTGCTGATCTAATACTAATATTTAAAATACTGTAAGGCTATCTCGACTATCTCAATCAACTGGACTTTTTTTTGTTCCCTGTAAACGAACCCGAGAGAATGTGATCTTCCATGTTCCGAGAAATAGAACATCCTATACTTAAAATACATTTTTATTTCGAACATGTAAGGCATTTAATAATAATTGTGTCGATATTGACCTTGTAACGATATTGGCCTATTCAAATAGACATTGCTGAAAAATTATACGAAAATATCTATCTGCTAAAAGCTCATGATAAGGAGAAGCACCACAATTCATAAATACTCTATAATTAAATATTTGCCGGATAAGTAGGTGCGGGCGAGCTTTATTATTTATGCACGCGGGCGTGTAACGCAGGCTTTATGTTATTTTGTTTTGACGAGATGGACCAATCGCAGATGCGGCCGTTCGCCGCGGATCTGGCCAATGAGAAGCGTTTAGAGAGATAGACCTTTACCTTTACACGTAGGTTGGAGTCAAAGATGGCGGGAGATAGGGACTATTTTTAGCGATACAAATTCGAGAGGGGCACTGGAGTTTTCAGCCTTGAGGTCGGCCGAGGCCTTGTCGAAGAGAGTCCGAAATAAGGAAGATAATTTAACTGGACCGAGGAAAAAGCCGGAGTTTGATAATAATTCAAAGGAGATTTTGAACAGTGAACAGATAAGCATTTCCAATATTATTTATTTATATTGCCTTTTATGTGTATTATATTTAGAACTTTATATTACTATGCGCGCGTCAGATTTAATATATGATAATTCGTAATTTTGCGGCTGTGATAATCCAGCAGGCGTTCTTCCATAATACTTATGTAATTTTCAAATATGCAAAGGAATTTTTGTATTATCTATACTGCCGACTGAATACACAGATTTCTATATGATTTGCCTAGTAGCAGTATAATAATTGTTGTATTACGTGGGTAGCGTGCAATACGATCTTCAGCTGGGGATCCCATTTATATTTTCTATTACGGTTAATTATTTTTACTATCGGGCTGTATTATTTAGGGAATAATTGAGATCGGGGTAATTATGTGTAATTAATATCTAGGGTTGTCAGTGTGATATAAATTCAAATCGTACGAGAAATTTCCTCCAAATTATATATTTTAAAAATGCATCTGGATTTTATATTTATTTTATTAAAACATGAATGTGTGGTTTATTTGGACTCGTTACATGTTTGTATTGCGTATCATTAGGCAATCGTTTAAACACGATTTGTTCCTATCAAGTTCTTATAAAGACGTATTTCGAATTGTATATATTGTATATATTTAGATTAAGCCGCATTTATTTATTCTAGAAAGGGTTTTCGTATTGACGCAAGGCCCCCATTATGAGACTAGAATAGGTTATATTCATAGCACGATTATAATAGGTATTTTTGCCGCATAAGAGGTGGCACTTTGAAAGGTACAATCGCGTTTAATGTTCGTCCCGGACGGAGAAGTTCTGGCGGTATGTAAATAAATAGAATTAAAATATTATTGGTTATTTAGGATAGCGTTTTACTTAATAAAATTGCAGGGGATGTTTACGGTGTCGGATTTTAATGTTTGTGCAATATGGTTTGCGCTAAAATTTGTTCTGCTTCGAATGCAAGATATTATTTACAGGTCAGCCTGGCATATGAATAAAAATTGTTATACTACCGCCATCTATCGAACTCAAACATGACTGTAATAATAATTATCTTTCGATATATTGCTACGACTTTTTAATAATACATGGTGCATTTTATAGTGATTGTCAGACGTACGTATTTAGGGGGAAGGGTTTGTTCAGGGGTAGTTAACTTTCGGTCTTCCGTAATCGCGATAGTTATTCATATGACATTGTTTAGGTTAGATTCTAGTTTGAAGAAAACACCACAGATGGTGCGATATTCTAATTTGATTACGTCCCACACGGGACGGCATCACGTGACCTTGACCGGACGGCGCGCCGCTCCGAGGGACGCATATATCTGGTTTGGTGGAGATTTGGAACAGTATGAAAATAGATTCCATAGTTATTTACTTATATGACAGATTGTTTTGTTTTATTCATTTAATATAAATAATATCATATTTTTATGAGTTTACCGTAATTATTTATCTATGTGATTTTATTATTGTGAGTGAAGCAACGAATACTACTTTCGCGAATACGAATGTCAGGCCTACTATTCGGTGAATACGAATGCGAATATTTCCACCAAGGTGGGGGAACTTAAAAATACTTGTAAATATAATTACCTTGATGCAACGAATACTACTTTCACGAATACGAATGTCAGGCCTACTATTCGGTGAATACGAATGCGAATATTTCCACCAAGGTGGGGGAACTTAAACATACTTGTAAATATAATAACCTTGATGCAACGAATACTACTTTCACGAATACGAATGTCAGGCCTACTATTCGGTGAATACGAATGCGTATATTTCCACCAAGGTGGGGGAACTTAAACATACTTGTAAATATAATAACCTTGATGCAACGAAAACTACTTTCACGAATAAGAATGTCAGGCCTACTATTCGGTGAATACGAATGCGAATATTTCCACCAAGGTGGGGGGGAACTTGAACATACTTGTAAATATAATTACCTTGATGCAACGAATACTACTTTCACGAATACGAATGTCAGGCCTACTATTCGGTGAATACGAATGCGAATATTTCCACCAAGGTGGGGGAACTTTAACATACTTGTAAATATAATAACCTTGATGCAACGAATACTACTTTCACGAATACGAATGTCAGGCCTACTATTCGGTGAATACGAATGCGAATATTTCCACCAGGTGGGGGAACTTAAACATACTTGTAAATATAATTACCTTGATGCAACGAATACTACTTTCACGAATACGAATGTCAGGCCTACTATTCGGTGAATACGAATGCGAATATTTCCACTAAGGTGGGGGAACTTAAACATACTTGTAAATATAATTACCTTGATGCAACGAATACTACTTTCACGAACACGAATGTCAGGCCTACTATTCGGTGAATACGAATGCGAATATTTCCACCAAGGTGGGGGAACTTGAACATACTTGTAAATATAATTACCTTGATGCAACGAATACTACTTTCACGAATACGAATGTCAGGCCTACTATTCGGTGAATACGAATGCGAATATTTCCACCAAGTTGGGGGAACTTAAACATACTTGTAAATATAATTACCTTGATGCAACGAATACTACTTTCACGAATACGAATGTCAGGCCTACTATTCGGTGAATACGAATGCGAATATTTCCACCAAGGTGGGGGGGAACTTGAACATACTTGTAAATATAATTACCTTGATGCAACGAATACTACTTTCACGAATACGAATATCAGGCCTACTATTCGGTGAATACGAATGCGTATATTTCCACCAAGGTGGGGGAACTTAAACATACTTGTAAATATAATAACCTTGATGCAACGAAAACTACTTTCACGAATAAGAATGTCAGGCCTACTATTCGGTGAATACGAATGCGAATATTTCCACCAAGGTGGGGGGGAACTTGAACATACTTGTAAATATAATTACCTTGATGCAACGAATACTACTTTCACGAATACGAATGTCAGGCCTACTATTCGGTGAATACGAATGCGAATATTTCCACCAGGCGGGGGAACTTAAGCATACTTGTAATTATATTGTTTATGTCTGCTTGTGATATCACTTTACGGCGTAGATGAACTAGTTTGAAGGGGTTTTTGTCCTGCATGTGCTCGGCGTAGAGGGAATAGTCTTTTTGTTTCTAGGATCTAATACAGTTTTACAGGCGCTGATATTGAAATATATATATACAAGGAAAACACATTTTTGGGAATCATTAACTGGAAGGCAGATATTGTAGTACACACACACACAAGGATGACGTTACTTTAAATACATGACTGGAAAGCTGTTATTGGAAAACACATACAAGGAGAACATCATTTGAAGGCGTTACTAGATGATATGGACAGTTTGCAGAGAACTTCAACTTCTGTCAGTTAAGGACCTTTTACAATTACTATTCTTTCGCCTTTTTGCATAACCGTGGATGAACTAGATAGAAAGGGGCTTATGTTCTGCATGTGCTCGGCGTAGAGGGAATAGTCTTCTTGTTTCTAGGATCTAATACAGTTTTACAGGCGCTGATATTGAAATATATATATACAAGGAAAACACTTTTTTGGGAATCATTAACTGGATGGCAGATATTGTAGTACACACACACACACACAAGGAGGACGTTATGTTAAATACATGACTGGAAAGTTGTTATTGGAAAACACAGGCGCCACTAGAGGATGCGGACATTTTGCAGAGAACTTCAACCTCTGTCAGTTAAGGACCTTTTACTATTACTATTCTTTCGCCTTTTTGCATAACCGTGGATGAACTAGATTGAAGGGGCTTATGTTCTGTATGTGCTCGGCGTAGAGGGAATAGTCTTTTTGTTTCTAGGATCTAATACAGTTTTACAGGCGCTGATATTGAAATATGTATATACAAGAAAAACACATTTTTGGGAATCATTAACTGGAAGGCAGATATTGTAGTACACACACACACAAGGATGACGTTACTTTAAATACATGACTGGAAAGCTGTTATTGGAAAACAGATACAAGGAGAACATCATTTGAGGGCGTTACTAGAGGATATGGACAGGTTGCAGAGAACTTCAACTTCTGTCAGCTAAGGACCTTTTACTATTACTATTCTTCTTGTCATCTGTTGAACGTGGTGCTTGTATGCAAAACTTAGACATATTTAAAATTACTAACGAAAAGAATCTTAACATTGTAAGATTTGCTAATGGAAGGAGGGAGGTTGGAATTCATTGACGCTGTGACGATCGATACGTTGTGACACGCCAGGTGGGCGTACCACATGGGCAACTTAACGCATACCATCGTTATAATAGAGAGGCTACGGCTCAAGAATATGCGGTTGTTTCCTATAGCTCGGCGTCGAGAACTCACCCGTAACACGCTGGTGGGTAGCATCTCAGCGATTGATCGTCGCGGGGCTATTGATTTCAAACCTCTATGTTCTGAATGCAGGAGTGACGGCTATTTCTCCATCATGTACATTCTAATTTATACTGTACTAAAATAGTTTCACCACCCATCACCAATTTGATTGTCGTGACTGACAGAATTGATTATGAAAGGAGGGAGGTCGGGGTTCTTTCGCATCGTGGCGATCAAAGTGTCGTGACACGCCAGGTGGGCGTACAACATGGGCAGCTTAACGCATACCATCCTTATAATAGAGAGGCTACGGCTCAAGAATATGCGGTTGTTTCCTATAGCTCGGCGTCGAGAACTCACCCGTAACACGCTGGTGGGAAGAACCTCGATGCTTGGTCGTCCTCGGTGTCCTCGAATCCAGATCTCCATGGTTATATCTTGAATAGAAGCTGATTTATTTGAACAAGTATCCTGATCGGGAATGCCAGTTGACATCTCACCCTGACACATCATTAATCATCTTTACTATACTGCTGTATACCAGGAGCCTTTCGGAGCCCTTCTCCTCTGGCACAGGACATACATATCAGGAACCACACAATTAACCATAACATTCACTCTGGAATACTATCTCTTTAATATCTCTAGTCAATTAGACTACACTGTGGGATCATCCACATCTATACTATCTCTTTAATATCTCTAGTCAATTAGACTACACCGTGGGATCCACCACATCAACTTTAATTGGCGATGCTAACATGGCTCTGTCTGACGCACTCAGGGATGAGTCTTTTCCAGCCATCCAGTTAGTTCATTCAGCCCTTTAATCAGCAGTAAACATAATAATAATCCGGCCCATGTAGCCGCGACGTGGGATCCCCATCATTATACACCAGTCAATTTGACTGCCCCGCGCGACAATATACAAACCTTAATATCAGACGCGGGATTACATCCTGATATGTTTGTCGCCAGGAGGACGAGGACGTTGAATGGATCCCAGCAGAGGCGACAGAGTCTCGGGTTGGTTTTGGTCTGCAGCTTAGTGTGGGAGGTTATGTCTAAACAGGAGTTAACCACCGGATGCGGTGATGCTCTGGGGCCGCATCCCCCTCCCCCCTACAGGGGGGGGGGGGGGCATCTAGAATCCACGTTTGAACAGAAGTGGTTAGACACTTCTTAAATTTCACTTACAAAACTGTATCTTCCATTCCCTTAGAATCTCGGGCTGTGATAATGTCAAACAAAGCTTGCCCTGAGCCTCTGGATGCGTCTTAGTTGTTATAAATATGTTTGTCTTCCCCCACTATATACTATGAACAGATTGAGCAGATCGGACAACGTGGGACGCGCTATCGGTAGGTTTCTTACTTGTGTTTTTGGATATAACGTATGCTATTATATCTTGTAAATCTGTCATAAATGGGTACCGCGTGTGGTTGTGCTAACATTGTTCTAAGCTGCTATTATGAGGTATTGATAATCAAGGCGGGCGGAATCTTTAGCGTATGCCGTTAACTTGGCAACGATTGTATTGTTTTATATTTCAGTATTTTAAACCCAGTGGTATTATAGTTATGGCGGTATAATGTAAGGAAGTTTGCTACTAGCGTTTATTCCTCAGCTACGCCGCATATAGTTGGCTTTTAGGCCGACTCAGGACGTGGACGATATCGGCTATCTCTCGTATAGGCGAAACTGTAGAATTCTGGAACGGTTTCTAGAAGGGCCAAAGTAATTTCGGAAATATGTTTTATGTCTCTGGCATTTCGTCTATAAGTGTTCGAAGATAATACGTGGATTTCGTGTCGATAACGGTTAGGCGTTCTATCATCTTTAGTAAATAAATCCGTTATGTTAATTACGAGTACGGATTAGTTACGTGCGTTTGTTATTTCCATAGTTAGGTAAGAATTCGTTCTATATTAGTCTAGTCGCGTTAATAAGAATACGAATCTCACCACATATCAAAAGAATTTTGGTTAGCTACGAACACAACGGGGGGGGAATTTTCCTAACCACTAGATAGATCACGACTGGCCAATTTTGAAAATATAAATTCTTAACAAAAAAAAATAATATTAGCTTTCATGTAAATATACTTCCGAAGTTCTAAGTTCGACTTAAGTTTTCATCTAGAAGCTTAAAGCATAAAGTGTGTGCTTAAAAGTCACAAAAGTCGTAATAAAGCTTAATTCGGTAGCTTAAAGTCTCAAGCTTTGGGCTTTTCGTAAAACTTATATTATTAAACTTTATAGTTAGGTATTTAGCTTAGGTAGTCAGGCAGGTTACGTTACAACCTCTTCAATATTTACGGACTTACGGATTGAAAGCATCACTAAATCTACTTTGGCCAATC
Source organism: Agrypnia vestita (assembly GCA_016648135.1). Taxonomy (NCBI): domain Eukaryota; kingdom Metazoa; phylum Arthropoda; class Insecta; order Trichoptera; family Phryganeidae; genus Agrypnia; species Agrypnia vestita. Next base: position 56,160 of record JADDOH010002300.1, read on the forward strand.
CCCCACTGCACATAATCTTCTCTGCTCTACCTCTACTCTGACTCCTACCCCCTCACCCTTTTCTCCCATCCCTATTCCCGTTTCTTATTTATTTCATAACAGTTTGTTCCTTACCAAAATATTTTTTCTAAGCTTTCAAATATTTTCTTATCCAACATTGTACTCAATTTACTACGCCTTAAACATCTGTGAATCTTTGTAATCGGTTTATACAATATACACTGTCTCTAACAGTAAAATGATTGAAACTGTTAAGATTCCTGAATAAATAAATAAATAATTATTTTTAGCACTTTTACAGCAACGCTCTGCTTTTGAATTGCATAATTTTAGTGCTATTTTGCATGTCAAATATTTCTGGACGGTAGTTTTAATATCGTATGCTCTAAGCTCTCACTTATATATACGATATACGCACAATCAATATACATACAACGCAACGTTACGTTATAAACACAATCATACATTGTAAATGCCGCACCTTGGTAATTAAGAAATTAAATAAGTCAATTTCAACATATCTCAAAATATTGACACATTAATGAGAAACTAAGAGTATGAATAAATGGATGAAAATTTTACCTCGAATCTCGCGTTAAGGACAAAGTTGAGTTGAGTTTTTTTGTCCTACTATTCAAAAATAGGCCATATCTTGAATGCACAGGGGTATAATACGATTGATTGATAATACCGGATAAACTAATTATTATTATTATTGAATTATGGACGCTGAGTAGAGCGACAAACTGATGCTCGCCGACCTTTACTGCTATATTTCTGAGACGCGAGAGCAAAGTTTCACCCTTGTATAATGTACTCTTACAGTTTAGTTTCAAGACTAACTTGATTTTTGTCCCTTTCTGAGTGTAATTTGATTACCTGATATAGGTTAACTTCATTATTATTCAAGGCCACGTATCGCGTAGTAGGGTCTACCGTCAACTCCACGATGTCCTTATTCAAATTAGTCGAATTAGTGTGGCTTGAGCTAGAGGAGATACAAATTGATTAATTGTAAATAACTCGTCAAAAATGACGTACCTTTACATATTTGAAATTCAGCTTTACATTGAGTAGCAATTATTATGTCTTAGCGGTAAATACATACCTAATTCTTTTATAAAAAGTTTTTCATCTAATTTTTATTTATGTTGAATATTTTTATTTTTAAATAAATCCTTAATGACAACATTTTTGGTCAAAAAATACACCTCGTTATAGAGTTTGTTATACAGAGAATTCAATAAATTTTGACAGCGAGTTATGGCTAAATAGCGCCATCTAGCGAGCGTCTTGGTGACGTTATTATTGCAAGAAATTAACTAAAAAAATTAAGTTTGTGTTTACTGAGGTATTATGCCGTGTTGTTACGACCTTTCGGGCCGACGTTTCGGATCCCATTGCAGGGTCCATCATCAGGACTGATATGTTGTTGTGAGTGTTGGTGTTGTGGTTAAGTATCGGCTTGCAATACCGTGCCGAAGTCATGATGTGTTGTATTGTGTTGTGTGTATGATTCATCTGTTGTCTTAAACTTGAAGATTCTGAGTGGCCGTGAAAACAGAGAACATTCTTAAAAAAATTTAACCTAACGTACTAATTTCTTCATCCAAAGAGTTAAAATATTAAAGGCAATATTTATGTTATAGTGACAGAAATATTAACACTTCACAAATGTCTTGACATTTCTCTAATTTTGAGTGTTGAGGGTAAGAATCACAAAATTTTGTTATTTGCAGAATACGGCCGATGGTCTAAAAGTTAAATGTTATTGAACTTTTATTAATGCGGAAAATGTTCCAGAAGTAATCTTAATTTTTTACGTAAGGTAATGAAATTTGGCACAGGGTCGGATGTAGGTAAATAACACGGATGTGAAAGGCATCCACCTACGCAATGCCGATGTTGTTATCTGAATATAATTAGTTGAAACGAGGTTTTTTGGTAATTTATACAGACATTTTAGAACCAGAATTTACTAAAAATTTATTGAAAAACTTTGTGATAAAAATTACTAAATAAAAATACATCAAATACTGTAGATTTAACCAACACTAACTATACATATTATCTTATTTAAAATATCCTAAAATGAAATGCATAGATTTGTAATGCTTAAGTAAAATAATAATTTGGTATTTGTTCCTCTTGCATTTTTAGCACATGTCCAAGTCACCTTATTTGTGATTTTTCCATATGTACGCGTCCACATAGCGGGCACTGTAGCATGAGCCACGATATACACCGGGTACGAGAGATGACGTCGCGTGACATTACCGGATGGAAAAAATTCATGAAAAACACAAATTTAATATTCTATAACTTTGTTAGTTTTTGAGATATCTTGATTTTAATTTCAGACTTGTTGAAGTCTTTTAGTGTGTGTGTTTTGTTGATGAAGGTGTTGAAGTGTTTTATACAAATTTTCATTTTTTTGTTGATGAAAATAGTAAACTTTTCCATTGTACAGCGGCGCTTTCATTCTGTATACCTCATAATGTACCCATATAAGTGAATTAAGTACAAATTCACAGCAGAATCTCTTGAAATTATTAAATATATGAAGCGCCTGGGATTTTATAATAGTACACTTCGTTATGCCACATCCATAGAGGTTGGCAGAAAAAATAAAACTTCAAAAACTTGTCTCTTAACACGCGTCTCTTACCAACTCCCTTTATCCGACGGTCGTAGGTTTTTAGGGTTCGTGAAAATGTCCTTTAGAATTTGTTCTGTTTGGTAATGTCAGGTTTTATGCCCTTGTCCAAACTCCCATCCTGAGAAATATCCTTCGCCATCTTCCAACATCTTAAGAAAGGTTCGTTGGTTTTTAAGGCCCCTGAAATGGTCGGGTTTTACATACTTGCACCATTTACACTACTTTTTGTTGTTGTTTTGTTTAACACTAGAGCGTTAGTGTTTGAAACAATATTTGTATGTGTATTGCATTAAGAGATTTTTTATACATAGTGTACGATGCAGATGTGATAAATTTAATTTTAATTTTATATGATAAATAATATTTTGTGAAAAATAAGAGCAATTGTATAATTTAGGAGTGCTGACATAGTAAAGTCAGATTTTCACAGTAAACACTTACCATTTTGATACTATTTGATGATAAAAATAATAATGCACGATGTAAAACTTATAAAATGGAAGGTTTTATAATTAAAACACATGTACAAATTCAAATAGGCAGAAAACATAAAATAAAGTGTACATATTTTCTAAAATATGTACACTTTATTTATTATCGTCTATTAATTTAAACGGCCCATTGACAAAAAAATGGATAAGATTTTAAATTATAATTTGGTTATGATCATTAAATTGAGTGAAAAATATAAATTATGTTACCTATTCTCCTTTTTTTTCTTTTCATGTCTTGCTGAGTCTTCCCGATGTTGACGAAAAAAGAAGAATTATTAATGAAGTAATATTATTATTTTTATTGTCGATGAGAGATTCTGTTACACTCGAAACTTAATCAGTAATACATACAATTATTATTAAACTCACGTAGAGATAAGATGGTTTATGTTTATCACACAATTTAATAATAATCATGAATACTTTTTATAATCTTAACGCCAAATGCAACAATAAAAAGTTTGATTATTAAGGTTGAATTTAATCTCCTTTTCTTCTTCTTTTTCCTTGCACTGTCCCAACTCATTGCCTAGGTAAGCTGTTGGGGTCGGCTCTTCTCGTTCTTTGGCGGTATTTTCTTCGGTTCTAGGTGTCGCTTTCATGTAGGAGTTCTTTGGTTTTCCTCTGGATAACTGTCGATGAAGCTCCAAAGACATTGTCTGCTTCACCGCGTGGTCTGGTGATCTCCATGTAATGTGCCCATACCATCTCAACTGATATTCTTCCAGCTTACTGTTTATATCCGTGACACTTAGGCTACCACGAATGCGTGAACTTTTAATCCTATCTTTTAATGTTACTCTTGCCGACCATCTCAGAATTCACAATTCTGCTGGCTGAATCTAATCTTCCTATATTTAAATAGTTTTAAAAATAGTAATGTACATACATCATAATATTTTTTTATATAAAAATTAAATAGCAGTTAAAGACTCATATAATTGCTGTACAACATTGAATACATTTTTAATAATATACACTTTTTGTAGAAAATACGATTTTTGAGTTTCTGACATGATCAAATAAGAAGGACAAAGAGTGATGAAATTAAGTGTTGGTTAGTTAAACATAATTGTGTTAAGGTGTAATTATGTTTTGGATCTCACATATTAGCCATGTTTATGTCAAAACCACCCCCATAAATAAAGATCTTTGTTCCTTGGGGTGCAGAAAATATTCCGCTCCGATTATACTCAAAATTTTAAAACTAAAATATCATTATGTATGCAAACTTGCATCTTGTTTATTTTTATTTTGATACAATATAACATCATTAATATTTAGCAACTTATTATTCCAACCGATATAGATTTTTTAAATTTAATTTACTTTAATTTAATTTTATTACTAAGATATTTCATAAACTGGATATACTCATATAGCTTTCAACACATTTATATTTATATAAATGAAAAGTATATATATTTAAATAAACAATTTATAACAATAATAACAATTAGGGATTAATTATTTTAATAAATTGAGAAAGTCAATGGACATACTACTTCGCTATTTATCACTCATCTATGAACACTTTATTATTGCTAAGTAACATTTCAGATTAAACTCAGTTCAAATATAGCACTTTCGTAGGTTCTTGTAAGTATGACCCTGGCCGTCGCTCCGTTGCTATATCGTGCTGGTAGAAATGTTAAAAAATCAAAATAAACTACTTGCGCCGTGAGACGGGCTTGCCTTTTATAGGAATCATCTTTCCGATCATTCCAGACGTTTGTAGTGTGTTCCAATTACTTCCTGACAATTCTAGACGTTTCTCGATTGTTATATTTAATTCCAGAGCACGATAGTGTGTCCCAGAATCTTATGAAATCTACAAGTGCCTTCAATCGTATTGTATCATCGACACACTACGCGGAATTCCGTATGAGATCTCTTTTTACCATCTCGTTACAATACGTACATTATCAATTTTATGTAAATGCTATAGATTATGGACTTACTAAACTACCAAAATGTCAATGATAAAAATTATATGAAATAAGTAAATTAATATTTTGGTTTATATCAGTTATGAATTATGAATTGTACATTTCTTAATCTGAAATATATTAAGTAATGGTAGCTCAGGAATACATGTAGTAGATAATCCAATGCCAAAAATCTTAGCAATGGTCTGAAGATTTATAGTCCCTCTATTTTCTCTAGACGTGAACTCTAATGCAGGAAGAGGAAATATTATTCTGAAACAATGCCGTTCAATTCGAAGGAACTGCAACTTCGAATGTAACTGAATTTTGCTGAGAAAAGTAGTTTTGTCTCAAAGTTTTGTCGTTTTCCTGTCTAAAATAAAATTCGTTGTAAGTCTGCGAGTCTTGTAATCAGTTGAATTGTTTTAACTAGTATTTTTTAAAGAAAATATATTTATGGATATTTATTGTTTTATATATTTTAAGATGCCAGTTACCTCTATTAACATTTTATTTTATTTTAATTGTTAAAGCTATAAATCCATGAGGTCCAATTAGTCTAGCGAAGCACATCATGAAAATATACAGGTTTGGGAAAAATCACACGGATTTTTTGTGATCTCTCATCATTTTACATACAAGATGGTCAAGCCCACTTGACCATCTTGTATGTAAAATACAATTTTCTGCAACAGATGCCAGGTAGGTATTTGTGGTATAACAAATGTATTAGGTACTCTTCTTTCCTTTCCTGAGATATGTTATTTCACAACCATTATCATTGTCTTCCGATGCAATAGGGTACAATATTTTTACTACTTTTGAATTTTACTGATGCGTAGTCTCCTTTTTTCCAATTCTTAATTTTTCGAAGATCTTGATTTGATAAAGCCATAACTGTTCCTCATTTGTTGAGTTTTTTTAAAAATGTTCTTAGGTTTTCACGGCCGGTCATAATTTTCTGGTTTGTATCTTCTGGGATATTATGCCGTGTTTTAACGACGACGTTTGGGCGAAAACACGAACCAGAAGAGTTTTTTTTCTTTTGTTCAAACCGCCAGTTTTTTTATTCATTCTATCTTTTCGTAATTTTCTCTTTTTCTCTTTTCTTTTTTCTTCCTTTTTTCTCTTCCTTGTCTTAACTGCCATTATAGAACTTGATAGAAGTAAACCATCTCGTATGCGTATGTTATTGTACATGAACGCAATGTCTTGCAAGATAAATGATTCTAAGGGTACAGTAAAGTGCTTGCTAAAAATTAACATAGCTTGCCTAATAACATAGGCTCTTCACAGGAATGGGATAGGTAGATTCGGATGGTGGGCTTTGAGTGTACAGAGAATCGTTGAGGGAAGGAGGTATCAGCTAGGTCACATGTAACATTCCAATTGTTATTATTTTTAAAGTAAACTTAATTAAAAGTAATTTTAATATCTATATATAAACGCTAGGAAAAAAATCTTATCAAAAACAATCAATTTATGCTTTTAAATGTAATAACAATACCTTCTTAATTTTTATAACTTAACCTAATATTTATGGCTACATTTTATTTTTCTTACATTCTATCCCTTTTCACTATTATAATATAATGATACTATTGATTACATTAACATAATAACATTAATTAACATTAATGTGACAATACAAAAAAATCATAAAAGTATTAACTGATATAAACCCTCCCAAGCAGTTTAACAGTTTATTAGTGAATTAATGTTCTTTATAATATAAAAATGAATTTTGAAATATTTTTAATAAAACTATTTTCAAATATTACTCTTTAGGACGCTTTAAGCTGATTGCTGTATTCGTATTTTTAGTAGAATTACTAATGGGTAGTTCAGATCTTTTTTAAAAGAATTCACGTAATAATATTTCAACTTATTATTTTTTAAAGAAGTACCGTAACAAGGCTGATGCAGAGAAGAAAATGGAGAGTAGATTTGTTTTTCCTACGCATAATATTTCATATTCAAGTTGGGGACAGTTATATTAACAACCAACCTGAAATTCAAAAAACGATTCCCCTACAGAGCAAGAACGCTCCGGCAGAATCAAAAAAATATTTTGGCCCGTGTCGCACGGAAGATCGTTCATCTTTCTTGACTTTCGGCTGTATATTTTTTTATTGAACTGAAAAATAAATATTTTTATATTGGAAAAACTATTAGAAACTTTGAAATAAGGGTTAAAGAACATCTCAGAGCCTTAAATAGCAATAATGATTCAGAATAAGCAAATAATTTATAAGAATATGACCATAACACAAATCGCTCTTTGAAGGCGGAATGCCTTATTTTAAGAAGAAGAAGAAGACCATACATTTAGTATTGAAAAAAATTGCATTAATTTTGAAATTCTTGAAATAAGAAGTGTTAATATTAACTCAAGTACAATTAATATCCAGGTAAAATTTGTAAACAATCCTCTATTGAATATTTTTCCACATAACCATTATTTCCCTTCTAATAATTATTTAATTCCCTAATTAATTCTTCTAACTCACACTCTCTTCCAACTTTTTTCTTTTACCCTTACACTAAGTAAATCTATATTTAAATTTAGTATATAAGTTATCCTGAAGATTGTTTTAGGAATCTGTTGATATTTTATCTGTTAAAGTGGTGAAAACTAAGTATTTTTGATTTTATTTTTTAAAATATTTAGGTACCCTTATGACTCAATAAATTATTAATATGAAAAATACCTAATGCGTTACGAGAAAATTGACATGGATTCAGATAAAGTAATAATTTTATATAGTAATTCTAAGGGTAGGATAAATCGGGCTGCCCTATTTGGTTTAGTTGGTGTCTATGCTCGCACAGGATCCTATACATTATCTATGCAAAATTTGAATCGGATGACATTAAATTGATTTTGGAATGGGTGACATTTATATCAGCAGTGGGAGGCGGGTTAACCAGGGGAAGGGGAGATGCTGAATATGTTTTGGGCAGGTTCCTAAAGTATAATTATGAAATTTTTTTGTTCTGATCGGTGATCGGAAAAATGGGAGAAGGACTGTAATAAGAGAGCAGGTAAACATTGATTTTTATCAAAAATATGTTAACATAAATACATGAAAAATGTACTTTTTTAAAAAAAATATTAATGAAATGTTGAAATATTCATGGTATTTTGTTAAGAATGGATTATTGGGAAATATCTTAGTTTATTTTGGAAGCTTGCCTAATTTACTCTAGTTTTATATTTATATTTGCGTTTAAAATAAACTTAATCATTAATCCGTAATCCAAGATTTATGTTTGTTTTAGTTATTAAATCGTATATTCATTGCAACGTTGAGTAATATATGTTGTAGACATTCTAAATATTTTTTCTTTCGATTTTTAAATATTCTCTGTTAAGTCTCAAGATTAAAAAAAATCTATATATTAAGTGAATCAAAATGGTAATTCATCGATTTATGCATTTATAAGGAAACTAATAGTACAATGAAAAGTCAAGTGTCTGCATAGTAAAAAGAAATGGATATTAGAAAAAACACACAAAACAATTGAAAAAAGGCATTACCCGCAGTAATACAAAATAATGTAGAAAATAATATCATTCATAATTTATAATATTTTTAATTTTGTAAATTTTACAATTTAAAAAAAATAAAATTTTGTTAATTTAGAGAATATTGTTATTGAATATAACGGATGAACCTGACTCCTTTCTACAGACGTCGGTCGAGCTAAAGAGACAGTGAATATCTTTTACATAACACTAAATACAGTAATGTAAATCACTGAAAAATTAAACGAATGAAATGTAAAAGTATGTAGTTTTGTACTCATTGTGTACGCTTAATTAAATAAAATCATGAATATCAAATTATACAAGGATCATTTACAAGTTTTCACAGATTTAACAAATTGTTTCAATGACTGGAAACATATAGAGAAAAAGAAACAAAAAAAATGCAGCAGTGGTAGAGGGGAAAAATCAAATCTAATTTTTAAAAAATAAAGAGAAAAAAAAAAGTTTAGCTAATGAATATATGTGTTGAATATACACGTAAATATATATTTTCGTACAACATATTTACGAGAACAAAGAGATCCCAATTAGCCTAAGAAGAAAATCATTTGAATCGTGCAAACTGCCAGTGATGACGTATGGAGGGGAGACAATGTCTCTTACAAAGAAAAGTGTAGAAAAGCTCAAATGCACGCAACGATCCATGGAAAGATCCATGCTTGGAGTAAGCCTAAGAGAATTAGAAATGATTAAATTAGGCGCAGAACTAGAGTAGTGGATATCATGGTTCGTGTAGCGAACCTAAAATGGCAATGGGCTGCAAGGTAGGATGCTACAACATGACCTCCCAGAGTTCTGAAGTGGAGATCTTGGGAGAATAAAAGAGGCATCGGAAGACCTCAAAAGAGATGGGCCGACGATATAGCCGTTGTGGGGGGAAAAATGGCTACAATTAGCAGATAACAGGAAAGGGTGGAAGGGTATGGAAGAGGCCTATATCCAGCAGTTGAGAGATGAAGGCTGAAGAAGACGAAGAAGAAGAAGAAGAAGATGTACCTATACATTTGCATTTATACATACAGTTATATACCTATAGTTATGACAGTTTAACAATCACGGATTAAAGAGATACAAGTCGCCGAATTTAGTTTCAAACACATATTATGTACTACGTACGTGAGTATTGTAATGGTTAAAAAAGATCCCATCGAATACTCCGGAACATTTCCGATCAAACTAGAAAAGTCTGGATACTTACAGGAGTATTCTAAAAATGTCGGTATTCAAGCGAACACGAGTATACAAGGCGGCGTACCTGGCCAAGGAGGAAGTTCTTGTTTTGACAGAACGCTACATTTGTGAGCGACAGAAGCGAACGATTTATCAAGTAAACTCTCGAGGGTGTACAATCTAATAGGTTCTGGTATACACAGATGTGCTATCCTTTCTTATTCGATTCCCATCCCCGCGAATACATCACAGCGTCACATATTCATATTTATAGTATCGAATTCCATGATTTATTTTGGTAAAATATCCTTACAAGTCTTTGCCTTTCATCTTCCGCCCGTTGTTGTGTAATCCTCTTTGTGGTTTATAAAACTTAGTCCCTCTTCAAGACCATAATCTTCTACGTCACAATGCCCCAGATTCAATTGAACAATCTGTATCGAGATGATTTGTTTCGGACCTTCTTTTTCATGTTGTTGACCCAACTCTCCGTAAGTTATCATCATAATATTATATATTATGTTCAAATCATCAAACTGCTTAAAGTATCAGGAAAATAAAAGGAGTGTTAAGGAATTTTCATAGGAATAATAAAATAAGGTAGAATCGAATTCGCCCATTTTATTTTTTCATATCTCTTCAAATCTTCAGATTTTAGGGCTTTTGTGAAGCGTTTTATGTAGGATAATAAATTTACAAAAAATAAAAACAATATTACACCTATTTACCCGATGATAAACAAAAACCATTTAGGGATAAAAACAGATACTAATACTCTTTATATATCTGCATGGACGATGTAACCTCCGTTTTCAGTCACATTTGATGTCTATCATGTGATATAGCTCAAAATATAGCCATTTTAGCCAATAACAACTAACAAATTTAGAAATGTTATACGACGGTTCTTATATTATTTTTGTGACAAACCAGTACAAAGCGAGAGATATATATGAAATATATATCATAAAATCTTCAACTTAAGTTGTCGACATTTATGTAAAATGTGAAAATATGAAATAATAATATTTTATGTTGAATAAAATAACAAGGAGTGAAAGAGATTAATTTATATTAGAGACTTTTAATTCATATTTATTAGAAACTTCTCTTTATACACATAATATTTGCTGTTTTTAAATTGCTTTTTTGAGTTGGTTGTACAATCTAGGAGCAATGTTAGGTGCATGTTTTTATTCCATTCTTAATTTGGATCCTTTTTGAATAACATGTTCAATTGTTTTGCTGTTTATTTGATAGTGATGTTTAATTTTAATTTTGTCGTCTTTAATTTTTTTTAAATAATTACTTTTTAAAAATGATTGCTTTTATACAGTAAAGGTAAGGTGAAAATAAAAGAGCGGCCCCCGTAGTCTTCAATGACAATGGATTCTTATACCGGAGGTCTCAGGTTCGATTCCTGGTGAGGTCACATTACATCTATTTAATTGGGCCTCACGTCCTGTTGTAGCATTAAAAATTAATCGTAAGAAATTTACATAAACACATATATACTAAAAAAATTAAAACATGAAAATCTAAGTATAGTATATAGTAATGATTCGTTGTATGTTACACAGCGTTTGACAAATTTGAAATTGAATTAATGTAATCTTTTGACAACTGAATACAGTGCGCGTTAGTACTATGATTCGTTGTACGGAACATGACATACGGTTGACAGATTAGAAATTTGATAAATCCGCAGTCATATTTTTGTACTATTTGTTAGCCTTATCGCAATTTTTCTTAGCGTGGAATACGAGCCACGGGAGGAATACGGGAATGCTTTCTTTGGTGTTTTGTCAGCCCCAAGGAGACGTCACGCAGAGGAGCCCGCGCCGACAGCGGAACAAGGTCGCCCGCGGGGCTTTGCGGTGATTGCTCTCTGCTAGTCGTCTAATAAAATTATATCGCTGATTCTGGAATCTAGTCAAACGGTAACAACTAGCACCACTCCGAAAGATATTTATGTATACGATCAATTACTTTAATAAAACAATTAATTCACTTCAATTACACATATTTATTTATTTATTAGATACTAGCTGACCCGACAGACGTTGTTCTATCAACAGTCCAAAAGCTTTTGTCAAATCAATCGTGTAGCAGGCCTGATTACCTACTTACAGAAATCTAGTGTAGATAAAATAATTGCTTAGAAAAACTCTTTACAGTGCCACAAATTTATCTGTTCTGGTCAAGTTCGCTTATTAGTGCAGTTTAGTTTAGTTTGCAGTAACGATCACCAGATCAGATAAATTTGTGATATTATATAGTCACAAATGTGTAATTTAAACAAAAAATTAGATAAAAATGTATTTCAGAGTGATCACTTTATTTATTGACTATAAAATAATTACCGTAATATCAACAATAAATTTGCGTAATGTTATTTACTTTATAATGTATTTTTATTGTCATAATCATAAAGAACGACTGCTTACAAAATTCAGTTTTCTATTTTCTACACTGCAATTCTTTAGTAATATTCAAAAAATATCGTATACTTTGGGGTATACGATATTTTTTGTTTGATCACCTGGCACTTAAACAAATAAAACTGATGGTATTCCAACACGGGAACTGGCAACGTATAATTGGCCGTGCAAGAAACGTGGGTTTTCAAGATTAATGCCACAAACACTCAGTTTTGAGCTTAGCAACACATTTAGCGATTCATTTTTATTTAAATAGAAGATTAGTTGTTTGCAGAATGATAAATGAAATAGGTGAAACAAATTACAGTTGTACTAATCAATCTTTTACGTGCTACCTTTCTATAAAAGCAGAACTGCTCGCGTTTGGAGAGGGAGTTCATTTACATTGTAATATGACAGTAATTTACGTAATTCAATCTATAACAGATATACTAGAAGTAAAAATGAAATTTTCTTCATAAAGTTGATTGAAATATTTAAATCCTATCAAAGAATAGCGATTTTACACTGCATTGGTATTATATTTAGGGGTGTTAAAATTTAAGAACGATCTTGTATTTCTAGAATGTTATCTACGGAATTTTTATTTTTAATTTTTAATATTTGATTTAAAATTTCTTACATTTATAATATGTTGTCATTTTTTTCAGCTTCTTGAAACATCTTTTGTAAAACACTGGACTATCATGGAAGTAACTTACACCATATACAAAAAATTCATTCGATTTAATAAAGGTTAAAAAGTGATTGAAATCTTGAAATATGAACCAGAATTTTTGTATAAAGTTTTAACCATTTTATTAGTAGTCAGAAATATTGTAAAAAGTTTATTTTGAAGTCGCTTATTGCCATAACTATTATTGATATTATGGCAATCGATGTTACAAAAATTTCGATTCATTATCGAGGCAGGAACCTACTTATAAAATAGCTAAATTTGTTACAAGCTGTATATCGTCACGGATCGCGACTTTAAGGCAAATGAAAACACTGAAAATGAATTAGCAATTTATTAATTAATTTTAAATGAACAAAGTTACTTGCTCTAATTAAATAAATTATTAAATAAATACACTACTCTTGAATTCACACTATTTCGCAATTCATAACTCGACTATGAACTCTTTATTATTGCTGGGAAACACTTTATTTATCACTTGCTAGAATATTCCATTTAATTCTCACACATAGAAGTCGCCTTATTTATTTCGCCAGTTAGGTACTTTCTCGATTATTTCCCTTAATATCTGTCACTCCAATTATCTCACGACTGGCCACCACAGCCGTCGGCCCGCGGCTGATATCGCACAGATAGAAATATCAAAACATACTCCAGGGCAGCTGTCGAGCCCGCTTTATGTACGCGATATGCTGGTTTTCGAATTCTCGAGAACAATATTTTATTTTCTAGTGTTTACGATAAGGTTTCAGATGTTTGTAGGCGTTTTCCGAATGTTGTAGATAATTCCAGAGTTTGGTAGTGAGTCCTAGAAGGCCCTAGAGACTTCGATCTTATTATCTATCGACTTAGACATACTATGAAGTATTCTGTGCGTAATCTCTTTTACCATCTTGTTGCAATATTATAAAGATTAGGCACAAATAACCGCCTCACCTCAATAGACTTGGTCTCAAACAAAAATTAATCTTAATCTTTCCTCTAAATTAATGCAATATAATGAAAAATAAAAGTACCGAAGCTTCTATAATCGACCTCCACCAGTACCGAACAGGTTTATATATACTCGTAAATTTGTCAATTTCATGTTCGTGATATTTATATGCGCGAATCCTGATGATATCGTTGAGTTTCCCCATTTACGCGTTTCTCCCGTTTAAGGGTCTCCACAAATAAAAAGCACATATCGAAAAGTGTGGCTAAAAGCTTTAGATGGCTGTCCACTGAGCAGTAAACACGTCAAGAACACAACCGAGTAACTTCTCAGACGTGTCAGTCAGGGGAAGACATCCTAAAAGAAAATTAAAAAGCCTCCGATAATGCGTGCGGCAGTCATGGCTCACCACACGCAGATCTATTTGTTGTAAAGAAAAGTTTAAGTACAAAGTAATCAAATTAAGCGAGTGTGTGTGATTCGGGTCTATTATTTTATGTTACCCAAGCAATCTATTAATAGTCTTGACCGCTATTATATAATCGGCCATATTCTGAAAATGAAGATTGTTATTTTGGTAGTGTTACTCATAAAAGGATGAGACGTAGATTTACGATTTAACGGAAAGTCCGCGTTATTCGTTGATAAATACCCAAACACGAGTCAAGTTTTATTTTGACGTTTCTACATGCGCGATATCAGGCCGGGGTGGCTAGTCATGGAATATGAAGCGATATATGTTAAGCAAAATACCTACTCAGAGATAATAAAGAGTTTATAGACGAGTGACAAATTGAGAAATAGTGTGAATTTGAGACATGCGCTAAATTAACTTCGTGTTAAGCGATTTTGACAATTTATTGAATTAATTCATCACTTCTTAATAAATCGATAATTAATTTCTAGTGTTTCATTTGTTTCCCAAAGCCACGTTCCGTGACATATATAAATCAATCAATATATATGGTAAATGTGCAAGTATTCAAGAAAAATGTACATTGATACATAGCACTGTAATAGAGTAAATGACATATATTTCAAGCGCCAATTAAGGCTGTGAAAACAGCGTCATCTAGCGTAAATGAAATAAAAGTGAGGGAGCTTTCCCTACATCTATATCAATATGGTAAGCACCTTTTATTTGGAGAGCGAAGCAAAAATTTTTTGTCTAAATTTTTTTTTTAATCTTTAGTACATTTAAATACAAGCGTGGCTGTTTTAAAAAATATATTTTAATTAAATATAATTATTTTCTTTATTTAACAATTTTTACTAATATATTTTTTTGAGATAAAACATATTCCAAACGGGAATGGTGTGTATCTGAGATAGAAAACGCATTATTTTTTATTCATACGGGTAATGTTTGTAATATATTTTAGACATGAGGATGCCTTCCAGCGACATCTGCCACGTTTTCTTATCGTCTTTCCTGTCTGCCAGCAACGCGACGTCGGGCGGCTGTCAAAAGCCAGTTATTAATACATATAAGCGCAATAAAATAAACCCGTAAACGAAAAATCTTACGGTTTGCGTTTTAACCCTTGGCACTCCAGACTATTTTTGGATTTCGTTTATGATGTTAATCCTTTAGAATACACGTAACATTAATATTTAAAGATCGACGACGTTGCAGGTAATTTAAAGAGTGTTCTGCCACTGTACAATATTATACTACAGTGAAAATAATGATAAAAACAAACGTTTCAGACCAAATCCACCTGGAAAATGACATAACCGGTTTTAAAAATAGTAAATATTACTAATAAAAGAATAAGAGTGTTTTAATCTAAACAAATTGATACATATTGATGTTTATTTTACACAAAGGTGACTTATTATAATATATGCAATATTATCTAAAAGAAATCGGCTAGTTATCAAACATAGGTTAATGTTAAAATTTGAGTTGGATCTTTACTGGACCTCGACTCATGAAATTGAGTGCTTTTACACAAACAACAGAGATAATATTAGTCTAAGCTTTAACTCGAGTCGCACAGTTTACGATTGCGCTATGTATTGAGGATTTTCTGCAAAGCATCGAAACATTCCATAATTAATATCTACCTAATGGTTATCATAAATTCGATTTTTGTAAAGAATCAGTACAAACTATTAACTTCTCTTAAAAGAATACAAAGTAGTGTAATAAATAAATATAGATTATTTAAATATATCACTTGATCCGTACAATACACCACTTTTTACTTATTTACAAAAGAATTAAAATAATTTGTAAAATTGCAGTGACCAAAGAGACAAAATAAAATGCGAATGAAACTTCAGGGGGCATTAATAAGTATTCGTCGGAAGACAGAATAACCGATAACTGATGAATAATATTCGAAAAAATATCGTAGGATGAACAAGTCATTTTAGATCCCTAACCCACGTGTGCACATTGCATTACGCTGGAGAACATTACACGATATCACAGTATAGTAAAGCATACAGTATTATATCTTCATACAAACAGCCGAAACGACACCCTTCGAAATCTCGGTATACTTCGAACTGCTCAGTCGCCGCAGGGCTGCAGTAACGTGCGGACGCAAGCAGTGTGAGACGTTCCCACGCATACATTTAGGTCAATTTATGGCACCCCAAACCATAAAGAGTCAGTCAATGAGCAGCCCTGGTGCGTTTTTAACCAAGTTTAAGTACCAAGCGGCCGTAGGTATTTATTTCAAGGACACTGCCGAGATAACATACTGTATGTATTTATTATACTGTGACGATATTCTGGGTGAACGAACCATACAATAAAATAATAAAATATTTAACGATCCTGCAAATCTCTGCAAATATCGTCATCTAAACACCGCAGTTTAAAAATATTATTATACAGGGTCTCATAGCTAGTACCTAGCAAATATACAGGTGGATTCCTGCCTTGATAGTGAGTCGAAAATGGTGAAGCAACCTTGACTAACTTAATCAAAATTTGTATTTTTTGCAAACATTTCTGATTTATTTTTTTCATAAAGTTGAACTATCATTACAATAACTTACTTAAATTATAAAAAAATCATTTGCTTCAATACAACTCAAATAAAATGATAAAAACCTTGTAAAAATATATTTTAAAATGGAATTAATTTTACATAATTGATTTAAGTTACTGTAATGATAATTTTTTTTTTTCAAAAATTTAAAAAAAATTGCAGACATTGCATATCTCCGTAACTATTGATATTAGGTTATGGTTCATTTTAGACTCGTTATCATCCACCAGTAAGTAGTCTTGGCTACTAGCTGTGAGACACGCTGTATGTACTCTAAAAAAGAGAAAAATAATTTACTTTATCTACCAGTATTTAGAATTTTTTCATTGGTAGTCCGGTAATGGAATTAGCCATATTTACCGGTAAACCGGTTAACCAAAATCGGTAATGCGTGTCCTAATTGAAGTGTGCAGGTTTGGAAGTGGCCGCATCACGTGTGCCCTGTCGAACAGTGAACGAGACTGATCGATCGGGAGAAAAACACCCGAAAATTGCCTTCGAAATCAACAGAATACAAAATATATACAAAATTTTCCATGAGGTCAATCGAGTGAGAGAAGTCGTTAAACATCGTTTGCTTCCATGAAGTATAATCAGAACTCTGTGTATAAACAAGGGAATAATTTTATATACTAGGTTGTTCCGATAATAATAGTAGATTTTAACCACAAATTATGAAGATTTTTCTAATTTATTTTCAGACTTAATGGATTTTGAAAGTGAATACCTAGTAAATATTACAATGCTTTTAACTATGTTTTGTTTATAATGAAATTAACGGGTTAGTTATGGTCGAGAAAATGTTAAGGGCGAGCGGTGAAGGTAGCAGGATCAAAGGGCGTCCGGATAAGATCAGATACAACAAATATTGGAGGACGGTCCGGTTAAAAACTTCAACAACCGTAGAGCGTGCGTAAGAAGATGTATGAATGTAGCCGAAGCAAAAGTGATGTGCCAAGATAGTAGAATTGATATCCAAGATAGAAAGCTACTATTCGATACTGTCTACTCCATCCATTATTACTCCATTATGGCATTATAGGGTGAGGAGGAGCATACGACAACTTAATGAACCCACTAAAAGTTAAATAGAGAACGATTATTAAAGTAACGTTAAAAAATAAACGCAATACAAAAACTCTTTAAAAAATAAAATTCCTAAATATGAAAATATTTACAAGAAATTTCAATTGTTTAAATAGTAAAATAAAATATAAATGCAAAACTTGAAACAAGTGTATCATTAATACATCAAAATTATTTTAAAATACCAAAATGCAATACCAAACAATATCTGCGAAATAATATATATTCGGGAATAAAATTTTTCAATAACCTCCCTACAGAAACTAAAATAATAACTGAGATTAAACAAATAAAAATTAATTAAATGAACACAACAACAAAGACAATTAAAGAATAAATATTTTTATAAAATATAACAAGTTCCTTTCCAAGCACAAGAATTGGTCTCTTTTTAGAGAGGTACAGGGATAACATTGATTTATATATCTTTAGTTTTAATAGACAAAAAAAATGTTTAGTTATAAAACTGTATATAATATATAATAAAAAAAATAAATGAGAAAAGGCGTCCTATACTCTCTGCCTATCTCCGCGTAGGAAAAGAAAATTTGGTTAGTTAATTTAGTATTTTAATTGATTCATCGTTATTTTCAAAGAGTTCAAAACATAATTTAAAAGATTAAATAGTGCACAGTGATAATGGAAGGCACTGCTTCTCTTGATACTAAAATAATGACACAATATTTCAACGCGTGTGAAATAAAGAATTATATTAGGCAGGTATAAATTATAATTACAAAGTAACGGTTATGCCAATTTAAAAAAAATGAGACATCATACAAGCTTTCGTAAACGAAGCAATCATTATTCTATTTTTAAATAGCTTTTAACTTTATATTTTAACGAATTCCAAAAAAATAAAGTACCTAAGATAGTAAGCTTAATGACATCAATAATAATAAAAAATAAGTTTTCTTGGAAAGAGCGTCCAAAATGAAATGATATTAATATCGGCCATTATTTTCGGAATATCCTGGTTTTGGCCCGAATGGTTTATCAAGAATCAAAGCACGTTTTTTGTGATGCAGATTTATAAAATAGATCGAGTGAATCTTTCATGGGTCCAGAGGCAAATTGTGGAGCACAAGATAATCATGTTGTTTTATATCATAGTGATTGATAAATAGCTTTCACGATGAATTGCAGTATGATGAAAATTCATATCATTACATGAACATGATCATAATATCATCACGAAATACATCATCAATAGCAAACAAAACGAAACAGACGATAGTGGCCTATACACGCGATAGATAGAATAAGACTTGAAATTGTAGATAAATTAAACTATTTGGGATGCAAATTAAATGAAAACTGGAAATAGAATGTCGTTTAGAGCAAGCCAGAGCTGCATTCTTCCGGATATAAAAGGTATTATGCAGCCGTGACCTAAACTTAAATTTGCAAATGAGAATGGTACGATGCCATGTACTTTTATATGGAATGAAATCATGGACATCCACTGAATCAATGCTGAAGGTACTTGATGCCTTTGAGACGTGGATCTAAGGACGGCATAAAAATAAGCTGGGTTGATAAGGAACAATGTAATGTTCCGGATGCGAAAGGAAAATTAACTCTTAAAGCAATTAAAATATGGAAATTTAAATATTTAGGCGATATCATTAGAGCTCTACAGAAGTACGTGGATCCTGCATTTCATCATTCGAGGCAAAATTGCGAGCAGAAGAGGTCCATTAAAGACATCATGGCTATAAATGGTACCCACCGAATACCCAGGACTGTTCTATGAGCAAAAGCCTCCATATCGGTCCTGCTCATTCGTTTCCAGGTTGACATTTTTTTGATACTATCAGCAAGCCAATCACAGTCCGCCCACAGTGCTCATCAACTTCTTTTCTTTTTTTTCTTTTATTAGAAACGGACATGACAGAAGAGGACATCTTGGCTTAAGGCGATGGTTCGGTAAATCTACGGTCCAGCTATATCAAGCTGCTGCTAGTAAAATTATGATCGCTAATGTCCGTTAGCCGGACAAGCGCTAGGAGAAGATGTGACACCAGATGTTGTGGAGGGTTTAGGTTACGTAAATTTTTAAAACCAAATCCTGGTCACGCTGTCAGACGACGGAAGGCAGCTGCGTGCAATATTTGAGTTCGTGGCGTACCGAATCGCGGTAAGATTCTAACAAATAGATTATGGCCAATGGGCCGCATCGCTGATATTTATATACATGAGAATATTCCGAATACCGCGATATTGACCCAGTTTACTGCAGATATGGAATAATATATTCGATCAATTTTAGAACATATAAGTTAGATCGTATATATATTTTCACGAGATTATAATGTCGAGCATCTACGAGATTCTAATGCACACAATGGAAGTTTTCGAATAAACGAAAATTTTAGAATAAATAACTAATAAAAGTACTTAAGGATAACCGAGAACATATAGATAACGACTTGGGTTCATTTATACAGCCGTTTTATTAAAGAAGATTAATAATATAGGTGTCTTCAATAAGAAACTCATTCTATTTTTTTTCCCCTGCTTTTTACTCATATCTTGTTGTCTATTATTCTATTAATTTTTCTGTTTCGTAATGGAAATGACGTCGCGAGCTTAAAATGTTTTTTCCAGATGAAATAAACTGTGAAAATATCAAAATATTCGTGAGTTTTTGTTGTTTCGTACAAACTTTTTCGCTGTATATATTTATAAAGAGATATTTGATACTTTTGGTAATTTGCTTTGCTCAACGCGCCAACAATAACTGTTACATTTTCCTCACTTATTTTATGGCACTCGTGAGAAATTTGAGTTTTTTTTGACATATTGAAACGAGATTCTAAAAATAATTTACGCACTGTCCGAACCCCTGGTAATATGTCACTTGGAACAACACTACGGAAACATCGAGAACGGTCGAGAAAAGAAATCTACAATCATCTATAACCTTCGTGAAACGTCTATAAATGACTGGAACAGCCGAGAATACCCTAAACACTATAATAATATTATATTATGAGAATATTATCCTGAACACTAGAATAATCTAGAAAATTCGAAAAGACAGCGTTTGCAGGTATAAATAGCGCGGATCTAGGCGTGGTTGTTGTCATCTTTGACAGTTCGATTCAGTGAAAAGTGCGCGCGAGCCACCTGACGACACTCAGAGTGGCCAGTCGTGAATTATGAAGCGATAAACAATGCGAAATTGGAGCGAAGTACCTAATCAGCGAAATAAATAAGCGATAAATAATACATGCGTGAACGGAATATTCTAGCAAATGATAAAAACGTGTTACCCAGCGATAATAAAGTGTTCACTTAGGAGTGATATATTGCAAAATTGTGTAATTAAAAGAATAGCGTTTAGTTTAATTCGTTTTAAGTGACTTTGTACATTGAGTATTCAATTAATAAATCTCTTATAAATTTCCAGTGTTTCATTCATTCCTCGCTAGCCACGACATGTGGCAATATTAACATTCTGAAATGCTTTCAATTAATTTTTGAAGTACAGATAATTGCCAACCCTGAATTAATTCATCTGATTCTTAAGCGCGAGGGAGTAAGTTTGTTCAGGTGTTCCAATACGAGAGCGACCTCTTGAATGCATTTACAAACGTTCAGATTATATTGGCACTAGACAGCGTACGTGTAGTCAGTAGAATTTGTTCCATCCCTCGTACCACCCCCTACATAATATAATATGTACAGAGAATGTACAGCGTTAACACGGAGATAAAGATTTTGAAATTGACAAATAATAATGTTTACGTTTGGATGATCCTCGGTATTTTCATAAATATTTTTAACTTTTTCATGTTTAATTTAAGCTGGTGTGTATTCTTTGTGATTTTAGGTTTTTTGTGATCACGAAAGAACGAGCTACTGTGCCTAAATACCGGCTTAGGTTTCTTCAAGATTATCGTGGACAAAAAATGCGACAACGGTATCTCCAGACAGATTGAATGTCAATGGTATTTGATACAAATATATCTTCATCAAGGTGGACGCACACTTACTGATCCATACAATAAAATATTCAAAGATATAAATTATCGGAGGGGGGTATGGGGTATGGTGGGAATATGGAGAGGAGAGGCTACGCCCCTACCCGGCTCAGTTAGTGTGCATCCGTCATAAGTCCGTTCGATATAAGTCATATCGAAACCGGTTAGATTGATCAAATAGGTTTAAACAAAGCGTCTTGGTTTTGTAAAACAAATTATTTATTTCCGTCATATGTTGACACATTCAACGCTTTGGAATTTTTATTATAAAATAGTAATTAACATATTTTTAATAAAAAAACTTGCTTTTAAAAAGTAGTTGAATACTCAAAGTTTGTTTAAAATCATCTCTTTATATGAATAAAATGCGTTTTAAAAACATCAAAAAATGTGAAAATCTGAAGCAAATTTAAAAATTTATAACTTTATTAATATTGAACATTTCTTTATTATTTAGTACAGTTTTATCATCATAATACTAAGTTTATATTATTTGTAAGAAAACATTGCGTACATATAAATAAAGAAACTATTGATTTTTTCTAAGATACTGAAAACAATTTTTTTGGCCGCGGCCTGTCGATTTATGGTTATATTTTCATAACTGTTATAATAATGTTCAGTTTATTACTTTGATACAAGAACAAAATTTATGTTTGTCTTAAAAAAATAAAAAAATTACTCTAACTTTTGAATAAAAGATAAAAACTCCCATTTCGAATAAAAACGCTGAAATATGCATTTGCAGTGAATATCCAGCCTTGCAAACTTGAAAGTTTAATCAGAATGTCAAAATTAATTATTAATTCCAGCAGTGTTTGTTCATTTTGGGGTAAGTTTTCAAGACAAAGGGATGCGGACGGTCCCACAGACCGCATAATAATGTTTACATAATTACCGTTGACCTTCTTCCATCCCTTCACCTTCCTAATAACCCTGTCTTCTCGTCTCAGCTGGTCTGCGAGCGCAGAACAAATTATCGCGCGGTACAAGTTATTGTGGAAATGACTTTCACATTTAAATCTCATTTGATATTCTGGGGTATTGAGGACACCCGTCGCCACATCCGCTCCCGACCTCCCCGACAAGACACTTGGCTTGGTCGCTTAACACTCCGGCATTTATAGTTCTTTTTAATTATGTGTCCCATTATTTTAACGCTTTTTGTGTAAATAGATTTTCAAAAATTATCTGTTATAATCGATATTTGTCTAAATTCAAGAACACATTCATTTGTAAAGTTGTAATTTTTCAGAACAAAGTTCTGTGAAGTTTTTAAAACCAAATTAATTAATTAATTTGGTTTTAAAAACGAAACACGAAAAAATATTTTGGCTACTACCGGGATTCGAACCCGGGTCACTTCCTTTCCGGGGCCGGTGCTCTGAACACTAAGCTATAGGAACCTTGTAAATTTACGTGAGTTTATCGATCACAAGGTCGACAACACATTACATACAATGTAATTCTCATATTTATTAATTGATTAATTTTTATTTTTATCCATAGAGCAATCCACTTTTTCGATACAGTAGTTCAAATTACTTTGAATCCCGGTAGTAGCCAAATTTTAATATAATTTGTATTTTTTTTTACAATAAATAGACAAGATAAGTACCTAATAAGTGACGGAGTTGTCCCAGCTTTGGCTGCTCGGCCATGTTCGGTTGTCCGTTGGAATTACTGACAGGCACAGTATGATATTCTGTGCATTAAACACATACGCGTTAAAGTCGTTTTTTGTATATTGGATGCAGTTGATGAAGAGTATACAGTATCCGAAGATCTTGACAAGCAGAAATGAATGCGCATGCGCGAAAGTCGAATGTTTTCAACTCTGTGGATATGGAATTCGTTACAGATTCCATCGTTGCTGGTGGCTGTGTGTTTACGCTATTCAAGATGTTCGAAGTTGAGAACGTATCTGTACATAATTTCGAGTCGCTTCGTCCGTGCGCTTTGTCGTAATACCTATATATTACGACTGTTTTCTATTTTGATGGAATAAATTAATTATTATTATTTATATAATTATAACAAGTAAATATATATTAAAATGAATAACTTATAATGTAACATATCGTCGCTGTATATATAATTAATCCTATGTGACGTTTTGGTACATTTTGAGATAAACTAATAAAACTGTTTTAAAAAATAATTGCACAATTTTAATTCATAAAAACTTACTTCAAATAATTACTAGGCAGATTTTACAGATGAACGGCAATGTTTTATTTTAGTATATCTCCATTATTTATATGAAAAATTGTCAAATTGATTCGTTCATCGCAGAATGTACTAAACGGCACATTGGATTTATACAGGAACGATATATTTTTTAATTTATTTCAACATTGTACTACACACACACATACAATATTTGAGTTATTTATCATTACTATAGTTTCAAGAAGAGTAGTCTCTCTCATCATCAGGTATAAATAATTAGTTTATAATTAATATATAAAAGCTAGCTTTTAATTATAATTAATAGCTAACCTAAATACAAAATTTTGTCAATCCATTCGGGTAGAATAAAGACCCGTTTAGTGGGGAGAGTTTTTTTGGTATTTAACGGAAACAAGTCTAGGATAGGATAAGTGTTTCGGAATGTGATTATTTGTAAGTGTTTTCTCAAAGTTTAAATTATCCAGGATTTCAACGGTTTGCAAATTGTTCATTTTCCATCCCTTATGAGGAATCGAGTGGAGAAGTTTTAATTTGTGACTATCGAAAGATTGTTGATAATGCGATAAATATATATTTTTTATTATTTATTTATTTCGTTTAAATTTATACATATAAATGAAGGAAGTTGCTTCACTAGACAAGGTCTGTTCTGAAGCAACTACATGTACAGTTTTTTTTTATACTACATATTAGAAATATACTTTTAAACATTTCTTTTTATTTTTATAAATAAGGTAAAATATAGTTTTAGATTATATTAGTCTGTAATTTTATTCCTACAATTAAAAGAAGGGGCACGCGGCATATAAAACATGTGATTGTATTTGTAATAAAAAAAATAGTCATACATATTATAAAATAAAAGAAGAACAAATAATATGAAATCTGAGAAACCAACCAAGAAACAAGAAACAAATGTTTATGTATGTATTAGAACAAATATAATTGAGAAATTTGTAAATTCACTCTTAAAAAATTTTTACTTTCGAAGATCTGTAAGATATGAAGAAACTACACAATGTGTAAGAAATGTGTGACTGATATATTTGTCCGTATAGAGGAAACTTTAAGATATTTATGAATCCGCTCCACTAAACGAATACTTACCCAAGACCGAATCGGTGAGCAGCTTAATTCGCATTTTACTTTTTTATGAGTTCAAGACAACAAAAGAAACTAGAAGTGGAACTTAACTATTTCAGAACTTTTTACACAGCAATTAGTGAACAGTGCCCCATATACTTCTTTCAGACTTAAATTAATATTTCTTCTATGAGTTAAAGTTCTGCTATTCGTTCACCACAGGGAAATCGTACATGGTTATATGAGTATATATCATTATTAGAAGAGAGAAAATGATTCTATAATACTTATTTATTACAATACTATATTTTTATAGTATTATAATAAATATAAATAAATAAATTATAGAAAGAAAATTATTGTATAATACTATATTTTTATTTTTTATTTATCTATTTAATTACATTGTACACAACCGTTATGGTAATCATTTATTTGAATAACAGAAAGAGAATATAAACGCTTATCCACCTTTAATAGAGAATTTAATTCTCGTGTTAAAAATGTGGCATTAATAAGTAGCATTTTATTAGAATGATGAAAAAGGATATAATGTAAGACAAATATAATGTATCTAGAAACATTTGATTAAGTTATAAAAATTAAGAAGTTATTGTAATAACATTTAAAAGTATATATTGATTGTTTTTGATAAGATTTTTTTCATAGCGCTGTTGTGATTGATTTTCTTAGTAGATTTTTCAATTTAGTTTTGAAATTTCTAAAACTTTTTCTGTCTTCATTTCATTGAAAAAAATTAAAATTAAAATTAAAGAAGTTGTTTTATTTTAAATAAGGCTTTTTAAATTCAGGAATATTGTTAATATACTTATTTTTATACATTAAATATAATGTATGTCAATCCATCCAATCTCTATAAAATCATATATAATCTGGCACACCTAAAGCAAATTTTGCACAGATACTTATTATGATTCTGGATAAAATATAAGAAAACTTCCCTTCTTCTTTCCCCCTCAAAATTAATGTATACTATATTGATTGAAAGGCGTTCGTTCAAAATTTTTTTAGTGTCACTCTAGGACCCTGGAAATAAATAGACAGACATTTACCCATTCCCTTAACTGGATTAAATTTTGTGTGCATAAATAAATGTGATTGTACCTGATGAGAGATTTGTTGTCTAAAACACATGGTTACCCATCGAATTAGATAAATTAAATAAAAACAAAAAACCGGTTATTGTGGAACCGGTTAAAATACTATCATTAGAGAGTTATGGCATATTTGTACTAAATATGTGACTATTTATGCGTATTCGAGGTCATACATTATTCATGATAATGCATGAACTATATATTATATTACATCATGATTATAACTCATATATCATGATGTAATAAATAGGCTCACATAATACGCAGTGCACAACTTTTAAACGAAATGAGCGATCATGTCGATGAATAACGACAGTATTTAAAGTATAAATAGAAGATCGTTCAGATAAAAGGTACTCATCTCCTAAATTACACGGTAAACACGGAATACGTGTCACATCAATGTTCTTACTATTTTCAAACTAAGCTAAACTAAGCTAAACCCTTGTGCTATGAAAATAGGACTAATTTGCCAGTCTGGAGTGAGGTTCGAACCCGCGACCTTTGGATCACGAGGCGAATGTCCTAAGCACAAGACCAACGAGCTACTCGAAGAAAATAAACTTCAAATATAATTGTAAAAGATCTGAGGGACATATGTCGCGAAGCAAGAAAAAGACGGAGCATGAAAGAGAGAACAAATGCTTTATAAGGTCGCGCGCATGTCGTCTCTAGGGCTTTTTCTACCATTATATCGAGACAGACCGCTGTTGTTCATTGTAACCACTGTATAACGTAATGTTGCCATCAATAAACCAAGAGTAACCGACAACCTCTTTTATTGGAGAATCCCGAAGTCACGACAAGATAGTAAGAACATCACAATAATTAAATATATTGGCGTACATACATTAATCAAAGTATTTATTTTTAATCGTATCGTTCTCTTAAATTGGGACCTAGAATACAAGACGTGTGCTGGTAACGTAGTAAAGTTAAATTACGGTGTACAATATTGTAAGAAGATAAGCAAGCAATTTAAAAAAAATATTGTATTTTGATAGAAATCTGGGTATCATTAGATACGTATATTTCACGTCTATCTTGTAGCAATATTTGGTTTTCGGGCATATATCTGGTATCAGGGAAATTGAATAGAAGGGGTTTGATACTCGAATGGGGACGTCTTAAGTTGTATACATCGTTCTGTTGACTATTCAGGATTCAAGTTCACATTGTGCCCTATACACTCTAAGCATCTTAACTCTCAAATTTACGACAATTTCTTATGCAAAATAAAGTCGAGCCTTTTCTCCAATCTAATATTTTTGAGACTTCTTTTTTATTTCATAAAAATTCTTTTTCGGTGTACCTCCTTGTACATCTATCAGACCGACAGTCTTTATATTTAAAAAAAAATCGTTCGTGTACTCATGTACGCACGGTAGAAATTATATTCAAATATATATAAAAATTAAAAAAACGCAAATTTATATTTCAATGATACTCAAAGTATTGATTTGTAAAAATCTACAATGATCATCGTAGATTATTTTGTTGAGTGTCATGAAAAGAATTAAAACTCATAATTACAGAAATGTAACCTCGAATATTTAAAATAATTGGGGTAAACGAAAAATATTAAACTTTTTAAAATTAATGGTTCGCGTCCTAGATAAGCCTCGCTCTTAATATGTAATATATATGGTATATTTTTGACGGGTTAAGGAGAACTAAGGTGGTGGCTATGTCACGTAGTTGCCGCGTTGCTGTCCGCGTGGCCGAGGTTCGAGTCTTTCTCCAGTCGTGTAATTTATTTTTTAGGAGTGAATTCGAACAAAATTACTATATTTAGATATAACTTGAACATTAATTTAAAGTGCACGCTACGCGTGTGCAACCTCCATTGTAATATAAATGTACTCTAATGCACACAAAGAAGATAACTTCAAAATAAAAATAAATTGTTTTCTCATTGAATATATGTAATATACGATTGTATTAGGTGTTAACGCAAATAGTCTGTTTTTTTTTTCCAAATTTAAAACACGCTCCAAAAGTAAAACTAATCGTAATACATTCAGTATACTTCATTCATTTACAAGATATCGTGTTTTATTTTTGGTTACGTTTATTATATAATTTGATGTAAAAATTACTATTAAAAATATGATTGCTGACGACACATGCATCCCTGTGCCAAAACAATAGAAAACAACATCCAAAGTGACTTTACCAATATACACAACTGAAAAATAGCTGACATTATTTGAATTACGACTTATTCTAAAGAACTTCGATATTTATTGTAGGGTATTTAAAATGCCAATTTGTGTTAAATAAAGAAAGAGAATCGATTATTATGTAGCACAACAAGATCGGATATTTTTCGTCGAGACTCGAGTTTGTGCATTTCACCCATACGATACACCCTGGATTCAAACTCGCCATCAATCAATGTCTGCTGTTCGCTTTCAGGGCGATAAAAATATTGCCATCAACCTGACGTCCAGGGACGATACCTTTGCTTTTTTATTTAGAAAAAATCCAGCACACCGCATAGGTGATGCGCGTCACGCGGGGACCCCATCCTGAGGGATGACGCCGGGGGGGTTATTTAACTCGGGGACATGTTCGTACATAACCCGGCGGGAGAAAATATTTTGCGAAGAGCGTTTGAAGAAAGCTACATTGTTAAAATAAATTTATGAAAGTGGCGGCTGAAGCCGGCGAAGATAAACATTTTATAGAGGATTACGTATGGCATGTTTAGAAAAAATTACGTTAGCACCTTTTGTATATGTAATGACCATTTAAATATAAAGGCAGCATGTACATTACTCACATTTTAATAAAAATATTAAAAAATAATAAATTTGCTTACTTTCACTATCAAACATATTAATTTCGTTGTGTGTCCGTCTGTCCGTTCGTAACTTCGAAAAACGTCCGTAATTTCGTTCGAATTCACGGCTAAAAAACAAATTAAACGGCTGGCGTAGTATGGCTTGAGCCCCGGGCCACCAAAGCCGAACCGCCCGCTTCACGCATGTTGCTACGGTCGCCTCTCCGTGAACCGCCAAAAACATACTATAAATGTATGGGGCTTACCAAAGTCGCGAACCAATGTTCCGTCATTTCTTACGGGTTACATCGCGTCATTAGCATCGAAAACGTCCTAATCGTTATAAGTAAATAAATGTTGAAAGTAAATAAAATTATCATTTTTATGTATTTTTAAAATTTCCTTTCACAAAGTTACGCAAGAAAATTTCGAAAAATCCCATTTAATTTTATTGTTATTTTTTATTTTATAAAAGAGTAGCTATAATAGCTTTTGATATCTTGATTCTTATCTGTGTTACTATTCTATATACTAACCCTACTCCTACAGACTGAAAAATCATAAATGAGGTGGCTTGGACATGTGCTGAGAATGCCAGAGGAGCGATTACCAAGAAGAACCCTCTTGGCAACCCCGGAAGGAAGAAGGCCGGTGGGTCGCCACAGATTAAGCTGGGAGAAGCGACAGAAAAATGTGTATGAAAACAGAATGGGTTTAGACTGGTTGACTCATGCAGAAGCAGCGCAAGACAGGGGGATATGGAAACACCTTGTCGAGTCGATGAAAAGACCTCTACTAACCAAATTTAAAAGGAAAAAAAGGACCGTCTCAATTATAATAATTTCGTTATCTGTCTGCCCCCGTCACTTTTTTTTCCCCAAAAAATTTTTTCGATTTTATTTTTAAATAAAATAAATACAAAGTTATTCCTTAAAAACCGAAATGTTAAAGCACCGTGATCAGCTAGTAATTTATTAATGCTCACCGCTGTAGTCGACATCTGAAAATTTGTAACTCTAGACTAGACCACAATATTCACTAGGTATGACGTCACACTCACTCAAATTATGACGACAAATTTATGAAAAGCTTCGATTGTGTAGCCTGCACTCGTGGCAACAATGAGGAGACTAGAATTGGGAGGTTTTCAGCCGGGTTCTAAAAATAATAAATCAAGATTATTATTTTGATGGTTGTTACCCCAACACTTAAAGACGAGATTTATGCCCGTGTAATAAATACTTGATTAATTTACATTTACGACATTTTCGATGAGACCATTGGAAAGTAAACATAGTCTAATTAGTGTGATATGTTGAATGTGGAGTATGAGAGATTCATAAATACCTGTCATTAAAAACCCAACACAGAAGCATAAATTGTATCTTGTGTTTTTATTTTTTATATCAACGTGTACGATGGGGCAACATTACTTTTCAATACCCAACAATTCTGTAGTAATTAATTAATCATTTTGAAATTGTTTTGTCTGGAATGGGCGTAAGAGAGAGTGAACCAGAGTGGAGGAGAGAAGAGAGGAAACGTAGACTGATTATAGCCACCGCGTTATACGGATCGCGCGCCATAGTATATATCTTACATTGTATAAAGTATCCCAATAAAAACTGTAACTATATATGCATACATGGATTGTTACGTCGGATCTTTCCGAAGTTTGGATCCGTTCTTAAAAAAAAACAGTTTATTTGATGTCGAAGCGATATTTACATCATCTCACAAACAAGTCATTGCAATCAGGAGTTTTGTCTAAAATGTAATTTTTTATGAATAATATATTTCGAATTTTTAGTTTATTTATTTATTAACGCCCTCTTATAAAAAATAGATTACGTAATACATGTTAATTTTACAATATAAACAAAAAAGTAAGTAACTTTAAAAAAGTTTAACAATGTATGTTAAGAACACGGACGTGTCGACATTGTCGACAATCAGTGTGTCATATCGTATTTGTGTTGAAATATGTATAAAATGTACATTAAATAATAAACATCAAAAATTGTATTAAGAAATTTACATAATAGAAAAGCAAACAAAAAGAAAGTAATAATATAAAGTAAAAAGTAAGTACATCATCAACAAGTAATATCACTTGCATAATAATAATAAATTTTTTTCTGATGTTTAAGTCATAGAAAAGTACAATTTCAACTAAACCAAGTTACAATCATAATGTAGTATAATAAATACTAATATTATTTTGAAAGTTGGTAAAAATCAGGCTGTTTCACACACATCTACTAATTTCTTCATCCAATGAGTTCAAATATTAAACTAAATCCAATATTCCTGTCACAATGATAAAAACATTGATATTTGACAAATGTCTTGACGTTTCTCTATTTTTGAGTGTTGGGATAAGAATCCCAAATAAATTTTTTGTTATTTTCAGAACGGCCAAAAGCATATAGGATGTGATAAATAAATTAATGAACAGTTAAAAAAATATTAAAATCGTCATATACATTAGGATATAATATATAGATATATTATATCTTCTTTTTCTAATAAGGCAGGTTCTGGATTAGTTCACAAGTAGGCAATAAAGATAATAGTTCCATTCAAAACCTTAAGTGGATAATAAAAATATTCTGCGTCACGTGGGTCGGTCGTCAAATTGATTTATGGAATTATGGATAGCGCTCTCCAGCGTGATGCTTCAGTAAAAAGTTAGTGATATTTGCAAATTATCCCACAAAATGGTAGTTCATATTCTCCTTTCATTATTACGATAATAGTGTTATATAAAAATGTTTTATCCATTCATTAAAAATTATTTTTATTATTATTCCTCTTCTTACTGTCTTCTTTACAAAATTCTATTAGTAAATTTTAAGACCACTTTTATTAGTTGTATGGGCCTCAAAATACATGACGAAAAATAAAATTTTCTCTATAAAGAATTAGTTTGTACTTGTTCGTTTGGTGGTTAAGGCACTCGCCTAGTGATCTAGAGGTCGGTAGTTCGACCTTCGTTTCAGAAGATCAGCTAGTTAGTTATCTTTTTATAGCACAAGCATTTAACTTAGAATGAATAATATGAAAACTGATATGACACGTCTTCCGTGTAAAAATCCTTAATTTTTTACATAGGTAGGTATCTATGGACTAACAAATTAAAGAAGAAAGTGCTTGACATTAAGTACTCGTAACAAAGTACTATTTTAAAATCCATATCGTATCGTTGATGGAAAGTGTCACACTTAAAAAAAAACAAACATTACAGGAGACAATCTTTAAGTATTTATAAATTTTAATGCGCATGATATCAGTCTATGTTGTTTTATATCCTAATTTTTTTACATAGGTGTCTATGGAATAACAAATTAAAGAAGAAAGTGCTTGGGATGTACAGTAAATAAATATTGAAATTAAAGTACTGTTTTTCGTAACAAAGTACTATTTTAAAATCCATATCGTATCGTTGATGGAAAGTGACACAGTTAAAAAAAACAAACATTACAGGAGACAATCTTTAAGTATTTAAAAATTTTAATGACCATGATATCGGTCTATGTTGTTTTATATAATTTACATTAAGCCATGTTTTTATATAATTTACTATTTAACTCCTTTAAGTAACCTGTTATCTTTTTATGAATGAATATATTTTATTTTTGACTATCTCTCGTTCGGAAATGCAATCGAAAACTGACTTTATGAAATAACGGAATGAGCATTACTCGTAACTCGAATTTTAATTATTTAACCTTTTTATTAGAGCAAAATCTATTGTCTACTACAGGACTTGGCAACAGTAATTGGCGATACCCAATAACAGTCAATTACGAGAGAGGTGATATTTAATAAATTCAATGTTTGGGTCATAGGACACATTTTCATGGAATTGCGATGTTGGCGCATGGCATTGGGTTCCAAATTCCTGATCACCTATATTACTTGTCATGAAAATATATCCTATGTTAGTTTCCAAACTCCCATACCTAAAATGCAGGGTTGCCTATCGATACTCTGTCGCCTCGTGAGCCGACAAAGTGTGGACAGTTGCAGTTGAAGTCTATTGAGAAATTAGATCGAGTCTAATTTCTACCAAGAGCGAAACGTTGTGGATTGCCGTGTATTTGAGTGATGAACTAGACGAGAATTAATTATCAATATTTATCACATGCGTGTTAATCTTGTCAAGGACAACCATGCACTAACTAGCCTACAAAACAACCAGGAATCTACGAGGGAGAGAGTGCATAAAGCACCTATAATATATAACCAAATCAATTTTCCATACAGCCCATTGTTTAATTTAACTTTCACAAAAGATTTGGTAACACCAACTTTAGACCGCGCCTCCTCTCACTCTCTCTCCCTCGTAGATTCTTGATTGTTATGTAGGCTAGTTAGTGCATGCTTGTCCTTGACAAGATTAACACGCATGTGATAAATATTGGTGAAAAGTTAACGATATTATGGTCGTGGTGTATAGTGTAGTGTTGGTCCTGACGAAGAGACGGGTACGTCTCGAAACCGGTAGACCCAAAATCTGGTAGTGGTTTATACAAATTTAACTAACACTCTGTTATATTAATTTGTTAAATATGTTTGTTTTTAATTTAATTCAGTGAATTCTGCAATAACGCTGTTGAATTCCAAATAAATCCCCTCGAAGATACCAATGAAATAATATATCATTATAGTACTATTATCACAGTGTTAAATTACCCAGTTATTATCACAGTGTTTAATGTACCCTATTTTTCTTCGAGCAAGCGCGCGTCGTTCCTCTTCGACAGTTGAAGACGTACTAAAAGATTTATTGTGTGTTCGCACGATATGACATTAACCAATCACCGAAGGGATATCTACTAACACATTTACGGACCTGCATATTACACAGTTTTTTTGTTTATGTGTTAGTTTTGGCATTCTTAAGTGACGGGGTCTGTACCTTCGTGTCTCCAGTGTCGACGCTAGAGTACCTACAAATATAGTCCGGAGTAAAACTTCATTAGGTGACCGGCCGATGATAGGCTTTACGGTTCAAATAAATCCGTTTATCGCTCAGCGTTAGTTCGTTATGGCTGGGACCCCAGCGATACTTCCTTTAGTGCCCACTTGTCGTGTCTCATTATCTGCGTAATGCTGCACTCCGAGTGAGGCTATATCCAAACGATCGTTTCTATTCTTCCCGAATTGTTCCCATTGGATATATGAACCCATCCATCTGGAAACACCAACACTGTGACGCTTGATAGAGTATTAAATAGCATTCTGGCTTTGGCTGAAAAGGGATACATTTATTGTATTATTTTTTGTATTATTAATTTAAGTGTCTAGTTTTTGTATCGGTAATTATATATATTGATCAGTCGTGACTTTCAGGATTTATTGCAATATAAATTTTATAGCTATTTAGAATGGAATAATATTTGCAATTTGAACTACACACACGATTACTAGATATAGTTTCGAGAACTGTGCGGTGTGGAGGGTTTTTTGTCATCAACAGAAGTAGCTCTAGCATTAGGGCTGATGATGGAAGCTGCAACGGGATCTTAAAGGTCAGCCAGAAAAATCGTAGAAACACGACAGAGCAGCCCAGAAGACACAAACCAGAAGACACAAACCAGAAGATTCTGAACGGACGTGAAAAACTAAGAACATTTTAAAAGAATGGACTGATTTTTCTTATTTTCTTTATAATAATTATAATCACGACTATAGTTTCGAAAGGTGTAGTCTTTCTCATCAATAGGTTTAAATAAAGACAGCGAATCATTAATGTATAACACGTTTTTTTTTTAAGACTAATCTAATTTATGTGGCACAAAAATATAAACTTAGTAACTGGCATTTTCACGAAATCATATTTAAATGTTATCGTTATTATTACATGTTTAGCAAGTTATGATGTGTTGGAGAGGATTCCCACCCGTCCAGAAGAATCCTCAGGTGTCAGCGTGTGGCGTGTGTCTGCGAGTGTCACGTATGTAGTGTGAAAGAACACGTACAGCAAATGAAGTAATGAGCAGATCAGTACAGGGGGAAAATAATACTCGCTATGTAATGTTACGATTTATTGTAACATAGGTATTACACGTCGTGCTACGTACAGGAATTACGTGTGCTACGACAGCCGGCGACAGAATGGCTGTTCCTCCAGCAACCAGGAACGGGTCAGCCATATCGAGCCTGATTGATGGAAGAAGCTAGACCAGCGGCGGCTCTCGACCGCCACACATATATTACAGTACTAGAGTCAAAATGACGTACTTTTACTTTTACTTTTAAATGTCGGTTCTTAAAGAATAACTAAATAAAAAGAAAAGTTTTTATAAAAGAAATTACGGACGTTACAGGAAATTACGGACAGAGAGACAGACGACAAGATTATTATTTTGGGATACTCTAGAAACGATGGTAAATATGCTGTATCCAAGACACAAATATGTGTACTTGAATTTTATATCGATGATGTATTTTGTATAATTAAAATGCTTTCATTAATTTCAAAAATATATATATAATTAATTTTTTTCGTGTTCTTCAATTCTCTGGAAACATTTTCTATAGTATTTTTATTTTTCAGTCGAATTCCGAGAAAAAAAAAAACATATAATCGAGGTAGGGAGGTGAATTTTGTGTAAAACGCGGTGTTTTTCCAGTTTTCCAGTCCACTGAAATTTTATTTTACCTCGGGCGAACTCCACAAAATAATACGTCGGTTACAGCTGCTGGTCTAAACTCGACTCGTCGTCATCTATCCGCTTCTTATCTAGTTGTTGTTCCTGAGGAACTAGTTCAAGACGAACAAGTTATCTAATTTTCCGGTCATGTATCGTGAGCTGAAAAATGAAGAATAAAAATGAAATAAAATAAGGAAACATTTCGTTTTTTACAACTATTTTCTTAACAACTATTTTTACAACTATCGTTTAAAAAGTATAAATTTGTAAGAAAATAATATGATCTTCAAATGATATGTGTATCGGACAAGATTAAAATTTGCAGTCCTGAAAAGGGCTCTTCACACACTTACCGAGGGGGAACCGGTAGCCTTGAAAAAGTTAAACGAATATTCTGATATCAAAAAAGTCAAACGAATATTCTGATACCATAGACACGGAGGTATATGCGGCCTAGGATAGTGCCCTTTTTAGTGATAATTAATGACTAAATGTTTGTAAAAGTCAATATTATATAGAATTTATAGAGAATTATGAGCGGAAGCAAGCAAGCGAGAAAAATAAAACCCTTTGGGTAAGTGAGCTCGACTATTATTTTGTGCTGTATTTTAAATTTAAAATATTGTGAATTTGTGTGGCCTAGGATCGCCAGAGAGACCAAATTAGACGAAAAATTGAGGTACCAAGCTTGGCGAGCCTGCCACTTTTGAAGAAATATCTCACCGTAGATGCTCTTGCGGGACATGTTTTCAAAGTAAAATGACAAAAAACTAACCCATAAAAACCAAGTTTTTATTATACTCCCTTTCTTATTTGCTAGTGGAAACTGGTTTGGCGCTTAACCTACGCGTTGGGCTTCGGTCGGGCGACGCTACGAAAGAGAGTAATAAAAAATTTCCGAAAATCCAAAATTATACTATAATCGGGTTCCGTGTCTACCAGATGCGTCGGAATCTCCATACAACTTACTGAGTTGCATGAAAAAACCATTAAAATTTTTTGAAAATCCAAAATTATACTATAATTATTAATTTTTTTTAACGAAAATTTGATAGATCTTCTTGATCGTCGCCACGAGTCTGCTTGCAATGTTTCAGCTCGATAATCGTTAAAAATCGATCCAAAGTTTTTTCGTCAAGCAAGCAGACGCCACTAGTTAATATAAAGGGAATAAAAATATAAAATATTTGTTAAAAAAGTATGTAAAAATTGAAGAAAAGGTTATAAAACCTATTCAATTGAATTTTTAAAGACGGGACCGCTTCTCACAGAGCTGCGACTCGAATCGTTAGTAGTGATCTCGCTGACAGACAGAGGTCGGCGACGTCGGTTTTCCGAAATGCCGACATCTGATTGGTTGTCGCCAACACACCTGGGCATGCGGGCCCTGTTGAATTAATGGAAAAAATTTGGGGAGGCAGGCGGTCAGAATTCTGTCACGTTTCGCCTGCGCTCGACTCCATATCAACTTGTGACTTTTTCTTCTCGCCTACTCCACCCCTGCTTCAACCTTTGGACCACTCTGAGAATCTCAGCGAGATTTCATACGATCTTGTTTTCGCTTGAGAATCTGCAACATCGGCGCCTCAGGTTAACCTGACGTAGATCGGTGGAATTACCCCTATTTTTGCGTGTTCCCGTCCGGAACAATATGTATATATTGAATACCTACTGAATGCTTATTTATAGCCGACATCCACGAATAGTAATAACGACTTTTATTTAAATATTTGATATTTCCCCTGCCGGCAGTTAGCGGTACAATTATAAACCCCGGCAATTGTGCTGGGCGGAACGTGAAATGATTCGCGTCTTTACTAAACCCCACTATAAATTTATTGTATATTCTTGTCGGCCCACGGAGAGGCGGCAGTAACAACATGCGTTAGGCGGCCGGTTCGGGTTTGCCGACCCGGGGTTCAAGCCCCATCTCCGGTCATTATTACACGAAGTTACGGGCAGACAGACGGACGGACGGACAGATAAACGGACAGAAAAAGACATACAGATAGACAGAAAAATTATAATGTTTGATATTTAACTTTTTACTTATAGTAGAATGACGTCAGAGATAACATTGTAAACCATGACCTTAATTTTGACATAGTTATTTATTTATCACTATATTTAGTGTGAATATTCTTCTCATTCCATCTTGTCCTACAGCGTATTAACTTGTAAACAATTTTCATTCTTTGAATTTTACGATTAAATTATCAGTAAACGTTATTAGGAGTACATTTATATGTCATTAGGTCATTGCTGATCTGACATTCATGCACGAAGATCACAACATCTTATAAATGGTGTTGATATTGTCCTAAATGTGAGTCCAATTAAGATAAAGCACTCGACATTGTATCGAGTGTAGCATCTGCCAGCAGCTATGGCGAGCAATGTGGGCCGTGTAAGTGCACTTGACATTAATGACTCAATTAGCGGCCTGAAATATTCCAAACCATAGAATATAAAATTGTACAAAGACTTCTTTAGGCGAAGAGATTGGGAGCAGCGGAAGTCCCCTCTGGCTTACATTTAAGACACATTATTAAATGCACGTCACATTTAATGGGGGATTCAATTATGCAAGAATAAATACTTTGAATTATAAATGTGTCTTAAATATACGCGACGGGCGGTGTACTTCCACTGTGACCCGACCCTCTCGCCATAAGAAGGGTTTTGGTTTGCCTCTGTATTTATTTATTTCCTTACCGTTCATATCAAACTCGTAAAAATAGTGATTTATTTAAATAGACGACCCCAGTAGCCAGCAGTAGCAGTAGCAGTGATTTCTCATACATGTTTATTTTTTGTTTTATTCACTACAGTAATTAAGCCTCAAGGCTTGTTGTAGATTTAAAAATTAAAACAAAAATATAATATTTCTAAAAATTTGATATTTTCATTCGGAACATTTTTTTGAGTAGAGAACAAATAGGCCCGTTTTGTACTGTAATTCAAATTATACTAAAGGGAAGTGATTGTAATTATGGACACTTTTTAAACACTTATTAAAGATTTAAATTATTATTGAAGTTTTTACTATATTTTTAATTTGATAGTATAAATTGTATCCTAATGACCATTGGCCGTGAAACATCTTGATATCTTGTTGTGGGTAATGATATATATGTTGTGGGTGATGATATATATGTTGTGAAAACAAAGTATATTTTATTAAATTATACTTATTAACGTATTTTAAAAGTACTTTAAAATGAAACGAAAAATGAGCCGAAAATATATAAGAAAAATTTATTTATGCCAAGCATATTTTTCAAAAAGAAAAAATTATAAAAAAACGTTCATATCTATTGCATAATTTCAGCATTTTTCGTGAAATATAAGAAAATATAAAACAAAAATCTTGGGAAAGTGAGGATAGTAATTAAATAAAATCAAGCGCCAAAATCAAAAGAATTTAATCAAAAGAAATATTTAATTATTTGATTAGCTCAAAAATGACAATTCCTTTACATGCCGGTTTCTAAAGAATAAGTATTTACTTATTTATAGCCTACACGTATGAAATAGTAATAACATTTTTTTTTCAAAATATTTGAATATTTTTTTTATATTTCCCCTGCCGGCAGTTAATGGTATTATTTTAAACCCTGGCGATTATGCTGGGTGAAAAATGAAACACATTCACGTCTTTGCTACGTCCGCTATGTATTGTATTTTGACCCGTCATGCAGACTCGGCGGTAACAACATCGCTAAGTTGCGGCCGGTTTGGGTCTGCTGGCCCGGGGTTCAAGCCCCACTGCAGCCGTTTAATTTCGTTTTTTTAGTCGTGAATTCTAACGAAATTACGGATGTTACATGAAGTTACGGACGGAAAAATAGACAGACAGACAACGAAATTATTATTATCAAATTCAACGCCGAATTCTGCGCAGTACGGAATTTAAAGTTTTTGAAAGCTCTTATGGTATATTTTTTAATATTTTTAAAACGATTCGAAATCCTCTGGGATTAAATGCACCAATGATCAGTTAACTTCATTTGTAAAATTGATTTGCCTTCGGCTATCGCTGCAGCATCAAAATATACGAATAAACCTATGGTATTAATATTAAAACATTAATATGTTTTCAATTGCTATATTTTTTGGTTGACATTTAAAAAAATAATTTTATTATTTGTTTTAATCTACTTGTATTTGATTAAAACAATAATGTATTTAATTTTTTAATATTAATATGATTAATCTCCACATATACAGACCAATAATTTGGAACTTAAAACATTGTCATCCATTTTATTCTCTAATAAGGATAGATTTCTCATTTCTAGCAAAAAATAATGTTTTTATGATAAACAATTGGCGTCAAGTAATAAATTAACTAGATATTTGAAGAATTTATGGAATCGGGCGTACACTTATTTCTTATTTTATATTGTTATTATTTTTTCCACGAATTCCTAACTAGCTAAAGCTTTGAAACTTTTATTATTTAGACATGATTTGCTCATTAACTCGATTAAAATTAATAATATTCTATTATTATTGAACATTATATATCAACGTAGCTTCGAGATTTATTAATATTAGTATGCAAAAATGTTCCGATTTCAAATTTATCAATTTAAGTCGACAGATTCAACTTTGACTGTCTGTCCCGCAACTTCGTGTAACATCCGTAACTTCTCTGTGTTATTCTTTTTTCTTTTTTGCAGGGGAAAATAAGTGGTAAAATAAGCGTAGGAAGACGCCGGTCTCATGGCTGCGTAACTTGAGCGACTGGTATAAGTGTTCCTCGACGAAGTTTTTCCGTGCGGCGGTAAATAAAGTCGTAATTACCAGAATGATCGCCGACCTCCGATAGGAGACGGCGCCATAAGAAGAAGATATAACTAAAAAACAAACTCGTGAAGCAACCCGGCATTTTATTTAGAAGACCGGAACCCATAAGAATGTAGCTAAAACACAACAGCTTTTAACAAACGGACCACATGTCCGTGTCATAATCAAAATGATAATGGACAATTCCTTTGGCTTCTCATCATAACTTTATCACCGCAATAGTGGTACATTAGTACATTACAAAACAAGCAAAATAAATGGAGATTAATTGAGAAAACTTATATAAAGTCTCGCCCTCAAATCTGACTCATTATGAACCTATCCATTAGCCACATGTAATATACAAAGTTTTCAACTGACTAGACTCGTAGAAAAATGTGTTTTACGCTTCAAAATGACCAGGAGCTTTGTAAAAGAGTTCCGACATCATATTGCTTTCGAAACATTCTACTTTATTTTAATTTTGAACCGTTTGCTGAGTGATTCCGAAACTATACGAGGATTTAGATTCTCGGGACACGGAAATAGGATATTCCAGATGTGGGAACAGACCAGAAATGTTGATAACTTTACGTGCGGCGTAGGAGGCGAACGCGTGAGGGTTGTGGCCAGTTAAGTCCAGTTCCTAGAAAACCCTACCCAAAATTCAGGGCTGCCAAAAAATATGTCCATATTATTTTTTTTTTTCAATGATTAACAAATAGGTAATACAATCATAATACAATAAGTTTAAATGCTTTTACATGAATTATATACAATTATAATACAATAAATTTAAATGCTTTACCATGAAATATATTGTATAGGTACATTAGCAATTAGATCAGCAATTAGTCTTTTAACTTCCAATTTGTCTTCATGAAAATATTCCAAGCGCTTTTGATAATATATTAAAGTGCCGCCCAGGTTACACATAAATGTAAGCATTATAATGCAGAATATTTTAACGTACTATGGAAAGGAGATATTCGATTTCGTATCAGTAACAGTATTTTATAATCCACCATAAATCTTCGAACTAACTATATTGCATTGAGATAGATATAAGCCGAGGTGAAATAAACATTACAAATTCCACCATGCAAGACAAAAATCTAGTAATACATGCACGAGACATGAAGACAAATTTCAGAGATTTAGTCAAGATACATATATGAAAATGCAACCATGAGCATGACAATAGATGAAGACACGAAGACAGAAAGCTTCAAAATCGGAAAAGGTGTGCGACAAGGTGATACTATCTAACCAAAGCTCTTTACACTTGCCTTGGAACACATTTTCAAAAACATAAAATGGGAAAATAAAGGAGTAAAGATAAACGGC
This sequence comes from Agrypnia vestita, assembly GCA_016648135.1. Classification (NCBI taxonomy): domain Eukaryota; kingdom Metazoa; phylum Arthropoda; class Insecta; order Trichoptera; family Phryganeidae; genus Agrypnia; species Agrypnia vestita. Next base: position 98,080 of record JADDOH010002300.1, read on the forward strand.
ACCTATCTGAACCACCTCAGGTTTGCGATAGACGATATAGTGATTCTTAGCAATAATGTGAGAGAATTGGAATATACGACCAGAGAATTGCAAGAAGCATCGAAAGAAACAGGTTTGGAAATGAACACACAAAAAACAAAAATTTTAACCAAATCCAAACACAAATTCAAAATAAACAATTGGAAAATAGAAACAGTTGACGAATATGTGTACCTTGGTCATTAGATAAAGCTGGGGAAAGAAAACAAAACAGCAGAACTACCAAGAAGAATAGGTCTGGGCTGGGCAGCATTTGGTAAATTGAAACACTTGTTTGAAAATAAAGAAATCCCAATATGCCTGAAAAGAAAAATGTTCGATACATGTATCCTACCGATGTTGACATATGAACTAGAAACAGCAAAGCATACAAAAATTAAAATGTACACAGCGGGGCATGGAAAGGCAGATGCTCGGCGTAAGCCTTCGAGATAAAATCAGAAATGAAGAAATAAGACGCCGTACAAAAGTTGCCGATATTATGGACCGTATTGCAAAACTAAAATGGCAGTGGGCTGGACATATGGCTCGACAGGAGGATACTAGATGGGCACCCAGAATCCTACAATGGAGGCCCTGGACAAAAAATAGAAGCGTCGGAAGACCTCCCAAAAGGTGGTCTGATGACATAGTCCAGCAAGCAGGAAGAACCTGGATGCGAAGGGGGAAAAACAGAGATGAGTGGAAGAAAATGGAAAAGGCCTACATCCAGCAGTGGAGAGAAACAGGCTAAGGAAGAAGAAGAAGAAGAAGAAGTCAAGATAAATGCAGTAGTTAATTTAAAAAAATCTCAAAACCATGTACATGTCATTCAATATGAGATTCGATATTTTCCCACAAATGTACCCTAAAAGCATAAATACCTATGTCCAATATACTTTTTTAGGCAAATATCATTTTTTCCGTTTTAACTGATGGTGAGGTGATTAAAATTGAATTGAACTGAACGAATGATTGACATTTGATGCTTAACGTACAAAAGCATGAAGTGAAAAACGAGAAGGTGAATCATTGATTGAAGACTTGGTATGGCCAAGTGAGCCAGATACTGGAAGATGGTTCTGTTAGGAGTCTCAACAATCAGCGAGCTAGCATACGAAGATCTACGAATGTGGATGAGACGAGAGTTTACCGCTCCATCCCCTCTGCCTACCCTCACGAGGAAACGACGAGATGGTAAGTTAGTTAGTTAAATATTATTAACATTTTGGCAACCTTGAGATTATTATTCTACCGATTATGATTAGATCATAAGTTTTAGTTTGTTTTGATGTATTTGTGTCGGCCCTGTATTTAGAGGTTTTACACGGAACACGGCTTGAAAGATTTCATAATCCCGTTGTCCTTTATGTCAAAGGTATAATATTATATTTCAAACATTATATATGTCCACGTACCTACTTCTTACTTAAAAATAACATCTTTGGAGATAGGAGACAGGTTTAGCAGGAGTTCAATTAGGTATATACTTAATACTAAATATTTTTTAATTAAAATTTTTTTAAGGAAAAAACTTGTATTGTTTTATAAAAAAAGTTTAATATTATACTTACAAATTAGCAAGCCGATAGGATATCGCCCCGAGTGTAGTAAGACTATCACCACCTTTCTAAATTATGCATTCTGAGATGATGGTGCTTAAAGTTTTTTGTTCTTGCAATTTTAACAGTAGTTACTGTTAGCATTGAATATGACAAAATGTTACCATTGTTTACACATTTTTATAACAAAGCAAAAATGTTTAAAATGATTATTCTTTGCACTCAATTTTAAAAAATGTATCAAGCGCAAATGTTTCACTTTTTATTGTAAATAATTAATGTAAAGTCATCTTTTGGCATTAAGGATGTACAAAAATAGTTTCCTTTATCACAAGAATTGTGTACGTATTTTATAATTGTGTTTTGATTTTATATAAACTATTTTATAACGTCACACTAAGACTATCTATTAGGGTAAACTAGCTATAATCCGTCAAAAATGACGTAATTTTATTATATACATTACGGCCGCCATTTAAGACTGTGAACACTGCACTATATAGAGGAGTGAGGCATTTTGGTAACGTTAGTGATTGACATTATTAAATAGAGAGTTACGCTTTTTTTGCTTCTTGTATCTCATTATTATTTGAGCCATCTGATAGCGGATATTGTTACATAGAGAACTATACAAAAATGTTTAATTCCAATGACGTACGCGATACAGTAATGGATGCACGTATTAGTTTTAATTTTAACTAAAACTGAAATTTTTAAAAAATATTTAAAAATTAAAAAAAATCTAATTTAGAGTATTTTATTAATAAAACACATAGTCAATGTTTTCATTTTATTTAATTAGTATTTGAAATAATACTATTATTAAAAATGGTTTGAGATTAGTTATTTGGGATAGCGACCTGTTGATAAAGTATGTATTAAATAAATAAAGTAAAATAAAAAATATAACGTAAATTTATATTCCAATCAGAACCCAGCAAATAAACGTTAATAACGGGCAGATAGGAATGATCTTAAAATCAGTTTTTCGCCACTTTTATTGACTTGCGTTGTAATTCTAAATTCAGATTTATGCACTGAGTATACATGTATTAGAGGCGACATATATGTTGAGAATCAGCGCTTGATGCTGAAATCTATTAAAATTCTGGCGGGCGTTTTCACTTTTGTTTTGGTTAAAACCAGGGGCGTAGCCTGGGGCTGAGAGGATCCAGCGCGAAGTATATTGGTACAAGTACGTGAACGAATTACTTTGTGAATTTAATCTCAGCCAAAAAAAGGCACAAAGATAAATAAATTGAGTTTGTTTCTTTTGAGCGTATGTGACGTCGTAGTGTAGACGACGCGAGAAAGATAACGTAATAATATCAAAAAGCCGATTCCAAATATTACAAGTAAAGGAAATAAAAATTTAAAGAAAAAGATTTTTTGCCAAACGATGTGAAATGTCGAATTTACCAATAAACCCCTGAACGCGGTTGCCGAGAACGTACTTGTTCTCTCATATGCAGAATTGCTTCTACACGATCTAACTGACCAACCAATGCTCAGGGTTATCTTACCAGGATTCTAAGCTTCAGTGGTTGTGGTCCATTCCCTTTACTTTCTTTCAGATTGGTTGGGGAATAGTATGGAGAAAGTAAAATAAAAAAACAGGGCCTGTATGGTTATACATGAGGTTTATTACAATGAGATGGTATCCAGTCAATTCAGTACACGCAGAATAGTTCATAAGGCACAAATTCTACAGTATGTTATACAATTTATAAACGTGGTTTCATACGGGACAATGAAATACAATAGTAAAAAGGTTTAAGAAAAACACAGCGCCGAATTATCAAGTATGACCCTGGTGGCTACTAAAGTCAAAATGGATGCTCCTTTATAATTTTATATATAAATAAAAATATTTGTTTATTACCAAATGGAGGTTGAGTGGGAGCTCTCATAAGGAGATTAAGTATAAACACAAACAAACTCTTGAACCTCTTCTAAGGTTTTTTGTTCTTTAAGATGTTTTTAACCTGATCACTATAACGAAATTTAATCTCAGTCGGGTCCACTACAGAATATTAATTTACATATAGTTAAGCTTCCAGAGGTCGGCCCAGTAGAGGCTCATGGGATGTATGGATAAATATGAACAGGGATTGGAACAGACTTTATGTTTCCTATTTTTAAAGTTACATCACTTGAGTTCGATTAATGTCACTTGGTTATCCTTTTGATAACTTTTTGTAAATAGTTTGCGAATGTTAGAGATTAGCCATAATTGGCTCCTGTAAATTATGTATAGATATAAACAAACACTCGAAACCTGTAATTTTTTCTTCGGAGTATGGAGTGGATCGACCACCTTTAGTAAGGGTGGCAGCCCTGACCAGCTGTAGGAGGCGGCGGACGGTTGTCTTCCGTCAGCTGATCGGTCGGAATGCCCGAGCGGAGGGGCCGAAGTTGATGACGATTTTTAATGAAGAAGACGCCAATGACGGCTGAATCTTATGAAGTCCAAGAGCACGGTATTTTTATTAAAAGTTAAAAGAACAGGCGTTGTTTAATAGGGCACGAAAACGATTGTTTTTATTATACCCCTTGTTGGCGGGGAATGTTCATGACGCCAATAGTAATGTATTATATTTTTAGAAAAAGGCGCTCGAGGCGCTTGCGATGAACTTTTTTAACTTTTTGTCTACTTCACCCTTAGTCGTTTATAAAACATAGAGAACGATTATAATTATGTATTTATTGCGAGACCGACATTGTCTCACACGACGAACTCGTTACTATATGCGTTTAAACTAGTTGAACACACTGTTTAACTTTATAACACGGCGGGAAGTATATTATTTGCGTTTAAATCATTTGAACACACTGTTTAGCTTTGTAACACGGCGAGAGGTATGTTATTGGCTCACATTTGAAAATTAACAACAAACAATTTCGACACCGTAACTTTTATGCAAATGGCGGCCGTAATTTGCTTAGGGCGGGCGGCGTAGCTGACGCACCTCAGAGCTCGGTTCCCGGATGATGACTGGTGAAGACTTCCCTGCCGGGCGCGGGGCTATCCTATATTAGGACGGAAGGCTAGCAGAAGAGGGTGCGGGGGGGGTCTCGCGCGCCGGTACAGTCGCTCCAAGAGTATGGCAGCGCGGCCTCCCGCGGCACGCCTTCCGTCTCCTGCTCGGAGGCCCCGCGAGAGCGGTTGACAGGGATACTATCATTGTGTGTGTGACTCGTAAGCCTGTGTGTATAACCTTCGCGCCCTGGCTCCGGTCGCCTCGCTCGGCGTGTGCGATTTCGTGTATTATTATGGTTACGACGGAATATGTAATATTTACTTATTTATTTTTATTTTGTTACGACAGAATAGTAATACTTCCTTTCTGTTTATATAAAAGGAAGCATTACAGATGTTAACAACCAAACATTGTTGCCTTTACAACCCTTGTTGGGTCTTGCCCTCCCCAAGAGTCTTTATCCACTTCTGGGTTTGCCGTTCAGTCATTCTCTCCACATGACGCAATCATCGAAATCTTATAAATTTTGTGAGGCTAACTAACTAACTAACTAACTAAGGGGTAACTAATCACGCAGGGGTTGGCAGAGAGGATTGAACGCCACACACTTCTATCCTGGCACACCACTTTTGCTTCGGCCACATTCATACATCTTCTCATACAAGTTCTATGGTTGTTGCGGCTTTTAACAGGGCCATCCTCAAACACTTGTTGTATCTGATCATGCCAGGTCTTTCGCGAACGCCCTCTATTTCTGTTGCCTTCAACACTCGCCTCATATATTTTAAGCTCCTTAAATAAAGTATAGAACTCATTAAATAAATAATTATTAAATAAAGTATAGAAACCAAAGAAGTTAAATCTATTTTGCAATAAAACTCTACAACGTCCTTCCTCCAACCTTCAAAAATATTAAAAAGATTGAAGAGTTCAAAAAACATGGCTAAATCAAGTCGATGCAGATAAATTAAAAGGAGTATTAAAAACAACGAAAAAATTTAAAAATAGAAAATAAATAGGTATAAACTAGTCCACTTCAGCACAGTAACCCCTAGTGAGGAGGACTAAAAACACAAATATCAACAATAACATTGTACATATTAAATATGTTAATTGTTTCTGAATAGAACCCAATAAAAAAAAGAAAAAAGTCCATTATCTAGATCAGGTCCATATGCAGGGTGTCTAATAGCCAGTACCAAAACTTTAAAGGTGTATTCCTTACCTGAGTACTGAATATCAATAGTTTTGGAGATATACAAAATCAAAGTTTGCATTTTTTTTCTATATTTATGAATTATTTTTTTGCGAAATATAAAATATTATTACAGTAACCTACCTATATTGTTACTACTTAATATTCGCTTTATAAAAGTCTAATAAAATGATAAAAACCCTGCGAAAATAAAAAAATACAGTTTTTTTCAAAAGGTTTTTATCATTTTATTTGAGATGTATTACAGAGAAAGTATTTTTAATAATTGATATAAGTTTTAGTAATAATTGTTCAACTTTTTGCAAAAAAATAAGTCAGAAATTTTAAGAAAAAAAATTCAATGTTCAAATCTCTAACTACTAATTTTAGGTCATCGCTGCTTGAACATTTCTGACTCATTATCAAGGTAGGAATCCAACTGTATAGTTTTTGCTACTAGCTATGAGATACCTTGTATACTTGTAAAAATGTTACTTTCTATAACGTCCAGTTTTGCTCCTTCTGCTTAGTCAGAACCCACGTCTCATCTAGGTATGTGAGCACTGGTCTTAAGAGCATTTAATATATAGATATTTTAATGTTCCTAGACAGAAGTCTGTGTTTTACTCAAATTTAGAGGCTGAAATAACAGCGAAATAACATAACAATAATTTTTATTTATCTATTCTAAAAGTAGATTGAACAATAATTTATATATAATTCATTAAATAAATAAAATTACATTTATTATTATAAATTTTATTCAAATCTAAGCATCACATATATTTTAGCTTAAAAGTTTTTATTTTATCTTCTTCTTAAAATTTTTTATTTTGTATTCATCCCTCATGTCTCCCGGTAGTTTAATATACAATTTCATTCCACTGTGCATGATGAATTGAGCGATTTTTTTCGTTGTTTGTCTGAGCTTCAAGTTTAAGTCATCATTACAGAGTAGAATTTTCATCTTATTAAAAAATACACGGGCTGTCTCTATTATGCATTTAATCTCCGTATCAGGGTCCAGATTGTTAGTAATAATGATGTCTTTCTAATCGATTCATAAATTTGGTTTCAAAATTCTAGCATCACTTTGATTCTTGTGTATTTTTGTATAATTCTTAAATCTTTATTATGAGATATTGATAAAATTTTCAATTCTTCTTCATTAGACATTTATTTATTACTATCGGTGATCAGTGATCCAAGATTTATGAATCTTGGCACAGCTTCCAAGTTTTGGTTTCCACTTGAGAGTATTGGGATTCATCGGATGCATCCAAAGGTCATGTATTTGATCTTCCGCTGATTAACTATCAGGCCCATGCTTTTGGCAGATTCTTTAACATCTAACTGATCGATCGAAAAGGGATAAAACAAGACCTCTCACACTTTTTTTGTGGCAAAATCATCTTATTACCTGTTTGGACTTCTACACATGTTGTTAAATAAAATTGTTGATTAATTTAATTTCTTCTGCATACTATACGATGTGTTAAAAGTATAAATAAAAATTGCAGGGTGTAGATAAAAACACGTTCATTTGGTTAACGTGAATACGTGGACGGCATATCCAAGGCGGCACTTTCTACCGTATTGTTACCGTAGTAACTGTGCCGATCGTTTTATCTTTATATTGTATTAATAAAGAACCTTGTAATATATCGTTTAACATTTGTTCTATCCCGATGGAAATTACGATCCACAAGCCACGGCGTTCCAAAGTTGACGAAGCGCGGCAAATTATGCTGCATATGTTACAGGAGCAATTCCAAAAAATCATACGAGAACATTTATTTTCCGTCCATTGGACATCATTAACTTCCTTCTGTTTCGAAAATTTTATGAGATACTAGCCGCATACCCGTGAAAAAATGGGAAATAAAAATAATTAATAATGACACTTGGGTGACCGCGCAACATGAGATGGCGTGTCATACTCTAATTATATAAAGTTCTGGAACGACTCCAGCAAGTTACGAACAGACAAAGAAATTATAATATTTAGACAAGCGTTTAAATTTTGACCTGAGGGTAAATTTTTAAAAATGAATCCCATTCCTCAAAATTTTATTTTTACCATTATTTTAAAGACACAATGCATTAAATATCAAATTAAAAAAAGAAAACAGAGATGTGAGCAGGAAAATGTGTCACGTAAACTTTCATTAAATTTTCAAAGAAGGCTATCAAAATGGGACAACCTGGACGGCCGCTAATGGGTTTCAAATTCCCCTTTGTAAGTCAACCCACACAACCATTAAAATACATAAAGCGAGCATTAAAAAAAAAGTTTAGTTTTGAATATTTTTGAAATTCTCTTCTGGGTAAATTAATTTCTCTAGAGGGTCCAGAAGTGAGAGCTACGATTCTGGTTGCTTTAATGTAGACATTTGCTTGGAGTTTGCGAATCATAAACAAATAAGGCAGCTGTTGTGAACAGTTTGCGAGTAGGTCAAATGGAATTCAAACCAGTGACTAACAATTATGTTATTTTGTAATACTGTTCTTGTCTATTCAATAAAGCGCTGACATTTATATTTTATATTTACATGTAAATAGTAAAAGCCCAGTGGAAGACAAATTAATAACACAAGTTAAGTACTATAGATTGCAAATATATAAATAATAACAATAGTTGGGATCCGATCTATTCTGAAAATAACAACATTGTTATTTTGGTGATTGTTGACTCAAAAATAGACAAGATGAAGACAGTCCACCTTATTTATTTATGCCCATTTAGTAATTAAATTACTTTACTTAATTAAATTTTTTAACTAATCAAGTAATTAACATTTAGGATTTTTTAAATTTTTGATGAGATCTTTGAAAAGTAGATGTGAATCTACGTGGTCTAATGAGAGTGATGTTTTGAGTGAGGAAAGTATGATTAGGATTATGGGGGACTCATAAATATGTTTTTATGTCTACATATACGATGGTTCAATATTACTTTATGTCCAATACTCAACAGTTGTGCAGTAATGGCACAAAAATCATAGTTGAAAATATTAGAATATTGGTGTGACACGTTGTATAGGTTTCTTTATTTTTAAAATGAAAAAGTACATTATTTTATTATGTAAGAGCAATAGCATATTTCTGATAAAAATATATTATCACTGGCGTTTTGGTGGAATCATAACCAAGCACATTCTCACCAGTAGATTTTTTACTGCTGAAAATAATATATATTCTTATATTTATATTTACTGGTGAAATTATATTCGTTTCCGAACTGTCACTGAAACCAAATTCGACGGTTGCCCAGTTCCAGATCCGTTCCGACGATTAGTCTTGCACTACCCTCAAATATTGCAACCAAATCTAACCTTACCTCCTCATTATTATTATTTTCAACTACCTAAATGCTTATGTTATGAAATCGAAAGGACTTTCGAAGAAATATTAACGTTCAACGATAATTTTTAATATTTTGCAATATCTTAATTAATTCTTAAATAATGTATTGTGTATAAATATTTTGGCATATTATTAACTTTTTCACGAATTTACGTTATATTTTTACAAAAACATGTTAATAAATACAAAATATAAGAGTATAATAAGTTTTTAAATTAATTAGCTAATATAATAATGGTTAAACCCAAATATGATTTTATAATGGATGCGTATAAGCAATTTATAAAAAGTATGCACACATAAGTTCACTACTGTATATGTCCACGGATTATTGAATGTAGTATGATAGAAATTATCTTAACAAAATGTGCGGTGCTTATCGTCAGCAGGTACAGCAGAAAGAAAATACAGCGTATTATAAAATTTAAATTTCTATTCTGAGATATAATGGAATTGTCTGTCTAGACGGTAGACACACAAAAATATTTAAAACGTTTCCCTAGAATTCAATTCTTGGAAATAAATTATGGTTTACTTGTTAAAATAGCATGGCTGAAATGGTCCTTATATTAAATATTGAATTAATCAATTTTTCTAAAATGAATCAGTTTTGAGTCCTGATATTGTATTTTGATTTTTTTTGAAGGGTTAAATTAGAAATTTTGGCAATAAGAAAGTGTTAATGTTGAATTGAATATTATAAATAACCAGGTCCATTTTACAAATATTTTTTTAAAATTTGATTTCATATTAGTATTAAATTATTTATTGAATTCATTTATTAATGAAGTTAATTTATTAATTATAAAAATAATGATCGCCAGTATTCGTTATGTAAAAAGGCGCTAGAAGAAGATGAATATGAAGGTATGATTAAACTGTAAGATATTTTAGTTTTATTATTTAAAACAACATACCACAAAACATAAATTTACTAACTAGTGAATTATTGGACACACAATAACATTGTTTATAAACTTAGACAGATTTTCTTGTAATACACTGTTTCTGATGAAGGGACCCTGAGGGAGATAAGGTCTACTAATTTCACAGCTCGTTTCTCTCCATACTGATCGGTTTCACCTTGCGGTATTATCAGAATACACATAAACAAATTACCCAGACTAATATTTTAGTGCTCTGTTTATGGGATTTTACGTTTGGGTGAGTCGGGTTCATGAGGAATTCTTATTAGTGGTTTTAATTAGCCAGCATACCAAAGTTGACATACAGCGATCACATTATGTAAGATAACAAAACACTGATGTATTTTTAGTTGATATTAAAATTTTAAATTCAGTCTTACTCACACACTTATCGATAAAATAGAAAATTGATGATTGTGTATGTAAAACTGCAGAAATATACACACAAAGGTGAATTTTTTTTTCGATCGATCTTTCATGGATTCACATTATTAAATCATTATAATGTTAATATCAGGACTTAATCATTCTTACATTTTCAGCATTGCTGACTATTTTTTATAAAATTGTACAGGAGAGGTGAATGATCCCAGAAAAATTCTTTACTAATGATGTATTTAATAATGTGTATTTAATAGTGTTATATATAGATTTCATTAACTAAAAATGTTCTTTTATGTGACTTGCAGTAATATTTATGAAATAGTGCTTATACAACATACTCGTACATATACACTAAAAACTCAAAATTATAATTTCCATAAACAATTTGCAATTTGGAAATTATCACAGTAGAAATGAAACCGTTTGTTTATATTTTGAAAACGTGCATCTTCAAACAAACAAACAGAAATTTTCACTTAATTCGCAATTAAAATGAAATCGATAGTAAAAAAAAACTACTAAAGAAAACGTGGTTTTATTACTCCCTTTTTTTTAACTCGCTGCGTCTGCTTGCTTGCTTCTCTGACGAAAAAACTTTGGATCGATTTTTAACCCTTTTCCCGTGATCCGATCAATAGCTGAAACTTTGCAAGCAGACTCGTGGCGACGATAAAAATAATCTAACAATTTTTTTTTTAAATTTTTGTTAATAAATATAGTATAATTTTGGATTTTCCGAAATATTAATGTTTTTTTTAAATTGAAATCAATACAAATGAGTAATTAGCCCGATGCGTGTATAGACATGAAACTAGATTCAATGAGAAAGGGAGTATAATAAAAACTTGTTTTTTTTATGGGTTAGTTTTTATTATTGATGGATTTGGCGTTAATAGTTTAATACTTCACCAGTCGATGAGAGATTCTGATACTCGAAACACGAATAGCAAAATATCAAATATCTAAAAAATTCATGTTGGGATAACATAGTTTTCTGTCTATTTCGTGTTATTTTATTTTTAAAATAGAGATGCGAACCTGGAAAACGTATCGCATCAATATTCTAATTATTTTCAAATTAAGCTTAATGCTTTTGTTATGAAAATGGGACTAACTTTCTGTTGTCCTGGAATGGGAATCGAAATACAGACCACTGGATCACTACGAAAGAGTCATAACCGCTACACTAACAGTCTACTTTTTTATTTATAACGCAACTGAAATGTTATTTAGACATTTTTAATGAATTTTTAAAGCGTAACCAAAATATTCAATATAATTAATACATTTCAATGGCTAATTTAATATATTCAAAATAATTATTTTACTACTTCTGCTCCAATACTTTGGTGTGCTTAATTTATCGACATAAATTATGTTACTCGGAGTTTACCGAGAAATTAAGGGAAATATTTACGAGAGAAACACTCCGGTATGGTTTATTTGAATAAAAATATTTCACAGAAAATTTGATTAAATTTCGAGATGCATTGAACTCGTTCTAATATTAGGTCCTTACATATGAAATTGGCGTTTTGCCGTACTGGCAAATTTGATCTCAAATATCTTCTCTTTGGTTAGGAATTCCAAATCCAAATTTATACAGCTATTTACTCATGTATTTTTGTTTTGAAAATTATAATTCATTTGTTTTTTCCTCAATTGTTTTTTTCTTTGCGTCACCCAGTGTACAAAATGAAAAACTTGAAATATCGCGTTATTTACGAGTACGAGTTCCACCGTAGCACCAGGCTGCAGAAACGGCTCGAAAGATTAATGATGTGTATGGCGACGGTGCCGCAAAAGAAAACACAGTGCGTTTTTGGTTCCAACGTTTTCGTTCTGGAAATTTCGACCTGCAGAACAAGCCCCGTGGACGGCCGGAGACCAAAGTTGATAATGAAGAATTGAAGGCTATGTGGAAGCGGATCCATCGCAAACCACATCCGAGTTAGCTGCAGGCTGCGATGTTAGTGATAAAACTGTTTTAATCCACTTGAAGCAAATTGGTAAGGTGAAAAAGCTTGATAGGTGGGTACCTCACGAATTGAGTGAAGCAAATCAACAAACGCGCGTTGACTGCTGCGTTGCATTACTCAACCGGCACAATAATGAAGGGATTTTAAATCGAATCATTACCTGTGATGAAAAGTGGATCCTGTACGATAATCGGAAGCGCTCATCGCAATGGCTGAACCCTGCCAAACCAGCCAAACCATGCCCCAAGCGAAAATTGACTACAAAAAAGTTACTTGTGAGCGTTTGGTGGACTAGTGCTGGTGTCGTTCACTACAACTTTCTTAAATCTGGCCAGACGATTACGGCAGATGTCTATTGTCAGCAACTGCAAACCATGATGGAAAAGCTAGCTGATAAACAACCGAGGCTGGTTAATCGCTCCAGGCCACTGCTGCTTCATGATAACGCTAGACCACACACTGCACAACAGACGGCTACCAAATTAGAGGAGCTTCAATTGGAATGTCTAAGACATCCACCGTACTCTCCGGACCTTGCCCCAACAGATTACCATTTTTTTTGAAATTTGGATAACTTCTTGCAAAGGAAAAAATTCAACTCCGATGGGCCAGTCCAAACCGCCTTCAAAGATTTTATTGATTCCCGTCCGAATGGTTTTTTTAGTAAAGATCGATGAACTAACTATGAGATGGCAAAAGTGCATAGATAGCAATGGTACATACTTTGATTAAATAAATATATTATAATAAAAAAAAATCGGCTTTATGTTCCTCCCATACTAAACGCCAATTTTATATGTAAGGACCTAATATTTTGAAAGGGGGAATGTGATTTTTTCCAAATGATCCTAATCTGTATTTGGAAAAAAAACCTATTATGTAGAGCTTCTCTGTTGACGAACTGCATTTCGGGGGTTCAGAGATTGGAGATTACTGAAGTTGAGATGAGATGTGTACCATAGGCTCGGGTTTGATTCCCGCGTAACGGAATATTTTTTTCTCGTTTTATTTTTTAATATACTCTAATGTCTTTTTTATTTATAATTTCAATTATTTAATTATATTGTCGCGTAAGTTTTACAAATTACATTAACCATTAACTACGGCAGTGTAAATAAAAAAAAAGTTTAAATATTTTGATAAAAGTCGTTATTACTATTTCATAAGATCTATAAATATAATCGGCTATAAATACGTAAATAATTATTTTTTAGGAACCCGCATGTAAAAGCTCTATCATTTTAATGGGTTACAGCTAGTTCTTATATAAAAGCTCTATCATTTTAATGGGTTACAGCTAGTTCTTATATAAAAGTAATAAACTGAACATTATTTGCAATAACTAAGAAAATATAAGCATCAATCGAAAGGCAGCGGCAAAAAAATAATATTTTAAGTGTTTTAGAAAAAAATCAATAGATTTTGAATATTTATATGTACGTAGAATGTATTTTCTTAAGAGTATAAAACAAGCATCATGACGATAAAAATGTACTAAAATAATGAAGAAATGTTATAAATTTTTCGGTTTTCAATGGTTTTTAAGCGCTTTTTAATCATATAAAGAGATGATTTTAAACAATATTTTAAATAGTATTTGCACGTACATTTTAATTATTAAACCATATGTGACAGTAAGTTTTTTTTATTAAAAATACGTTAATTATATTTAAAAATAAAAATTCTTAAAGAATAGAATACGTCCAAAAATGACGCAGTTTTAAAATCAATCTGTTTTTAAAACTGCGTCATTTGTTTACATTTTTCATGCTTTGGAATTTATATTTTTAAATTAAAAAAAAAAAATTAACGTATTTTTTTAAGGGGGGATGGTAAGGTTTTTAACTTTTTTTTTTTGGCATTTTATTTTTAATTTTTTAAATGAATGTATAACATCGCAAGAATATTGTGTCAAAATTTCAAGTCAATCGGAGTAAAATTGACGAAATTATAAACATTTGAGCGATACTCAGACTGATTTTCTATACCTGCTCGGGCAGCTAAGAGATGCGCTCACCTGAGGACTACCTGACGTGCTATTGTAGTAGAAAAGTTTTGCGTAGACAAGGACAAAAAGATGCTGATGATGAAAGCTCTTTGCCGTGTGAACATGGCATCGACGATTATGTGTAAGTATAAAATATTTATTTTGAATTTTACAGTGTGCAAAACTTTAAATCGTTTTCCCCACATCTCACGTTTTCAAAGTCGGTGTCCATCATAACTTCAAAACTACTACACCGATCCTTTTGAAATTTTGAACACTATTTCTGTACATAATTTACAAGGTAACGCTGGAGACTTTTTTTCAAATTTGTTATGAATTTTTATTTTTTAATAACAAATTAGTCAATATTTTTCGCAAAAAATCGCGTTTTTCCCTTCAAAGTGTTCCAAAAAATTGAAAAATTGAAATTTCAAAAAACTCTCCCAGCGTTACCTGGAAAAAATCTATTATCTAACGAATCAACTTTGATTTTTTGATTTCAGATGATCTAGCACCAAGTTATGATGGACACCACAATTCTACTTTTTTCCGAGACACGTCCGAATAATTGCTGCCATTACCGTATTTTTGAATATTTTGTCTTAAAAATTTTACACAATATTTTTCAAATGTCATACTTTAATATACCATTGATTTTAATAAAGTGATTTTAACTGTGTCGTCACAAAAAATTCACAAAAACATGCCTTTTTTTGTACGAATTAACCTTACCCCCCCGCTTAATAAAAAAAACTTTTCAAGATGGTTATTATATATGCCTAATAGAGACAAAGCTCTTTTCTATTTCTTATATGGGAAAGTAGGAATGGAAGTATATTTGGATGTTCACAGGACTTACTTACTTACTTACTTACTTATTATTACTTACTTAACCAATTCACCCATGATAAATTACCAAATTTATCAAAGTTGTATATTTGTTTAACTTGCACACCTTGTTTCATATGTGAGTTGTATTTTTATTACCGCCATCTGCAGTCAAAAATTATGTTTTTTCCATAAACTAGTACAGATGTCACCGTTGTTAATGAGATATCAATATTTTTTTTATTGGAGTTTTGAAAGCAATATCCTTTAAACAAATATATACAACTTATAAAAAAGATTTCCATACACGTTTCTCATATAAATAGCTTCGTCTCTGTGAGACTTTAATAACTTATCTTACTAAATCTAGAAGGTTTTCAAAGCACCTCAAAACTGCGCACGTCTTTTAGTGTTTTAAAAAACGCCAGATTTTAATCCGTTTTTAAGGCGCAGCCCACGGCCAAAGACTTTTTGTTTTGACAGAACGCGACATCTGTGAGCGACAGAAAATAACAATTTATTAAGTGAATTCTCAAACGGAGTGACATAAAGCCGAATAATTGTGTAAGTGATTTTTTGAGTGCTATCTAGAAAGTTCAGAAATACTATTATTGTGTTAAATAGTTCCAACTAGCGGAAATGTCGGAAATGAGGGAGGAGCGTGATGACGCTCCTGCTGTGAGTCTGGTGAGGTGAGGTAAGGTGAGGTTAGGAAAATTCGGTCAATTCTAGTTTTTCGAACACATTGCGCTACCGGTAAACTTTAAAATATTAATAGTGTTTTAATTACTTTAACTTCATTAACCATAAAATAAGCTTAAAAAACTTTAGCGTAGATAGACTGCAGAATTTTAATGAATATTTTAAGAAATTTGAGAAAAACAATTTCGTCAATTTCTATAAATTCAAAATGTTTTCAGTTTTTCCAATTTTTTCAAAACACAGTACTAGATTTTGTCCCAGGGACATACACGTTAAATCAAGATATAAGATATTAATCAAGATATATTATCGATGTCTTATAGAGACGAAATCATACATTTTTATAGGAAAGTAGGTAATAAATTAATTATCTCATTTGTGACATCTTTGGTTAATAAAGAGGAATGAAAAAGCTTTGAATGTCGGTTGCGCTAATGATAATTACAATATACATATGAAACGGGTTGTACAACTTAAATATATATACATTTAAATAATATACTTCAAAAATTTGATAGATGTGATATTCTATCATGGGTGGAAATAGTAAACGTTACATTGTGTAAAGTGATCACTTAAGCCAGCGGTACGATAGGTTGTAAGCCCTATGAAAACCCAAAGACTTCCATACCTACTTTCACTTAAAAAATATAATTTCGTATCTATGCGACATCTATAATATATCATGAATTTCTATAAAATTTACCTATTGCGTTTTGCGAAGATAAACCGATTTAATTATTTTACGTCGTTTTTCTTTGCCGCGCTATAGCGGTTTGAAAATAAATTTTCAACTAAGTAGGGTAAAGGAAAAATAAAAAAAATAAATAATGATTATTTAATCCCTACTTCAGAGTCATGGTAATTATGATGGTATATTTTGATAATGGATATGGAACTAAAGCGTTTTGTAATTAATGCAAATAAAATTAATGCCAGAAATGCAATCGCATTAGTCGGTAATTTTACAAAATAAAATATCTTTTATAGATTCTACGATTAAATTACAATGGATTTCAAATCAGAATAATTTTCAATTAGTGATTTGAACAAATTATACAGTGAAATAATTGTATATTAATTAATTATTGTATTACACACAAATTAATACAGTGTCCATAAAGTTTCCATCTACTCTAATGAAGTTTATGTAATACTAGAGATATATACCTGTCATATAGTACCAGTATTTGAACATGGATTGTGGGATGGATGAGTTATGTGGGATGGGAAAGTGGATTTGATCCAGGTTTATGGAGAGCACAAGGAGCAATGGAAGGAAGCACGCTCTCACCTTGTTTTCCCTCAGATACAGGTAGATGGACTGGTTCCTCCCTTACTAGAAGGGCACCACGTCTCGCAGTGTTCATTGATTCAATTTGTTCCTTATTTGAAAGATTTTGCACAGTCGCGTACAAAGATCCTCACAGGTCAAAACAATCAAACAATTAAATTTCGAATCTCAAAAAAGTATTTTGCCAAAGTCATAGAAACAAGATTTTAGTAGAGCGTGCACTAT
Organism: Agrypnia vestita; assembly: GCA_016648135.1. Lineage (NCBI taxonomy): Eukaryota > Metazoa > Arthropoda > Insecta > Trichoptera > Phryganeidae > Agrypnia > Agrypnia vestita. The sequence goes on from JADDOH010002300.1 coordinate 115,527, forward strand.
GAAAAGGTGTAAAAAAAGGTGGATGTGTTCAACAACATCTGGCCCTGCTCATAAAGATCGAAAACCAGGTTTATGTTACATGTTATTCTAACTTTGAGCTGGTATTATGGTAGGATTCGTGGAAAATGTCCGTAAACCTTGATATATCATTCATACCTTACGTTCATTGATACATTTATATGATCGATTTATACCCGTACCTGTCTAAATGTGACATCATTTTTACGAAACGTTACTTCATGCTAAATTAGTATTTTGTAACTTAAATAATGACCATGCTCCTCTGCCAATGTGTATGTGCACCTACGTATCGGTCCCCCATAAAGAAAACATCCAAGGAGGATTTTTATTATATAAAATATTGCGGTGTTAATTACTTAGCATGTAAATAATTGTAATTTTTAGTGATTTTCGGGGCCTAATGTAAAAGCGCACTTGATAAATGCTTGAAACTTAAGGCGAATGTCCGCCAAAGTGCGCAAATTTCACAATTTTTTCTCATATCTCCTCTTGCGTTTTTTATCACACTTTTGTACGGAAACACATGATTTTTAAATTTATTTAATAGTTAACATATATTTTAAATACGGATATCTTGTTAAAATGACGTATATTATATAAATTATCAAACCTGCGTACGATATTTAAAAAATGAAGAAAATTGCTCCAGTATGTGGGCCTTTTATGACTGAATGGCCTCGTAATGCTTTTTTTTCAATAATATTACAAAATAAACGTTTACCCTTAGCTTTAAAAAATATTTGTAAAATCTGTCAGTTTGTTAACTTGCAACTTATGTTTCAAAAAAGACTGTTTTTAAAAATATTTTATTTTCTGTTTTGTGTTTTTCGACTCTTTTTACATGGTTGTCAACTATTTTTTCTTCATTTTTAAAACATCGTACGTAGGTTTAATAATTAACTGATTGATGAAATAACGGTTTATGTCATTTAAACAAGATATCCGTATTTAAAGTATACTTGATGCTTAAATCTTAAAATAATGTATTTCCAAACAAAAATTTGATAAAATGCAAGAGAAGATTGCGAAATTTGCTCACTTTACCGGACGATTACCCTAACATTACACGTACTTGCAGCGGAAATATAAGGCCCAAATTCAGAGTCAATACTTAAATGATTAAAAGGTTAAAGTTCTACTTAAAAGTGTTATTTTGTACTGAAAATTCGGGACTAACCCTCGCTTCACTTAACGATGATTTTCGAATAGTGATGATGTTTCGGTTTCTAACTCGTTGCATTGGCGAGTAGCACTACTTATAAATATGTACAGCGAACAGCTGTAATGTTTCACGCTTTTTTGTAATACACGTAATAAATATATAATTGTGAAATTTTGTATTATGATTGGTCTACATTAGGCAGATTAAAAGTGAATAAAGTTTTTTAAGGGTTGTAGACCTCTTGCGATTTGCATTAGCCAAACCCTGTTTAATCTCATAAGGGTGAGATTTGTCTCTGTTTTTTTTACCACCTTGAATATTTATTCCTTGAAAATCCCTATGTGGGAGAAATAACAAAATTAGACCACTTCCATGCCCTCCATTGCCCCGACTATCCAATCCGGCTATCAATCCCAGCGTTCAACATCTACCCCAGGATATATAATTAATCAGTTGCGACGAAATCAAACAACCAGTTTTATGAGTGTATTTTTCCAGACGAGGCGACATTGCGAAGCTATAGCTCGGTAAATACAATACAATAAGATACAATTGTTACGAAAAAGAATACAAAATATTCAGAAGTAATGGTTTAATCGATTCTATTTTATTACAGTATACACACCGTCATTTATAAAACTAAGAGAAAATAAAGTTACTTCCTTGAGTAACTTGTTGGTCTAGCGGTTATAACTCTATCCAGTGGTCGGTGCTTCGAGCCTCATTCCAGGAGACCAGAGGAAAGGTAGGAATATTTTTAAAGAACAAGCGTTTAGCTTAGTTTTAAAAGGTAAGTATATTGAAGCGACCGTAACTCGATTTAAACAAAAAATATTGAATGAATTATTTATCATTGAATTTTTTCAAATTATTTTGAGAAACGATAAAAGTTGCTAAAAATATCTAAATAGCTTGACAGGATCAAAATGAAAAATGATATAATATTATTTTTCTTAACCTAACCATTCGAAATTTGTAATTAAAACAAATAATTTTAAAATAATTGATAAAATATTTTACATTGTAACAGAATTTTTGCAAGATTTATTTTCACCTATCGTGGCTGCAGGAGGAATGAATGAAAACGCTGGGATTTAATACAGGATTTATTAATTACTGAATAATTAATTAACGTACAAGGTCACTTATCACTATTAAATGTAACGCTATTCCTTAAATTAAACTGTTACGTAACTTTATCAATCGTAAATACACTTTATTCACTATTCACTAGAATATTCCATTCATTTCATTCGCTGTTGAGTTACGGCTCACCTGGCCGTCCTGGCAACTCGCGACTTGGGGCTACCTTCGCTTCTATTATCGCTGTCAAACTCGCGCGCCCAAAATAATTGACTTCTTACTCGCGTGTGCCGTATTTATATTGGTTAATGCTATTATCTAGACGTTTCCATTGTTTACTCGCAAATTCTCGTAACTTCCAGATGTTCCTGGAAAGTTGCAGACGTCTCTCGAAAGTTGGAGGTAATTCTAGACCCTTCGGTAGTATTATGCTAACTTCAAACAACTGTCACTTGACAGAAGTGCGTGATTCTTTTTAGCCTCATTATAATATTATAGATGTCTCATAGAGACGAAGCTACCTTTCATGTGGGAAAGTAGGTACGGAAGTCTTTTTGGGTGTCTATAGGGCTTGCGATATATCGTGTTGGTGGCTTGAGTGATCGCTTTCCATTACGATCGCACAATGTAACGTTCACCGATTTCATCCATGATAGACTACAACATCTATCAAATTTTTGGAAGATGTATATACGTTTAATATGCACAAATTTTGACAGATGTAGTTGTCTCTAATGAATTGGTGGACATTACATTGTGTAAAGTGATCACTTAAGCCAGCCATACGATAGCCACGGATACCCAAAAAGACTTCCATACTTACTCTATTAAATACCATATTAAAAGTAGCTTCGTCTCTACGAGATATCTATAATATATTGAAATGTGGAATTTACCAATAAACCCCTGAACGCGGTTGCCGAGAACGTACTTGTTCTCTCATATGCAGAATTGCTTCCACACGATCTAACTGACCAACCAACGCTCAGGGTTATCTTACCAGGATTCTAGGCTTCAGTGGTTGTGGTCCATTCCCTTTACTTTCTTTCAGATTGGTTGGGGAATAGTATGGAGAAAGTAAAATAATAACAGGTCCTGTGGTTTTACATGAGGTTTATTACAATGAGATGGTATCCAGTCAATTCAGTACACAGAGAATAGTTCATAAGGCACAAATTCTACAGTATGTTATACAATTTATAAACGTGGTTTCATACGGGACAATGAAATACAATAGTAAAAGGTTTAAGAAAAACACAGCGCCGAATTATCAAGTATGACCCTGGTGGCTACTAAAGTCAAAATGGATGCTCCTTTATAATTTTATATATAAATAAAAATATTTGTTTATTACCAAATGGAGGTTGAGTGGGAGCTCTCATAAGGAGATTAAGTATAAACACAAACAAACTCTTGAACCTCTTCTAAGGTTTTTTGTTCTTTAAGATGTTTTTAACCTGATCACTATAACGAAATTTAATCTCAGTCGGGTCCACTACAGAATATTAATTTACATATAGTTAAGCTTCCAGAGGTCGGCCCAGTAGAGGCTCATGGGATGTATGGGTAAGTATGAACAGGGATTGGAACAGACTTTATGTTTCCTATTTTAAAAGTTACATCACTTGAGTTCGATTAATGTCACTTGGTTATCCTTTTGATAACTTTTTGTAAATAGTTTGCGAATGTTAGAGATTAGCCATAATTGGCTCCTGTAAATTATGTATAGATATAAACAAACACTCGAAACCTGTAATTTTTCTTCGGAGTATGGAGTGGATCGACCACCTTTAGTAGGGGTGGCAGCCCTGACCAGCTGTAGGAGGCGGCGGACGGTTGTCTTCCGTCAGCTGATCGGTCGGAATGCCCGAGCGGAGGTGCCGAAGTTGATGACGATTTTTAATGAAGAAGACGCCAATGACGGCTGAATCTTATGAAGTCCAAGAGCACGGTATTTTTATTAAAAGTTAAAAGAACAGGCGTTGTTTAATAGGGCACGAAAACGATTGTTTTTATTATACCCCTTGTTGGCGGGGAATGTTCATGACGCCAATAGTAATGTATTATATTTTTAGAAAAGGGCGCTCGAGGCGCTTGCGATGAACTTTTTTAACTTTGGTCTACTTCACCCTTAGTCGTTTATAAAACATAGAGAACGATTATTATTATGTATTTATTGCGAGACCGACATTGTCTCACACGACGAACTCGTTACTATATGCGTTTAAACTAGTTGAACACACTGTTTAACTTTATAACACGGCGGGAAGTATATTATTTGCGTTTAAATCATTTGAACACACTGTTTAGCTTTGTAACACGGCGAGAGGTATGTTATTGGCTCACATTTGAAAATTAACAACAAACAATTCCGACACCGTAACTTTTATGCAAATGGCGGCCGTAATTTGCTTAGGGCGGGCGGCGTAGCTGACGCACCTCAGAGCTCGGTTCCCGGATGATGACTGTGAAGACTGGCTTGCCGGGCGGAAGGCTAGCGGAAGAGGGTGCGGGGGGGGGGTCTCGCGCGCCGGTACAGCCGCTCCAAGAGTAAGGCAGCGCGGCCCGCCGTGGCACGCCTTCCGTCTCCTGCTCGGAGGCCCCGCGAGGGCGGTTGACAGGGATACTATCATAGTGTGTGTGACTCGTAAGCCTGTGTGTATAACCTTCGCGCCTTGGCTCCGGCCGCTTTGCTCGGCGTGTGCGATTTCGTTTATTTTCTTGGTTACGACGGAATATGTAATATTTACTTATTTATATTTATTTTGTTACGACAGAATAGTAATACTTCCTTTCTGTCTAAAAGGAAGCATTACAATATCTTGACTAACAATGTCCCCTTGGGGATAAAATCCAGTTTTGTGTTAATGAAAAATGTGAAAATACTCAAAATATTCAGAATTATTGCATTTTTTAAATATCAAAATTACAATAAAAAGTTTGTTAGGTTAAGCTGAAATTCAAGTATTGTTTAAAAATTGGTTTATATTTCGTGTTTTCACTATTATTTTTTCTAAAAATATATTGTGAAAATATTTTCATCCTCATGAATGCAAGCTATATGTCCCTATAGGTAAACGAATGAATTCAAACTTCATTAAATATTGTCTAAAATATGTAAAAGATACGTAAGTGAAAAATCAACAATTTAAATAATTGTGTACAATCGTCCAAAGGATATAAATTTTTTTCGTATCGCGTATAAGTTAACATAAAATTTCAGTTAGAAATATATCAGAATGAAAAAACAACTACAAGTAAATCTATAATAATCTAAAAATATTTGTAAAAGATGTCAGTCAGAAATAGCGTAAAAATATACAAAATCATACACATTCTTGAATGTTTTTTGATCTCTTCATGCTTTAGTACATAGTTTTACTCTTATTATCCTCCTCATTCTACGCATATGCTCAGATTATAATTACCTTGTAAATTAAATAGATATTTTTTACACTAAACATGAAGACTATCGTCTTATGGTAAGGCAGATACTAGAAATACGCCCCCCTCCCTGATCACGTATATTATATACATCACGAGCCCTTTTGTGCCTATGTTAAAGTTAAATTTGGAACAATCGGTTAAATGAAACTGTAAAGTTGTTTTATCTGTCATTGTCAAATTGACATATCTATGATTATGTCCTATTTGTGTTATCCTTTAATTGTGGGAGACATTTAACTATTTTTTGTATTCTATCTTACCAAGCGATTGTGTCTCCATGTCGGATGACCAAATAAAATAAAATAAAAATAAAATTATCTATTACTTCTTTTAACTACGTGATGTATTTAAACTAAAAAATATACATTTTTAGAATTTTGCATATAAGTCTTGGAGTATAAAAATATACCTAACCACTAACCACCTTTATTTTTTTTAGATTTGAACGTTAATATTCTCTATTATCTATCTATCTTTCTCTCTCTCTCTTTTTATTCTCTATTTCTCTCTCTCTTCTCTCTGTCTATTCAATATTTTCTCAGCTTATTCCTTCATTTGCAATATTAGTTAACTATCATATCAAGTATCAATCTGAAGTTGTTGCTTGTAAAAAAACAGTTTTTTCAAGTCTCACACAAGATGTGAATTTTTTTCGTTGATTTGCCAAAAAATAGTTCATGGAGTACCTTAGGTTTTTATTTCCAATTACTCATAAATTTGATACATTTTTAAAAAAATACATTTTTTTATGTGTATATTATGTTATGATCTATAAAATAAAACACATTAAAAATACTGTTAGGTACTTAAAATACATCAAATTCTCGCGAAATACTAGAAATCCAAATAAGGGTCTTTTTATTATTGTGATGCGATATAAGAAGAGTTATTTGTTGTCAAATGATGACTTTAATGAGACATTCAAGATCTACAAATTGCTATGTATTAACTTCTTCTTCAAAAATAGCAAAATAATTTTGTGATGATACTATTGATATTAATATAATTAATAAAATAAACTTAGTATTCACCACTTTTTTAAAAAAGTGTTGAAAACTAAGTTTATTTTATTAATTGTATTATTCATTATCTTAGAATTACATGGAATCATCGGCTGCTCTTACCATTATAATATTTTGTATATAAATAATAAAAACTAACATTAAATCTTTTGTCACATTTTATTTTAGCATTTTATTAAGTTCAAATTTGACAGGAAACCAGCAATTTTCGGTAAATTTAAAACTTTCTGTCATTTTATTAGTTTACTTCACAGTTACAACAGATAACTGAAAGATGATAAGTAAACAAAAGAAGAACAGCACGAGGAAGTTATGACATTAATAATAAAAAATCAGAACACTTTTGACAGCTTTTAAAATCAGGACATCTGCAGTGATAAATTGCTAACTTTTATCGAAAGTAAAAGCTAAGTAAATTTTAGAAATGTGAAAAATATCAAATGATATCATTTTCTCACTAAGAGCCTTTGGAAGACAGAATTTTCCGTAACAGGTATACATACGAAATATTTAGAATCCAGATGATTATTGTTGTATTTTTTAGCGTTGTTTTATTGTATTGGCTTTATTTGACAAGATAATTTTGTGTCGTTAATTTTTAAATATGATTCTGAGTACGTGGCCAACGTCCATCGTGGCTGGCACACACACGGTGTAATCTAGAGGTACAACTATTAATCTCAGTAAATTAGGCTGTATTTCGGCAATAATGCGTTTAATATTAGCTTCCAAGTGATTAATTGTTTTTGGTATGCGAAAATAAAAAAATAAATTCATTGACTTACACTTTGAAGTCTCCATGTGACATATCAAATTATATTATTGACTGAGCCGCAATAATTTTTCCTTAATAATTCAACAATATTGTCACGATATAGTAGAATCAGAAAGAATTACACACGATCAAGGATTTTTCAGCTACATTACACTAAATTGGAAATTGCTAGAAGTGTCTGGGATGATACACTGGATTCTGGAAGCATCGCGGAGTGACTTGAATAAGGATCTCTATAAACACGGGGGCATCACGCAATTAGAGTTGCTTGACAGGTGACAAGCGATAAGTGAACGGCGAAGCAAAATTTGTAGTGTTTAATTTGCATCCCACATCCACAATCTCGTAACAATATATCAAAATGTGTACATAAAACATTCTAGAAATTTATCCATAACCAGGATTTTAACGCCGTATCGTAGCATTCGGACGGTCCTTGAAATGCTTACACCACAATTAAATATTCTGCTTGAACATTATAACAAAGAGCGTTGCTGATTGGTTTGCTTCTAACCAAACAAGCTTAGAATTATATATATATAATTCGATTTCTTACTTTCTGTATTTATTTATAAAATTAAAATAGCTATTAAAGCAACGGCAGCTAAATATTCTTAATATATTAATTTATTTTTATCCTGCATTCATTTAATTAAATATTTATTACGCATTAATATTTAACTCTTACAATGCATTAATTTATTTTTATTTTTGCAATTGTAATAACTTATTTATTACCATGTTACAATTTCATTTCACTATATTGTTATAATTTTTATAATGTTTTTGTCTTATATGTATGCCATAATTTTGTTTGAACATCACATATATAGTCACTCTAGAAAATGAGATATTAGAAAACCTTATACCTAGTAATAATAGTATAAACTACCTAGGTGTTATTTTAGATTGAAAATAACGTTTACAAAAAATATCGAATATGTTGTGAAAAAATAGCAAAAAGAGTGTCTTTACTTGGAAGAATTAGAAACTCTATAACCAAAAATACCAGTGTATTAATTAATATCATGTAAGAGCAATCATGCCTGCTTGTGGGTCCGTAAGATATTGCGTGTTTATGGTATTACTTATTAATTCGCTCGAGGGTGACATCTATGTAGTCTCGGGAAAATAAAGAGGTATTTATTTTAGTTGATATCATTTTTCTATGCTTTGTTATATAAAATTTTAGGGTTGCTTACACAGTTGTTGCCCTAATATATAAGTTGAAGGCAAATCGATGAATTCGCTAGATCGTGATCTGCCTAATGATCATGATCTGGCGAATTTAACGATAGGCCCTCAACATACACTACTATGATTGGTGGGCCGACATTGGGAGACGAATGATGGTGGAGTATGGAATACATTGGAATCACGTCTGCCTTAACCTTCTTTCTATAATACCGAAATCCAAATTCCGAAATCCATCATATTAACACAAACGCCTGGATAACGCAAAATGCAGTACACTTTCTACCTGCAAATTGACTGATAATAATGTTACCGCAAAATTTACTATTCTCTGTCAACTTGCGAGACACGCGGATCGCTTTTGTTAAAAACTGTTCCGTTTTTGGAATTTCAACAACCCCCGCACACTCTGACGTAATTTTTTTGTCGCTCTGCAAGAATATTTAAAATAAGTGATTTAAAACGCGAGTTAAATATTTGACTAAGGAACCAAATGTATAGCAATATCTGGACCATCAAACATTCCTTCCTGATCTCAATATTGAAGTTAAGACTTGCTTCAAGCTGTCTGGTTATGTTAATATATTCAGTTCATTTGCAGATGATCTCTCGCAAATTACGAATTGCGTAAACATTTTATAATCGCCGCCTAACAGTCCACTTCTCTTCTTCTCTTAATGGTTGTTCTTTTAATGGTGGTTAATGGTTGTTTAATTTCGGTTTTATTTCTATTCCTTAAAAAGCAGGTGAACTACGCACCCGCCGTACCAATGATCTTCCCGGCACATTGAAATGTAATAGAGAACAAAAATGTTGAATGAATTAAAATTAGAATTATTAAATCAACTAAAAAAGTAAAAAAATAATAATGTTTTGTAGAAATATTAAAAATTAGACATGGATTATTGCCAATCACTAACAACAAGATGTAACTAAATAAGGATTTTCACTCAAACAATACAAGAAAGAGTAACAGTATAAGACTTAATAGCAAAAAAAAACACTTCACTAAATTATTTGATGTAAGTAGGTACAAAGGTCTTAAAATCTTCGACAGCCTACCGAAAACAATACAAAATATAGTGGATATAAAGGAGTTTTAACTGGAGTGCAAAAAGTTTACTATAAAAAACTTTTATATGACTAAAGCGTATGTAGGTACTACAATATGTTTTTGAATGTGAATCACGTATTACCCTTAACATAAAATATGGAACTAAACAAACAGTGAAATAAAATAAAATTAAAATGGAAGGTACGTTGTTAATTTTAATACCTTTATTTTTTAGTGTAACCTGTCATCTGTCTGTACGTCTAAATAAAATAAATAAAAATACACTATTCGACGTGTGTGTGCCAAATGCTATTGGCATTAACCAGTGTTAGAGACAATTTTACACCTTTGCTTAACGATTCATAAACTTTTAGTGACGGCTCAAGCAAAGGCAATGAAGAGCTTATTTGGGTCAAAAGGGATTTTTCATTTAAGGCCAAAGTTAAACCATTTTTATAGGGTAAATAAATTACCTCGGCGAACCACTTTATGACGTAATCGATGTGCGTGGAGAATGAGTCGTGCGAGAGTATTAACTCAAGTACGAACTACAAAGCTTATAAATACACGCACCTACCTGAACTAATACTAAACCTCTTTTAGGGTCCCGGTTAAGTACTCTTGGTGAGTACTTGAATAAAGAAATTATTCGTTTTCGCTGGCTCTCGTGAGAAATCAAAATATTAAGACTTATTTGCAGTTATCGATCAAAATAAATCACAATCCACTTTCTTTAAATTTTTTCTTCTCTTTTGAAAATGTACCCGAAAGAGGTTATTTTACCATTTTAAGCAGAGCATTAAACGAAGTAGATATATAGCAATGATTGTGATTTATTTGTAGAAATAAAAATATAAATTTGGTCGAAATGTGGTAATTTATCAAATCGAAATCAACCATAAATTTTACAGAAAGTTCTGATAACACATCTATTTGTAATAATGTTGTTTGTAAATCAAATAAATGTGAATATTAAATGAATGTGTAATACCTATCGTAATTTAAACATAATGATTTTTCATTAAAAATTATTTTGATATCATGATATAGTATATAGATGTCACCGCTGGTAACGAGATATCTACTAAAAAATATTGATTATATTATTTGTTTGTATCTACTTCTTTTATATGAGTAATTCCACCAACATGTTTCAGAAAAACCTTTCCGTCGTCAGGGTGTTGTATAACTGTCAAAATATCGGAATGAAATGTCTTTTTTTTCTTGTTTTTTTAAAATTATTTTTAAATATTATTATTGAAGTTCTCGTCGTCATGTCATCGTCCTCGCATTATCATAATTTTGAACGTTATATATAATATATTCTAAAGCACTTTCTTTCATACATTGGAATGAACTGCATAGTTTTTGCAACTGGTAATGCTACTTCTATATTTTTAAAGTGGAATATTAATTCTTTTTGATGTATGTATGGTATTCTTCCGAATTATTTAAACTAAAATACGCCTGAAAATTACTAAAAAAGAAAATAGACCCCTTTTATAGACCAGTATATATTTTTAACTTTATTTTAATATGTATGTTCTGTCAACACAATTGCAGGATTTTGTCCATTTTATTCCGCTTCGTCTCTGTGAGATTTCTATAATTTAATTTAATAAATAATTATCCCTCTCTGGACAAAATCCAGTAATTGTGTTCTTAGAATATTCACATAAAATTTTTGTTATATATTCAAGAATATTACTTTTTTGCCCCGTATTAAAGATTAAACAAGCTCTAACTAATTATTATAAACTAATTGTTTTAAGGCAGGATCTCTAACCTTAGCTTAACTGAGGGTCGCATTAAAAAATATTAATCCAGAATGCTAAATTAAGTACTTAGAGAGTCATAACAGTAGTTAAATTAAGCAAGTACTTTCATAAGAGTAAGAAAAGTAATGCTGCTTGTAAAAGCCTTTTATGTAAGTTCAACACGTTGAAATGGTTTGTCGTATCTTTTATTAATGCGAATTCTGATCAAAATACGGGATCTTGAGTTTAATTTTTAAGTTCTCTTGTTTAAGATTCATATCATTTTTAAGAAATATGGGTATTTGTTAAAGAAATGTAGAATATAAATAAATTAAAAAAGGCAAAGCAAAGCATTCGACTAAGGGCCGCGTTTTGGGTAGCCTTATTCTAAAGGATCATGCATGATTGACATTACAGGACAAAATAATCAGTTGTTGATGGGGGTAGATGTCCTGTATTTTTTTTTATATTATGCTTTTCTATGCTTGTGCTTCTGCTGTGTACTTGCTATCTACGTTATATTATTTTTATCTTTTTGTATTTGTGCTACTGCTACGTATTTGCTTTCTACTTTATATTATTATTTTTTATTGCTTGTATTTCTTGGGCATTCACTTTGAAACAATTTCTAGACATTTCGTTTGAAGTATTCATTAATTTAATATATGCTTTATTTTGTTTTTTGTAAAAGCCCTGAAGGGCGTTAATATATACATAAATAAATATCTTTTTTAAAAATTTGTGTTACAGAAATTTCAAATAATTTATTTTGTAAATGACGTCATCTTTTTGAAACACACGAAGCCGGAGAATTAATTACTGCACCTAATCATTTCCATATTTATATTTCATTTTTAATAAATGTACATACGAAACCTTCGATTTAATAAATGCCATAACATTAATAACGTTTTAAATAATTAGTTTTGTTTTGTTTCAATTTGCATTATTTATATAACCACAATATTAAGTATATACAATATATTACAGCAATTACACAGGATAAATGCTGTGAATACTTAATAGGATTGATCAGCGAATATGTTTTTAGGAAAAAAGTGTTCTGAAGGCAATAAATACTAATAGGAATTAATCATTCGGAGAGGGGTGGTATTGGATTTTCTGGTACTGTACACACGTGTAATTTTGCGCTTCTATTCGGACACGAAGCGGCAAAGGTCGAATGCACCATTTATTTATTTATTAATTTTAACACCCTAGTGGGCTTTTACAGTACAAGAAAATTAGAAGGATTTTTAACCTAACCTAACCTAACCTAACATAACATAAAACATCATACTGGTTTAAAAAACTGGGATTAAAATTTAGATAACATAAATTTTTTTTGTATAGTATTTTACATTGCATAGAGATTTTCTTAAGATACTTATACATGACAAATGCGAGTTTATGTGTATATAAAAAATGACCATGCTTTATAGAATATTGTGCAATAGAGAAATTAAAAAGTACATCACATAAAAGGGAAATATATGTGCATTTATAATTGAACATGGTAATGCTAAAAGCGTCCAATACAAAAAAGATGAAATTTAGAAAATGCCTTACAAAAATTTGAGACTTCAAAAGAAAATACGTCGATAGGGCTATTGTAGAGATGTTTTTTATGTAATTGTAAGAAAATAAACTTTTATTTACGAATATATGAGGCGTTTTACAGATTTGACTTTATATAAATAAATGTCTAAATGTACGAAAAACCGTACTTTATTTTGTGGATTGGATACTTTTTGCATAACCAACTACAATTATTGTTAATTGAAAAAGAAGATGCTTGCACGGAATTCATGTTTACATAAATATTCTTACAATTTTCTAACTGCTTGTGTTGTGAACGAAAAGATACTCAGAAGAGCTATTGATTTTTTACCTTACGTAAATTTGAATGTAAAGCTCCGTATAAAAAACCCGGAGTTCTTTCGAATAAGCATATTTAAAATTTCTTGTGTTGACTCTACTATTGATGCTGATATTTTTGCAGATAGATACTCCATTATCATTTAAGAAGTCACTTCAACGTCTATTTTCTTAATCTGCACCCTTATATACAAAACGTAATATCAATTCCTTATTTACATATTCATATCGTCACGGGACGTGGCTATGGGGAACAAATGAAAACACTTGAAATTAATAATATATTGATTATTATAATTAATTCATAAAGTCACTAGACACGAATTAAATTTAAATACTTACCTGAATTCATATATTTCGCAATTTATCACTCATCTACGAATACGTTATTATCGCTTGTTAACGCTTTTGAGAATACTCCGTTCACGTATCGCAGGTTAAGTAAGTACTTCGCTTAATTTAGTGTCCCTCGGTTTACACTTGCGACGGCCATATTGATCGCTACGGTTTGCCGCTGATATCGCATCAAATATTGTCAAAATAAACGTGAAGCCACATTGAAACACATTGGTTTTTTGCATCTTCAAGATTGTTCTTTACATTTCTAGTATTTGCGAGAATACTACCGTTGCTTTCAGATGTCTCCCGAATGTTGTAGATAATTCCAGAGCGATTAGAGCATTACGTTGTGTTGATCCAAAGTGACATACTACAAGGGATATCGATATAATATGACAAGAACATATTGCTAGAGCAGGGTGTTGTAATTAAGATAGAGAACTGAGTTTGAAATAAGTAATGTATTTAATAAGTAAGTGATGTAATGTAAAATAAATTAAAAATAAAATATGATGATTTTTTGTAGGTTTGAATACCGACAACTTGATAAAAATAATGAAAGAATACGTTTTTTTAATAGCAAAGTGACTTTTGAACCACCTTGTACTACTTAACGTATGAAATACAGAACACATAATGAATGACAGTTTGTTCCGCAATAATTCTGTGCTTTACTTAACATAAGTTTAGAGAACGAGTGTTTCATCCACGTACACGCACGCTACGGAAGCCAGGACTTGTTTAATTTAATCTAATGAAAAAGATTATTTATAGGTCCCCTAATGGCCCTTACGGTAGTCTTAAAAAGACATTAATGTACTTTGTAAACGTACATGGAGAAGACAGTGAAGCCGTTGGCACAGAAGAGCCGAATTAGGGATAAACATATAAAGTCATATTAAAGTGAAATTGAGGAGAAAAATGGCTCAAGAAAAATTATAGTGGATGTGATGACTAAATAATTAAGTAATAAAGGACCTAATACTCAAAAATGAGATGTAGAGCTAAACTACATCTCATTTTTGCGTAGTCAATATAATTAATGTATAATTACGATAAAATTAATGAGGACCTATTTGGTGTAGTGGTTATGGCTGTCGCCTAATGATCCAGCTGTCGGTAGTTCGAGCTCCATCCTAGGAGACTAGCAATTTTATTCTATTTTCAACACGAATTCCGTGTATGTTTTTTTTAATATAAAAAAATACAAACTGATATAAAAAAGATTTTTAGTAAATGAACATTGTATAAATTACGTCATAACACATATGTTTAAAATCTTCTTCTTCAAACACAGCAAAATAATTTTGTATTTCAATTTTTTCAATTTTCAATTTCAATTTTTATTTATTACATAATATGTACATTACAAACATTCTGTTCAATGCATACATATTATTAACTTACATCTAAAAATATATATATACACATATACATACACATCCATATACACATATACATAAACACATGTATACATACATACACATATACATATACATACATACATACACACACATATACATATTGTGTATTAAAATACTAATTTATTATTAAACAATTATTAAACAATTAGAAGTGACCTGTATAATCTGGTCAAAGGTGTAGGAGAATCCTGCTTCGGAAAACCCCCTCAGACACATGGAATATATCAATATCCAAAGCGATCTTGTTCAGCATAGCTGTAGCTTTTCCAACAGGCATAACCATCGGCAGGTTGGTCCTGTATATTGGAATGTGAAACAATCTATGCTGACGATGTCTAAGGTAATTATCAGGAAAATACAAACCAATGCTCTGCATAATTTCAGTATTGTCGATCATACCGCGCAACAATCGATAAAAATGTGTAATCAAATACACATTCCTTCTAGTCTCTAAACTATTGTAGCCAAGCATACCCTGGAGAAACTCGGTTGGGTAAAGCCAAGGATAATGCCCGTACTCTCTCATGTAGAGATATCTCAGAAACTTCTTTTGGACTTTCTCCACCATAAGAGAGTACTTGCTCTCATGTGGCCCCCAGATCATCGAGCCACTCTCGAGTCTACTCCGCACCAAGGAGTTGTAAAGAGTTCTCAGTACGCGGGTATTCTCGAAAACCCTGGCAGTACGCAGAACAAATCCTAACATTCTCAGAGCATTACCACTGATCGTCTCTATGTGATCATGAAATGTCAGGCTGCTTACAAATTTAACACCTAGATCTTTAACATTCGATGTTCTTGTCAGATTTTGGTCGTTCATTTTGTAGCGAAAAAATAGAGTTTTTTGGGCCCTAGTGAAGGATGTAACCGAACACTTGGAAACATTAAACAAAAGTTTATTTCGTCTTCCCCATTCACATATATTTGATATATCTGTTTGGAGAAGATGAAAATCGTCCAAAGTTGACACCTTTAAGAAAAGCTTTAAGGCATCCGCAAATAACAGAAAGCGCGAGTTTCATTATTAATATAATTCTTAGAAATAAACTTTGTTTTTTTATTGAAAATATCAACATGTTTCAGAGCCCTTGGCCCATTCGTCAGGATACAATTGTAGACCAACAAAATTAAATTTAAAAATCGAAGTATACACAATAAAAATATTAAAAAGTTATATATGGAAAATGAATAATAATAAAGTACCTACTCAACATGAAAATAAATTTAAAAGATAACTATTTGTAAAAAGGACCTGATTATTTGTAATATTCATGGGCTCTGAAACATGTTGATATTTTAAATAAAAAAGTGGTGAAAACAAAGTTTATTTCTATTCATTATGCTTAGAATGTTTATGTTTATTATTCATATTTATCTGATTTATACAAGAAATTATAACGACAAAATGATCGTCGAATCTATTATAACTGATCGTTGTGTGGGTACCTATGAAATCTATAGTAATACTAATAATAACGTAAAGAGGTAAAGCTTGTGAGTTTGTAAGTTTGAAAGTTTGAATGTAGGTGGTAATCTCCGAAATTAATTATCCTATTTCAAAAATTCTTCCATCAATAATTAGAATGGACTTTCAGAGTGGTTATGGGCTATATATTATATAGTTAAAATAAAAGGAATTTTCGTGGTGACCTTTTTTAAAACTAAAGTCGACGGAAAAATGGTCGAGCGAATGCGTTTCTTACGAACGCTGCCTTAAGAGTAAGAGATAAATGAAATAGATATTTAAAATTAGTTTAGTCTGTCGGGGGTAATTTAAGTAGGAAATATTAAGTTCTGCTCAATATCGATTTGCTTATCATCAGAAAAAATTTATGTAGATAAAAATTTCCTTTTACACATCATTGTTTGGACGAGTAGTTTAGATTATATTGATTTTTTACTGATACTCTTACAGTCTCAAACTGAATTCCACGCAGGCGAAACTGCTAGTAATTAATAAAATGCCAAATCCGTATAGAATCAAGCATACATAAGCCATAACACATACAAAAAATAGGAGTATCCAGACAAACGGTCCTGCTACAAGGCTTCAATTACCGATCTTAGGACAGAAGAGTATGGCCTTTAATCCCCTTTCAATTAATATCCTTGACAAACAATGGCGTGATGTTGGTGAAATTGTATTTTTTTTTTAATTCAAGATTTGTTTTACAAAATGATTTTGTCCGTCTCAAAACCAATACAATTTAGAAACTGTCCGTTTTACAACCTTTTTTTGCAACCTACAAGTTTATAAAAATATTCATTTAACATAATTATTGACGAGGTTTTTATTGTGGTTTCTTAAAATTGATCAGAAAACCACCAAACTTAATTTTTAATAATATCTAATATTCATTCAATACATAGATTTGGTATAAATTTTGGTTACCGAAAGTAACTTACTAACCATCACGCCGTTTCTCTATGGTGGTAGGCAGAAAGGGTAGAGACACACATCTCTTGCCTCACCCACATCTTCGCATGCAAGGTCGACGATAGTTGAGGCTCCTAACAGGATCATCATCTAGGATCTGGTTAATCTGATCATGCCATGTCTTTCGAGTTCGCTCTTTTTTTCGCACTTAAATCATACATCATTCCTACCTTTCTTTCTTTATTGATTTATTCAACATAACCAAACAATCAGAGCGACCCTTTTTTGATAAAATTAATATTGATAAATAAATGTACATTTTGCAATATTGAAAGGGCATGATTTTGCGATATTGAAAGAATAACATTTTGCAGAATGGCAATATGGAAAGCGCAAGATTTTGCAATATTGAAAGAATAACATTTTGCAGAATAGCAATATGGAAAGCGCAAGATTTTCAATATTGAAAGAATAACATTTTGCAGAATAGCAATATTGAAAGGGCAAGATTTTGCAATATTGAAAGAATAAAAGTAAATAACTAATCTGGCTTGTTTGATTCAAACCCTCTTCGCCCCTACTTCCTCTCGCTCTACCTATGTCGTCGAAATCCAACTTTCGTAAGTGTGCACCATCGTTCATTGCGTTGTAAAAAGAAGTGACAAATTTTCGTCAAGTAACGAATTTAGGGCAAGGTATATCGAAAGAAGCAGATCTCATGACTCCGTTAATATACGAGATTGGACAGGGATGAGGACGGTGGAAGAGCTTTTACGAGCCAACGTTGGCCATCACTCGAGAGTAAATCTCCCTATCGTTAGAGATAGAGAGAAGTACTCTCAAATGATAGTCAACATTGGGGGGGACCTAAACCACACTAGAAAAAGAAGATCGAATATATCGTTGTATGTTACGAACCCTTAAACATGCACTCCATTATCGCCGTGACAATGAGAAATAAACACTCGCGGCGACTTCCGTTTTCTTCCCCATTCTTTCCTTTCAAATTTACAGTCCCTTAATTTCGTGCCACCCCCTCACATCCTCATCCCTTTAAACCCGTCTTCCACCCATCCATCTCCGTGCGCGGCGATCGCGGTGAATTTGCATAATAATTCTTTAGGATTCTGCGCAAAACACGTGGTTAACTTTCCTGTGGTAAACTCATTCCCTCGCAATCCAAAGATGTATTGTATTGTATTGAATGAATTCCGTTCTAAATTTTACATAGTAACTTCTTATGTCTCTGACGAAGATGTTTTAATCTCACCCTTCACATCACACCAATCGCCGGACATCTGAGCGTCGGACCGGGCCAATTGCATCATTATTATTTATGGCCACCGCAACATAAAGATCATCAAACGTAAACCCCATAAACCCGGAAACCGCATCTTAAATTCAAACTAAATCTGATTCCCGCGCAGCGATGGGTGTGGATCGGTAGGAGCTCATAAAAGTGTCCAAACAGTCAGGATATGAGAACCATAAATTCAGCCCTAAACTATATTTCAATGGCATCCGGTAAATATCCGAATCCGAAATGATTCGGTTTAACAGGGAAACTGCTCTTCCACCGTGTAAAACCATTGGTAGGTTGGTCCTGTACAAAATATAGTTTATTTTTAAAACCATTCTGATATTTAAATACGGGAAATCAAATATAGGACGTTAGTCAATGAGTTCACCGAAGGGTGACGCTGGTTTTCTATCAAAGTTATTTTGTACGATGAGTAATATTAAGACTAAAATGTAGAAAATAATATATCCTTCAAAAACACACTTATATTTGGGCGCTTTCCCTCCGTCAACAACAGATTTATGTAATCTATATCAATATCGTAAGCGCCCCCCTTTCATTTGGAGAGTGAGACAAACATTTTTTGGCCGAAAATTTATTTATTACTTTGTAGTAGTACCTACATTAAAATACAATTAATGTGTTTTTGTTTAAAAATTATTATTTTCATGTGATATAATTTTCTAATCTTTTATTTTTAGTGTGAATATTAATATTAGGGATGTAGCGATACGCACGTTTGCCGATTCGATACCGATATCGATATTTATAGAAAAGTATCGACGATACCGACACCGATATAGATGCGGACGGTGTAGATTTTAATAGGTGTAAAAAATTGTGGGTTTAGATTAGAAACATATGAAATTACTTGTATAATATTTATTTAGAATAATTACCTTATAATTAAAATTTTAAAAAAAAATTAACAAAACGTTCAGATTATTATATGAGTAGCTTGTTGGTTTAATGGTCATGATGCTTGCCTAGTGATGTGGTGGTCGATGGTTCGAGCCCCATTCCAGGACACTATCAGGCTTTTGGCTTAGTTTGAGAATAGTAAGAATATTGATGCGACGCGTACTCCGTATTCAGAATAAAAATATGAAACGCGGTGATTCCCCGAGCATAGATAAATTGTGCCACGATTGAACATGAACGAATTAAGTGTAAAGGTGGCGCGTTTACACACGGATTATCTACAGTGCGAAATTCAAAATGTATCGGTGTATCGGCAAATTAAAGTATCGGTTGCAACCCTAATTAATACACCAGCGTACAAAATCCCTCCGATACAAAACTAGCGCCATTTTTTGGTGAGCTCACTAATTAACTTCCCATATAAAATTATGATTAAATAATTATGGTAACTATGTACCTACTCGCAATTGTAAAAATGATAAAGTTTGATTGTCTAAATAAATTATTATACATAACTATTTTTAACAATTACAAAACAAAGTAAATAAAATGAATACAAAAAAAAGTTTTGACAAAATAAATAAAAATACCTTATAAAAAATGTACATGACATGTTGGTCTTGTGGTTAAGACACTCGCCTCGTGATCCAAAGGTCGCGGGTTCGAACCTCACTCCAGACTAGCAAGTTGGTCCTATTTTCATAGCACAAGCGTTTAGCTTAGTTTGAAAATAGTAAGAATATTGATGTGACACGTATTCCGTGGTCACATCTTTATTTTGATTGATTCATAGCACAGGCGGGTCTCCTGTAGGTCTCCGAAAAATATCTTCGCGAACGTCATACTATTTTTACCACGTTTCTCTGTCTTATATTCGACATTTTACCCACTTCTCAATATTTAATCAAGCGGAAATTTTGCACATATACATTTTCTTGATGACAATGCATGAATCAATTACTTTACTAATTAATCAATTACATAATAAAAAAAGTTTTGGGTGGAATTTGTAAAAAATATCATTTCTGCAATGACGTGCGTGTAGTTCTTGCCTGGCATAGGACCTTTCGAATAAACACACTATTCCATGAAATATTCACTTGTATTTTGTACGCGGACTTTTTTACGTTCTATAAAAAAGTCCGCGACAACATATATCTATACGTAAAGGTTAATGTACAAATTGATAAAATATGACTAAAAATCTACGCGTGTGAAGCTGCGCGGGTACCTACAGCTGCTAAGAGAATAAAAATTCGTTTTTATAAATGATAGACATTAGTTGCGAGGAGTCGTGGTCACAAATTCATTAAAGAGAAAATAAAGATTGATCGAATTCCTAACATTTCCATTATTTTCATTGCCAGTCATAAGTTTTCTTGTTAATTAATATTCTTACGCTGGATGGTACTGGATTGTATCACGGATAGTTGGGGGACAACCTTGTTCAACAACAAATACAATGGAACCCGAGCTCTGTTTAATCAGCTGCAAATAGGCTGGCTAAAACAACGAGCGACACAACCAATAAATAAATATGGTCATTCAATAAGAAGAACATACATAAATACGAACATTTAGAATATTTTATCAAAAATATAAAGAGGAATAAATTATTGCCTTACATCAGGTATATGAAGGAATGCCGAATTTGGGCTACCCTTAGATTTACGAGATTCCATCTAACAATATGTAATTTCATAAAAATAGATTGTTTCACGTTCAGTAGTTTTGCTGACGTAAATAGGATTTATTTTCGGTTAACTTCGTGGTTTCCGTGGTGTAGTGGTTATCACATCCGCCTAACACGCGGAAGGCCCCCGGTTCGATCCCGGGCGGAAACATTTTTTAAACATTAAAAGGTCGACTTATTATGCTAATTTTAACTGTAATTAATTTTTTAAGCAGTTACCTATATTATAGTTATAAAAAAATCATTGTACTATGTTTAGTATCATGAATTATGCATAATTAATTTAAAAATGTTACGTAATACAACATTACGGCGGGCGGCCTTCGTAGTTTAGTAGTTTTTCTTACTGGGGTCACGGTTCGTTCCCGGTGAGGTCACATTAAATGATTTTCTCAAGCCTGGGTGTTTGTGTATTTTGCTACAGTAATATGGCCTCGTGGAGGGGTGCAGCGTTAAAAATTGAAATAATGTTGCCAAAACCGTTACGAATACATAAATAAAATAATTTTTAAACCTTAAATTTAAATTTATCATAATATATTGTAACGAGATGCTAAAAAAAAATACGCCTATGTCAGACAATTACGAAAAGTCAAGAACAGCCAAGGGCAGGGGTCGGCAGTTCGTCAAGTTTGAAGCGCCAAATTATCATAGAAATATAGGTGATATAGGTGTGATATAGGATAATATAGGTGACAGAGAGCCGCATATATGTAATATACATATGTAGATGGATATGAATTTTTAGAGAAAAAAGTTTGATGTTTTTTCACGTAGTTGCAATTTTATTTCTTCCAAATATGAAGCAAAGCATTTCAGTACGTTATCTCTGGAGTGCCAGCTAATCTTTTAGTGCAGAAGTAAATCTAGGTACTCCCCATCATTTTTATACACAGGTATTTTATTTGATTTAGGTCAATTCCAGTGTTTTCCAGATGTGTTTCTATAGCATCCGCAATATCTTCTCCGCTTGTTTGCCGCTTGAGCGGCAACAGTCCAAGAAGTCCTCTCCTTGTGCCGTGTGACTCCTGGTCTAGGGTGATTGACGGCCTTTAGGAGACGTCTGAAACATTCGAGAAACACCTAGGAAAGCCTAGAAGCCACAAGAATCTTCTCCAAAACACTAGAATAATCCAGAGTATGCAAGTACCAGCATTTTCGCGGAAGTAGTTGCGGACTCGCGTTTGACAGGCGAAAACAGATCGAAGTCGGCTGCAAGCCGAAAGGCCAGAGTGACCAACAGTGTGATAATCCAAGTGATAAATGAGCGAATAATCGATGTACTTATCTAATTGGCGAAAGAAATAAGAGATTAAATACTGCGAGTGAAAATCGGATGGAATGTTCTAGTGAATGTAAAATAAAGTGTAGATAATAAGCTAGCGATAAAAGTGTTTACTTACGAGTGACATATTGCGAAATACTGTGGTTTAAGGAACAGCGAATAAGGAATTGTTTAATAGTGTTAAGTGACATTGCACAACGAATAGTTAATTAATCCCATAATTAATTTCACGCGTTTTCATTCAATGCTCGCGCAGTCATGACACGTGATAATATATAATGTAATAAATGTTACCGGAAAAAAAAATTTGATAAAATTCAAAATTTTACTCATTAAATAACATGCTTTTTCTTTTTACCTACTTACTTTTCACAAAGTATCTTTTCTAAAAAACATACATTTCTGGTAACTTAAATGGTTTAGAAAACATTAACACAATTGAATAAACAATTTAAAATTTAACTGAGATAAATAAATCATACAATGGAATGGCTTTCCCTAGCTTTCAGGAATGTAAGAAATAAAGTTGAGTTTTTTCCATTACTTAATACCCAAAATTGCTCAAACAAGAGTTTATTAATTCCATCGCCATAAATTTCGACTACGCTGTTTATTTTTCTTATACTTAGTCCATAAATCATCACATTCACGTACTACTTTAGGATTTATTACACGTAATCCTCATTCTTATTATTTCTAATACTCGACATGCTTTTCGTAGGAGATGTAGAAGGTAAGAGGGAAGGGAACACCCTAACTAATGAGATAACTTCCAGAACTGTTTTTGTTGAATAAAAGAGAAAAAATGATGTTAAAACAAAGTGTAAAATATTTTAATATAAATCTTCATAACACGAGTTAGAAATGCGAATTTTTCCAAGATTACTTAAAGATAAACGAGTTGTCCCGAATGATTATTTATTTATTTTGCGTATTTAGATTTCTGTTTCATTGCCGACTGAATATGCAGATGCTTATATTTCACCAATTAAAATTTTTAAAATTAAATTGTAAAAAATACTAACTATGACATTTATTAAAACAATGAAAATAAAAACACGATAAGAACTATATCATCATATATTATGGAAATAATAAAATGAGCAAGTAAACAAATATGTATACAAGTATATACAATTCGATATATGTGTGGTGGTGTGAAAGGTCACCGCTCTGGGTATGTCTTCCGTGAAGATGGATAGATTAACTCTAGGGTCACCACTCTGTTTGAAGAGTCGGAGATCTCTGCTGTTGTTGATGAGATGAAAGTCGCGATGGTTTGACAGTATTTATTTAAATGTAGACAAAACAATGCAACAATTATGTTAATAAAGGTGTACAGTAAATGCAGAATAAAATCGCGAGAGCTTCCGCTCGATAAGTAGCTTCCCGAGAAGTGAGGCTTCGATCGGGTAGGGCTTCCGCAGTATCGGAGAGTCCCGAAGGAGTAAGATGATATGTGTGGTGCTTCTTCCTTCTTATAGTCGCTTTGCCAAAGGAATTGCGCGGTTTTATTGCCTCTTGCCGCTGCAATTCCGCTGACTTCCGCGGAATACGGTGCCCCCGGTTTGCTGCGTGGTCATGATCCACGATCCGCGGCTGTCGTACTTTGATGCGTTAGCGAAATCTCCTGGTGTTGACCTGCATTGTCCGGCCCCGGCCGGGTGCCTGGATGTTGGCGCGTGTTTCTCGGGCACGTGTCATCACCCCCTGGCATGTAGGTGCGTCGCATGTGCCGTCTAGATTTGCGGCTATCTGTATGGTGGAATGGTCTCTACATATGCTTGGAAGGAAAATATTCAATATATTATAGATAATATTGTCATGGATTCGCGACGGTGGAACAAATACTCGCTACCTACAAAAAGTCACTGGACATGAACTTAACTGGAGCACTATTCTCTAACTAGTCACTCGAGAATCTGCCATTTGTCTGTGGAACACTTTATTTACATCATCCCTATCGCAATGATTTGCTCACTCAAATATTCCGCATGCAGGTAGGTAATCTAGTGCTTTATTAATGATTTATTTGATCTGTATGTTAACGGCCAACATATTGCTCTGTAGCGATGCCATCAAATTAGACTTCCTGGAATTTTTCCATACATACACGCGCATTCGACTTTTCCAGAATCTTCTAAAATGATTCAAATTGCCCGGAAATGTTCAATTATATGTAGATCTTATTAAATTAAGAATCTTATGATGAAATGTATGTATCGTATATTAAATCAACAATTCACATTATTTAATAACCAAAAATCGTTAAAAGATATTTTCGAATGGATATAATCGTATCCATATTCCTGTTAAGGGAATTTCTGGATTATAATATTGAAACTTGTGGAATTAACATCATCATCATCATCATCATTCCATTAACTCGACAAGATGCTTCCATATTCCCCTGTCTTGTGCTACTTCCGAATGTGTTAAGCAGTCAAGACCAATTCTGTTCTCATACATTTTTGTTGCTTTTCCTAACTTAATCTGGGGCGACCCGTCGGTTGCTTCTCTTCCGAGGTTGCCAAAAGGATACTGCTTGGCAGAATCCTTGCTCTCACTTTCTCTGTTATAATCCAAATTAGATGGACATATACTCGTATTAGGGTGGGCCTGTACATAGATTTGAAAACAGTCAGTTTTGTCTTGATACTTAGGGAGGATTTTCTTATTTGCGGGGCCGCAGCTCCGATTCTTCCATTTATTTCACTTTTCAAACCAAGGTATTTGAATTTATCGACTTACTTTAGCTGCATCTCCTGTATACTGATCAAACACTTCTCTTGGTCACTTTACCAACCATTACCTCTGTTTTGGCAGTGCTAACCTTCATCCCAACATGAGAGAATTCTTCGTTGAGGAATTTATTCACTATTGCAGGTCCTATTGTGTGGGAGCCAGCCTCGCTAAGAGTAAGGAATCAATTTTTACATATCCAATTTTCACTTCACTTGTTGTTTGACTAATACTGTCCATATAAAAGTTTTAACATTTAAAAATAATTTTGGGGTACCAAAATAAGATAAAACTAGTGTATCAAAGCTAAGAGATGAAACCATCTTGCTTTTCTTTATATCGGGCATATTATTTAAGAGAATAAAATAGTTTCACATTAAAACGTTTTATAGTCTCGATTGGATATACTCTGTTGGCTTGACTGTTGGTATTTACGTCACGAACCCCCTCTCCATTCGGTATCCCTTACCTTTTTTCCAGTGTTAGTCCAAATTTAGCGCTCAATAGTGCTACGCTCGATAGATGTACAAATCGATCACCATCTCCGAGATATCGTCGCAAGAGAAAGTTATCCAATAATCGTCGGTTCCGGGCACCATCGGAGTAAAGGTATTTTATGAAAAGTGTTTCGCCATTTCACGCGGAGTGGACGTGGAGTTCAATTGTCTGTTTCCGAGTTGCTAGAAGGAAGGAGAAGGAAAAGAACTGCACCAGGCTTTTTTTTCTTCTTGACAATTCTTTCACTTCCAGTCCTCTTAGAATCTTACAGTCTCTTAGAGGATTACAGCCCTCTTAGAATCTTACAGTCTCTTAGAAGATTACAGTCCTCTTAAAATATTACAGTCTCTTAGAGGATTACAGTCCTCTTAAAAACTTACAGACTCTTAGAAGATTACAGTCCTCTTAAAATCTTACAGTCTCTTAGAGGATTACAGTCCTCTTAAAATCTTACAGTCTCTTAGAGGATTACAGTCCTCTTAAAATCTTACAGTCTCTTAGAGGATTACAGTCCTCTTAGAATATTTCCAATTTACCCCGTCCATCTCTCATTCTTAATCCTGCCAATTTACCCCTATCCCTCACGATTTCGTCCGACGATTTGTGTCAAATTCAATATTGTCATTGGTCAATTTTGAATAATTATTTATTATAATTTATAGATATAAACTTTGTTCACACCACATTTTTATTGAAAAAATAAATTCAATATGTTTGAGAGCCAATGGCCCCTTTGTAAAAATTATTAATTATTATCATTTATTATTATACGTTACGTTTTATTTAAAATTCACTTTAAATAAATGTATTACTAAGATTATCCCCGGATTAACAAAGTCGAATCCAGAAATCCCTATTTGTGATTTACAGTGGGTTTGAATTCACTATTTGTGATTTACCAAATATTCGTGTTAAAAAAATTAATGTAGGTAAATGATTTAAATAAATTTCATAAAAAGGATGAAAAAATTCTTAAAAGAAATTGCAATAAATTTATACATTGGTACACGCATTTTTTTAAAAATATGGTAAAATAAATATCACAAGCGAAATTAAAACACATGATAATTGAATTGTTCCGTATCACAGAAAATGTAACGTTGAAAAGTGTGTAATACAGAAATAAAAACGCATACTGTGCGGGATGTAACATGGAATTTTTGTATATAGCTCTTCTGAGTTATTACTGTGTAAAAATATATATATTAAAAGGGTTGCCATATAAAAGAGTAGCGATTTAAAAGATGCATTACTTCCGATGCATTACTTTCCTACTCTGAAATGTTATTAAACATGCAATTTCCTGTCAATTATCTTAGTGTTGGCTCTTTGTGTTTTACAACCGCTATCACGCTCTTTAGAAAATGAAATTTGTTGTAATAAAGTAAAATTAAAAAAGAAAAAACATCAAAATTTTAATTAATTTTTGCAAACAATTTTTATAACAGTGTTATAAGAAACCACAAAAACTGTGAAATCATATAATTGAAAAAAGTGAGTTAAAATTTCCAAAACTTGAGTCATTAGTACATTTTGCAAAAGTTAGTACTTCTATCGAAATCTTCTTTAAAATTTCCTGTATGCAATGCCCTTTTTATCTTTTAGATATTTGAAAATATGGTGAAGTTAATGTATGTTAAATAAACAAGTTCGCTGATCAAATCCTAGCCTGTCGTTATCCACATTTTATTTATTTATTTGTTCACACCCATTAACGGCTTTTACATATGAAATGTTGTAATATACGAAAAGGAATATAAAACAATATTGGAATATAAAACAAAATTGTCACGAGAGTCTAAAAAATTATAATTAGAATCAACTAAACCATTCTGGAATGTTTCAAAACGTTGGGTCTCTATTAATACGCGGCGGCAACGTGCTGAACACAGAGTTGCTTCGACAATCAAGACGAGACTATAGAAAGTGAAACCTGAGACCAGTGAAGAAAGAAGCAACCAGTGCGACTAGCGACAATAAATAGAAAAGTACCTACCTAGGTTTTTGTGAAATATTCAGGAGTGAAATAAAAAAAGGTTCTCCGATTAAATTCGTGTCCATTGATATTAGTTAATTCATCAATTTTTCAATAAATTAATTATAATTAACAATATTTTAATATATATCTTCTGAGAACAATATTGTTTAACATATGCACTAGAATACGCCTGAAGATTATTACTTTCAACTTTTATAATTTCATTTGTAGATCAGTATGTGTATATATTTTAACAATATTTTTATAAGTGTGTTCTGGGAACACAATTACTGAATATTCTGAAAGAATATCGTACCTACATTAAAAATAATATTGTTTAATATTCTACTTCAAAAATAAAGAGGTATCATTACCAACTGTGAAATCTACGTATACTTTGTCACGGGAAGGACTAAATATATCTTAATCATAGTCCATTTGAGTATATGGAGGAAACTGATTTAGAATATACAAACAACTTTAAAAATTTGATAATGTGTGGATGTTCTTAGGGTGGAATCGTGAACGCTTCATTGTGTAAAGTGATTAATTGAGCCAGCTCATTCAGGTTATACGCCATGGGCTACCCTATTAAGACTTCCATACCCGTTTCCCATATAAATAGCTTCGTCTCTGTGATACTTTATTTTTATCTTATTTAATAATAATAATAATATATTTAATAATAATAATAATTTTTTTTTTAAATTCATTTCAATTGTTTTATTATCTTTCCATAGCCACGATTCCGTGATATTAAAATTTTAATATATTTTTCTTTTATTTAGAAGATGAAAAAATTGGCACTTACGTGACACGAAAAATACATCATATTAAAAAAATATAATATACTCATATCACAGTATTGCTTATAATTGTGTGTTTATGTCACATTTAATATTTTTTCGGTTGCTGGTCACCAAAACGGTATGTATAGGAATTTTGGCCGAGTTTTGCAAAGCGAAGCGAGCAAATAATAAGATACCACTGAAATATTAATGACCAATTTGCCGGATGACAGACTTTAAAGTCAAAACAAACTCGGAATCGGTAGAGACTTTACAAAATAACTTAAATACAATGAAAACGAAGACTTTGAAAAGTAAGCAAAAGCTGAGGAGAAGAGTAAATGTGATAATATTATATCTAAAGATTCAAAGTTATAAAGTGCTAGCGGTCTGTGCTGTGACTTAGATTTACTTATAATTTGATAGAGTGTTGTTAGATGGAGTGTTGTTTTAAAACATTTTAATTGTTCACTAAAAATGACATATATATATATATATATACATATATATATATAAAATACACTTATAAAGTCAGTAATAATTAATATTTAATTCAGTTCAATTTAGGAAAACATTTTCACTAAAAAATATTAAGCTGGCATCGGGACATAAACTAGTTATTTTCAAGAAAAGATATGTCCCATGTATTTAATTTTGTTTTTCCATGATAATTAAGATAAATTATAGACGTGTCGCAAAAACGAAGATATTTATATGAGAAATGTGTATGAAAGTATTTTATAGAACGGCCTAGGGCTTACGACTTCTATGAGCTGGCTTAAGTGATCACTTTACACAATGCAAGTGCAATCGTAGGAACATCCTCACATCATTTTTTTTTAAATAAATAATTTTCATAATTAATAACCAGTCATACTATCCGGCTTCGCACAGGATTTGGTTTTTTGTTAATATTAATTTAATTTTCATTTTTATTTCACTGAAAAACTTAAAAAATTATTGCAATAGGAAAAGTAGCCAAAACAATGTACATGTTGGCGCTCTTTCTTCGCTATTTTTTCTTGTTGGAACAGACATCACAGTGTCTTAATTTTGATCGGTTTATTGCGTGTTTTGAAGCCATATATCTCACTATAGAAAAAATATTATTGTGAAGTATGACGACGCCCTGTTCTAGAGTTTTTTTTGCCCCAGACAAACATTCCAGATTAACTCTAGAAGGCTACTTTTATTCGTTTCCACTAACACGGCGAACAATTGTTGCTTTCTCTTTCGAAATACTGAGTGTCGTGTTGATTTTTCGTTTCAACTCTATCATCGACATGGCGTCTCAAAGGGCGGTTGCGTCACGCTGGTAAGTGCCGCCATTTTCTAGATACGAATTACTTCTTATTCAAATTTAGTAATGTGGTGGCCCGAGACACATACACACAGACACCCGTGTAATGAGTTACCACAGATGCTGACGTCGAGTACGGCAGGCCGTCGTCCTCGATACAGAGGTTGAGACAAGATTGCTGAGCATGGCGAATGTAAGCCAGACCGATGACCGAGTACAAAGGCGAGGTATAGCAGAGGGCATGGACTATCAAGTTGACAAAACGCACCTCGCTGATCTAAGCTAAATACCCACACGCGCGGCCGAGTAAAGAGGAAATCATAACACCCCCGATTCCTTTGTTCTGAATGACTATATAAGCACGCGCCCGCAGCACGCGAGTGAGAACAAACTATCTCACTCCAGCGGGGCTTCTCGGATACAGCGGAAGCCCTAGCCGGCATACTTTCGACT